>LPNX010661032.1:294041-399009 GCA_001517045.1 Pseudotsuga menziesii
ATTTGTATGGCACTCACCTTGTAATATTTTATCATCATTCATATAATATTTATATGGCACTCACCTTGTAATCTTTTATCATCATTCATATTTAATATTATTTTATATTTCCAAAATGGAATTATTTTCCATTGGTTGATTATTCAAGTGAGTAATCATTGTGGGTTAAAATGCGAATCATGTGGGTTTATAAGTCTTTGTTTGCTTCAAGTGGTATCAGAGCCTTGTTTGGCTGATTTGGGCCTTTGGCCTTAATTCTCAAACCTTGTCTAATTTTTGGCTTATAACCTTATTTTAGGGCTTCCCTAAAATATTGGACATTGTCCAAAAGAAAAAGAAAAACTTAAAAAAAAGAAGAAAAAAGGAAAAATAAGTTAAGAAAAAGAAAAGATAAAAGTAAAAGGAAAAAAAAAGAGAGAGGGTAAAAGTGAAACCACACCTGGTTTCTTAAAGTGTGTTTGAGTTTGAATATAAAAGTGCAAAATAATTACTAGTAAAGAGAAAGTGAGATTTGAACTTAGGTGGGGAATGTAACACTCATTCCTCCCAACCACCCAATCTACTCACATTTTACAAAACTTAAGGGAAAAAAAAGATAAAAAGGGTGCATAATAATTGCTACTAAAAAGCAAGTGAGATTTGAAATTAGGTGGGGAAGGTAACACTCATTCCCCCCAACCACCCAATGTACTAAAATTTTTACAAACTATTGAAAAAAAAGAAGGAGATGTTGATTAAACTTCAAAGAAAACTCAAGATTATGGATTTTAATATTGAAAAGAAGCAAAATTTTCCTATCACCTTACAAACAAATGTTGCAATATTATTTAGAATTAAAGGGACACTTGCAGGGAAGGATATCACCATTTCTATCGCACCTGCTGAAAGAAATAATTATATTAGTACTGAATTCACTAACCATTTAGTGATTCCTGAGTCAAATATAAGGGAAGAGATAGACTTTTTGGACAAAAAATGAACTAAAATAAGTGGCTTACAACTAAGTGTTGGAGATTATATGGTCACATCGAAATTCATTGTTAGTTCCTTATGGAGCTTTGACGATGACATAATTTTGGGCTTACCCTGGATAAAAACATTGGGGACTTTCATCTTAAATGCTGAAAAGAAGTTTTTGACATTTTCCTATAAGCAAAAGAGAATCACATTTCAAGATATTACAATGAAGTCAGAAATAGAACCTCCAACATTTGAAGAATTCCAGGATATATCAGAGATGATTTCACAGGGTAATCAGAAGTCAAAACAAAAGAAGCAGAAAGAAGTTAAAAAAATTGTCGCTAGTAAGGATGAAGAAATTACTCGTTTGAAGAATCATAATCAAGACTTGATCTCACAGATTAAGAAATTAAAAAGGGAAAACAGATCGCAAGAGGAAAGCCAAGAGGAATTCCACCAAAAGGAAGTGGATCTCCAAAATGATTTCAATAAGAAACTATTACAAAAAAACGAAGAAAAATCTCGCTTAAAAATTTTGAATCAAGGGTTGACTGAACAAATAAAAAAATTAAAAAATGAGAAGTTAAAAAAATCTTTAGATTTATTATCAATTAGTAAATCGCAAGAATCACAAACAATTAAAGTTTCTACATGGGTTCCACAAATGTCTCGAATACCTTATCATCACCCAAATCACAAAAGTCGATACAACCAACATCAAATTAAAGCAGAAACGACGACTAACGCAATAGAGAAGTCATCAAAGGCTCAAATTCAAACATCAGAAAAGGAAACCAATGCAAATCTTGTCAAATTTCAAAAGAACAATCTTATTGTCACATCGCTACAAGCATCAACAGAAAATGGTTCTAAAAAACAATTACAAAAATCGTTAGAAGCACCAAAAGTTGAAGTTCTAGTAAACACTTAACAGGGAATTCAAGTTCCTTATTGCGATCCGAATCACAAGAGTCATTATGATAGACGAAAAAATCAAAAGGAAAATTACCAGTATTATTCCTACAAAGAGCAAAGACAAAATCGACAACTCTCAACAATCGATCCACAAATAATTTTGTTAAGGGTATATCTCGGATGGATGAATTCACAACTGACGCAACATTTCCACACTATGTTTAAAAAGAAGTATCATCTTATTTCATCAAATGTTGCAACTACCAACACATAATGTCATGAGAAAGCGTTACGAGCTAGAACAAGGGATAAATTCTTCCATAATTGTGCTTTGAGGACAAAGCAATTCTAAGGAAGAGGCAATGTAATGAACAAAAATATATATAATAAATAATCATTAAATAATTATTATATAATTAATAATAACTATTAAATATCAATATTAATTATTAATATTAATACATATTGATATTAATAATTAATAAATAGTTATTAGTAAACAATTCTAAAATGACGCATCCTTTCATGGATAGTATCCAAAGTTTCGTTACGATTAAAATATATATGGCACTCACTTTGTAATCTATCATCATATCTATTATATCATCAATTTATATATTATTATGTCTTATTTAATTTACCAAGTTTTCTGGTGAATATTATTGTATGAGTGAATAATTATTCGCTTCAAGAGAAAGAACGAGAGGGAAAAATAAAGAATAAAAAAAAAACATAAGTTAAAAACAAAAGTTTAAAAACATGTTCAAGGTTTCCTTGAATTTAGGTCTTTGACCTCAAAGTGGCTTTTAGCCATCCATATTCAGAGTTTCTCTGGATAAAATTGGCTTTTGACCAAAAATTGGCCTTCGACCAAAAATTGGCCTTTGGCCTTTGAATTTCATTGAAGAAGTATTAATTCCAGTACAGATATGAAGCAAGATCAAGAGGGAAAAGTGAAGAATAAAAAAAAAATTTAAAAAAATTATCAACAAAGAAATAAAAGGGGAAAAGTTAAAAAACAAAGTGAAATAGCTCATGGTTTTACGAAATAACCCATTATTTCACTTACAATATTTAAATTATAAACTAGTTTTCTAAAATATGCTTTGAGGACAAAGCATCATGAACCAGAAGGTAATGTAACAAACTTAAATAATAANTGGAACTCACCTTGTAATATTTTATCATCATTCATGTTTAATATTATTTTATATTTCCAATATGGAATTATTTTATATTTGTTGATTATTCAAGTGAGTAATCATTATGGGTTAAAATGCGAATCATGTGGGTTTAGAAGGCTTTGTTTGCTTCAATAACTGACCAATATTGATGATGGATTACCAGATGCGCAGTTGTTCCGTGTTGACATCGCAGATGATCACTATGCATCAATTATTCAGTTTTTGGCCACTGGTGTTGCCTCGGAGGACATGTCGACTGGCCAAAAGAAATAGATGGCCGTAAAGGCTTCTGATTTTCAATTAATTGCGGGACAGTTATATAAGCTTGTACCGAATGAAATTTTGAGAAGGTGTATTTTACCACATGAGCAGGATCCCATTCTTGAAGAAGCACATGCAGGAATTGCGGGAGGTCACTATGTAGGTCGATCTACTACATGAAAGGTGTTTCGCGTCGGACTATGGTGGCCTACCTTGCATAACGATTGCGGAGAATATGCGAGGAGCTGCGCCGTCTTCTAGCGTGTCTGTAAACCATCGTGGCAGGATGAGATGCCGCTGGTACCGTAGGTGACTATGCAACCATTTGATAAATGGGTTGTGTATTTTGTAGGTCCTATTAATCCACTAGGGAAATGGACTAGTGCACGATACATCATCACTGCAACCGACTATCTCACTAGGTGTTCGAAAGCTGCACTGGTTATGGATTGTACTGATGCGATGGTAGTGAGGTTCATCTTTGAAAACATCATGACAAGGTTTGGGTGTTCCTAGGATCTTGATGAGTGACCAAGGCAGTCACTTTGTCAATCAGACTATGAAAGCGTTAACTGAGGAGTTGCAAGTGCAACACAAAAGGAGTACACCATACCATCCATAGGTGAATGGGACCATCGAAGCATTCAACAAAATATTGGAGACCGCATTGACTAAGGTATGTACAACTAACCACGATGACTGGGACCTAAAAATTCCAGCGGTGCTATGGGCCTATTGTACTACTTGTAAATGAATAACCAGGAAGAAAACATTTAAGCTGTTCTATGGGCAAGAGGAAATCATGCCCATGGAGTATATTGTTCCCATTCTGCACATTGCCATAGAGATGGGCATGGATGATGAAGAAGCATTAGAAGAACGAATTGCATAGTTCATCTAGCTTGCGGAAGACCGTTTTATTGCTGGCTTCCACCAACAAGTTGTGAAGGATCGACAGAAGGCGTGGCATGATCACCACATTAAGAGAAAACAGTTTACAATAGGAGATTTGGTGCTGTTATATGACAGTAAGTTCATCAAGCATCCAGGTAAGCTACAAATGCACTGGTTAGGTCCCTATATTGTTCATTCCATTAATAATGGCGGTGCAGTTCAATTATAGCAATTAGATGGTGCAGTCTTACCAACGCTTGTCAATGGGAGTCGCTTAAATCCCTACAGGTCGGGGCCGGTGATGCGCACCACTTGAGGTGCAAAAGTGAAAAGCAAAGAAGGAATTTTGCAGTGCGGTGAGTGAGTTGTAGTGTTGTAGGTTAGAGTTGTTGAGTGCATTCTTAGGTTTGAAGGGTTGAGGTGTGAGGCATGCTGAGCGACCTCGATGCCATAGAGATTTCCAGTGAGTACTAGTCCCCAATTCAGCCCACAAATTTTGAAGAAGATATTATAAGTATGCCAGTTGGTTCATTTTCCATTCCCAAGCAGAAGCGACAGGCTTAGAGGCCCAACCCCATGCTGCCACAGAAAAGGAAAAATCACACCTCGGTGAGAGTGCAAGGAGAAGGAACTGCATAGATTGGGCCATCGAGCTTAGGAGTTGTTGAGTCTCTAGCACCTCAGGGTGTCTCTGGACATGAAATTTTGGGCTATGTCACTGCTATGCGTCTAGGAGCCAAGCTGAGGCAGCCGCTAAAGAATCAGAAGTACCCACCAAAATTGTCACCGCAACCAGAGGGGATGAAGTGTTCAGTCGACATCATTCCTGTGTTGATCAGGTTGAAATTTAAATACCATGACTTGCTACTACTCAAAGATGTCAGGGATGAGACCTATGAGTCAATCCTGATGGGGCCTGGTGCTCCAATTCGGTGGATTCCTCAACCATGGGCGAGTGGATTAAACCAATCGGGATTATTGGGGCTCATCAACATGCCTCATTTTGGGCGATTGAATGAATCCCATGTGTACCTGAAGAAACTGTTGGATTTGTTTCATGGAAGGACACTTTGGTTGAACACGTCGATCCCTGTGACAGTAGATTTGATCGCAAGCATCACAGGCTTGCCGAAGGATGGAGAAGATCCGGCGCAATATATCTGTGGGAGAGATACTGACAAAAATCTTGCAAATAAGATGAAGGGGTGCTTTGGTTTACATCATGATGATTGTTCTTATCACATTGATAGCATTAACTCACAAGCAGTGCACATTAGCGCAAGGATTATAGCGAGCAAAGTCATTTGGGAAACCGACTAGTACAATGTAGTTCGGGTGTTGTTATCTGTGGCCAGAAGTGTGCCAAGGGGGTGCAAATGAATTGGTCTCTATTTTTGCTAAATCAGTTGCTAGAAGACATGCTTGCTACTCAGACTAGGTGGTCATTTTCATATAGTTGATTATTGATCCTCATTGCGCTAGTTTCCTAGATGGAACCAGAAGACTATCAATCGATGGCAGTTGATGCGGCAAAGGTGTGCTGGGGTGCAAGGTATCAAAACTTATGGTGGGTTGAAGAGACCATTCGATAGATGGACTTTGCCATCCACTTTTGGGTGTATTGGGAAGCATTGCAAGTTGCGGGCATTGCCGTTCTTCGAGTCTATCCTTATGTCGCGGCCAAGTATCAGTGGATCCTTTGTTTTCCATTGGGCCCCACTCTATCTACATTCAGGCATGGCAGGATCCCGACAAGTAGTGTTTTCCTTTGCCATACAAATTCATAACAGAGGATTTGGATGCCATCGTCCAAGAGTGGTCGACAGAGTGGCAAAATCCAGTGAGTTAGGAGGAATTTTCTAAAGAACAGCCACTAGATGCCCTAGATAAGCATGCCCAAAAGGACGAGAGCACTCACAACTCTGACAATGAGTCGTCAATAGACCTTGAGGATGCAGCGTAGTGCATGCAGGAGGAGACTCGCACCAAATGGGGCCAGGAATATGAAACGGGTAGTTGTACCATTTCGGGGATGGAGGATCAACTGCAACATCTTATCAAAGTGGTCACTGAATCATCTGCGGATGTGAGAAAGGATATTCGGGAGTCAAACCATGAAGAATTCGGTGTGGTAAGAGATTGATTAGATTCAATTTTTGGCGTTATTTCTAGGCATACATCTGTGTGACCTATACTACAGGAAATTTCGTCGATTAGCACTAAGCCCCGAGCCAGGAACGTGTAAGTTCCCCCAACTGCAGTCGATGCAAATAATGAGGAAGTTCATGAGTTGCTGCGACCAATCCAGAGCATGCCTTTGGACCTGAACAAGTTGTCCGCTATGGAGTTAGTGGAGTTGTAGCACGTTTCCACCATGTAATTGGTAGAATGACAGAAATAGTTGACTGAGGTCTATGTCCAGTCCGAGAGCATCATAGAGAAGCTGCAGAAATAGGATGATGAGCTACATTAGGTCCAGGTGCAGCTGGCAGAAGAAAAAGTTTGATAAATTGACACCTTGAAGGAAACACAAGATGAGCTGCAACAAAAGGTTGTTGAGGAGATTATGGAATTGAAAAAGGTGCAAGACCACCTAATTTTTGAACAGAAGCAGATGTGTGCAAGGTGCGGCAAAGTTGAGCAGGCTGTTTATGAATCCTGCTAGCACATTTTTGAGAACACGGTCGACCTCACCCCATTCGAAAAGGCCAAATGATTGGGGAAAACTATTGTTCAACTTCAGGATAATAACCTGATGCTCCATGCCATGGTACAACCGACAACGCCACCAGAGAAGGTTGAGAAAAGGAAATCCTCCATTGAAGACATTGCAACTAAGTTTGAAATCCTGGAGCAGGAGACTAAAACCATTATGGAAGTAACAACACAATTTTGGCAGAGTGTTGTCCAGGATGAGCATCTTGATCACTTGACCATGCAAGTGAAAGAAGCTAAAGGTCAACTGACAAACTTGAAGACATCACTAAGGGCCATGCCACTGATGGTGCAAATCAGATGGGCCGATGAACTGAAGATTTACAGTAGAGAGACACCCATGCGCAAGAATGCCACCAAAAGCACCGTGCTTAGCTTGATGAATTTTAGGAAATTGGTGGACAGTTGGCTATTAAATCAGTCACCATGCTATAGGCAATACAAGAGAATCGACAAACGGTCGATAGCAAGGTCAGAGAAGAGCACCCAGTGAAGCAGGATTTGACTAATTGTCATAATAATGCCAACAAGGTCCAGCTGCAGGTACATGAGATTACGTAGCAATTTGAATATTTCAAGGCACAGACATCTTTCCACACCCTGTCAACTTGACGTGGCTCGAGGATGAGACACAAGACTGTGTTAGGGGCCTGTTGGAAGGGGTTTTGGTAAGTGATTTGTGCAGCTTCGCGACAGCTACGCAACCTCATGCACTACCACGCCAGGCCATATTAGTGCAATGGGTGGAAGAATAACTACTTTGAATATTTTATATGTTATTTGATCAAGTTTTGTTGTAATAGGTCATTAGCAGTTATAAGTTAGTTAGAAGTGGACCCTCATCGTAATGGCGCAAGTTTATTTATAGATCTAGTTTTGAAAGTATATATATCATCGAACAAGATATGAACAAAGAATAGGAGAATCGCATCAGAGGATAATTGAGACATAAGATCTAGTGCAATCTAGTTTTGTGAAGAATTCCCTATGTATCTACGATTGATCTGGGTTTTTCCTGATGTATGTAGTCTCTAGTTTTGGAGAATCATTGTGTAATGTGGTTCCTTTGTGCAATATCAATATGATATGACGATTGTGGCACAAATATTTTTTGTTTTCACTGTTGCGATCTAGTCTATTATGATGTTGTGACCTGTTATGTTATGATGTTGTTTTGGTATAATGTTGATGTGATTTAGTCTCTTTTTGCTATGCGATCTGTTTTTTTGCTATATCGATGCAATCTATTTTTCCACTATATCAATGCAATTTGTTTTTTCTGCTACTGTCTGTTGCACTATGAGTAGATATGCTTCATGGACAATGCTACAATATTGTGACAACTGTGTAATGATATAATGATTGCATAAGTTACAAATACACTCTACAAGTTGAGGAAATGGTGTAAAGTCATCTGCAAGCTCTAGATCTAGCAATTATGGTGTCCTTTCGTTGGATCCCCATATCCTCCATTCCCACTGCCGAAAACTTGGTTCCGACAGCTCTCCCTTGAACGCCTTGGGTGAGACCTCGTCTACTCCACAGACGTTGTTGGGCAGGGTAAAACCTGTCCGGGCCAGTGCTCAGGGAGATTGCACTGGTTGGGCATCAACAGAGTGGGAACCCCTGTCGACAAGGCTTTGTTGGTGGGTTTTTTCAATAGGATGCCAACTTAGGTTTGTCTGGGCCTTGTGAATATGAAACTTTGAAGGAAGTCCTGAAAATCCCTCTGGTGGCAAGTGGGTTAGAGAGGTTGAAAAGAAAATTAGCCTTCTACGTTGCTCCATTGTCATTCCACTGACCACCTGCCAAAACCAAATAATTTGATCGTCAGCTTTAGTCTACTCATGATACACCATATTGTATTTCCAATCCTATATGGATAGATCATGACCCTTTCCATACAGCATTAGATCCAGATCTTCAGGTTCTAAAGCTCAAAGAAACTATTGAAGTGCTCAATTCCCAAGCAAATCAGAAAATACTTGAGCAAAGCATTTGATTTGCTCTGCAACTAGTGTCACATACATCACACTGAACCCAAAGACCAGTATACTTGATATCCATCTAGCTTGTGTAAAAATTAAAACTGGCAGCATCATCATTTCTTACATTTTTCAATGTAGGCTCAATTTCCTTTACAACCTTGATCTCGAATATGTCAATCACAAAGAGGGTTGAAATTAAGTAAACAATGATACTCATTGAAATAATCAACAAGCACATGGAAGTAAATTCATGAGAGTCTCAACATGCTACCAAAATCCAAAATTTTGTAGGAACGATATGGAACCAACATCTGGCTCTGGTTGGGAATGGCCTACTCCCTGTGAGCTGCTAAGAACAAGTAGACTTTGTGCCTTATATCCATTCCATTGGGCTGGAGTCTTCACCACAAATATCTCCTACTTATTGGAAAACTTTAAAACACACTGTTGGCTGAATGCTACACTTTAAACTACTCTGCAAACTAAAACCAATGCTCGGAAACTGCACTTATTTATATACATCTTTTTACACTAATAAGTTGAATTACTTCATCATGTAATATGAAATTTCCAGCATAACCCTTCTAAAATCTATTTGATTGACTGTAATCTTGATTTGGGATGAAAAAATGAAATAATCCAATGCACAAAAAAATGCAATCGATGGCGGAGACAACATTCTCTAAGCATGAATTGTCTGATGTTTATTTTGCTCATAGATTCCAAATAATCAGCACCAGGATCATGAAAGAAAAAATTTACCTCTTCTTGACATTCTTCTAGCTGGAGATCAAATTCTTTCTACATATTGTCTTCTACATGATCGCTGCCAATTTCATTTGTATGCAAATTTGAAAATTGCTGCGGGCTGCCTTTATTGATTTCACTGTTTTTTGTAACTTGTTTAATATCTGCTGCAGATCCAAATTTAGGTATGGAAAAAGAAAGCTAGCCTATCTCTAGAAATCTTTGGTCTATTTCTGTTTGAAAAAGAAACGCTGGTGGCTGATCCAATAACTTCTTTTCATCAACATGTTTTTCACTAAAGTTGGATTCATAATTATCGAAGATAGGATCATTGCTTCTCAAATCAATGGAATTTAATGTGAAAATATCGTCTGAATACTTATCAAAAATAGGTTGATCATAAATTAATTGATTATGAATAAATTCCACATGTGCTGTGATAAATATTTTATCCTCATTATCGAGATATCCATCAAGATTAGGATGATCTTCAACAACTAACTTATCATAACCAACAGAACTAGAAACATTTCATACAATGTCAAATGTGTCTTTATCATGATTGCCATCAATAACTTGGATATCATAATGAGCGTGAGATTCTTCCTTAAAAACAGAAGTTGAAAATGTTTCTTTATTTTCAACACATTCTAGAATCATGACTTCTTCATTATCAAGTTCTAGTTAAATTTTATGGGAAGACACATCATCCTGAAGATCATTAGAGAGATGATGAAGATTGTGAAGAACAATTTATTTTCTATTTATATCTTCAATCTCATCATGCAATTCATATTCCTCACAACAATTTTCAAATAATAACTCATATGAAAAGTACCTTTTACAGTGCTCATGGAATACTGTGTGAAAATCCTTCAAGGATGAAATGTTGGAAGGAGGTAATGAGAAATACCATTCATGTGTATCACCATCCAATCAATACATGAACATCTTCATATGAACATCGTTGTGCTATAGAGCTAGCAAATTCATGCATTCATGGAACTTGATGAGGTGGCTTGCAGGATTATCTTCTTTCCCTTCTCTGAAGATAGGAAGAAAATATCCCCATTCTATCTTAGTCAGTACTAGATGTGGGAAACCAGGAACTACTGAAAAATTGAAAGGTGAAAACCTCCGAGCCAAAATGGCTTCCATGGTCTTTGGCATATTGGACCTTGACATCTTGAACTAATGGAGTCGCCAATATATTTTCCTGTAATGAAGTTGGAGTCACCAGCTAGAAAAATACAGTCAAGCTAATATCATTCTCTTGTCTACCATAAAGAGCTGGATTTCATCATTGTTGTTCTTCCTGGGGAAGATACCTTGATGTCTCCATCCCCAGCAATGACGCCAGAAGATGTTATCACTAAAATATGCACCTTGACTACATAAGGAGCATGGCTAGTGAGTCTTTAAAATTAGTTTAATGGATAACTAAGTTGATAGAGTGATGGAGGTATAATAGTACAAAGATCAGGCTAGGTTTAAAGATCAAACAACAGGAAATGTATCATTGTAAAATACAATAATAGGAAATACTACAAGCATCAATTTATAAAGGATTGAACCAAATTCTGCAATTGAGAATTTACAGATAATTACATATTAATCATAAGAACCTTGCAATGGATTGATAAGAACAAACACAAGACAAAATCATGATAACATACAATTCAATTATTAAATCAAAATAGGCTCAAATGATCATAATCATTTAAAAGCAGTCATTTCATATTAAGATATACAAAATGCATACAACAGTCTGACTTCTAATAGATCCTCAACCCTCTCAGCTAGAACTCCCCTCCCTCATTACATTGAAGATTACAGAATTTAAATGAATTACAATCCCTAAAATATTTCTATCTTTTAGTAAATAAAAGTTATCAATAAACTAAAAATAAACCCAATCTATGATTTAATGCAAGATACTCGGGAAACTATTTCCTTTTGATCTGGAGCTCATTTCAATTATCTGCTTCTACCTGGAAAAGTAGCCTCTAGTACTGATCCTCATTCATAAAATTCGGTGTTGATACAACCAAATACCCTTAAATTTGTCAAATATCCATAACTTGTTCAACACTATGTTGTTCCTCTTCCACTTGTATTCCTGGAAGCTTGAATACTAGCTTCAAAACTTGAGATGTATCTAGCAAATTAGGGACTGAACTTTTGACTCCTTTCCACTGTTTCCAAGTGTTTGATTCTCCAACTGACTCTGTCACTAGAATTGTGCCTTTGAGGTTGGGATTGATTTAGATCCAATGATTTTCTTACCTAATGTTTTAGAACTCAGGAATGATCTAGATTATTGATTCATATATTTTTTATATAAAAAATCATCTCCATCTCGCTCCTTCTTTGCTAAAAATATTGAAAAAAATTGACACCTATATTGAATTGATAGCTTCAATAGAGTCTCTGCTCGCCTGTGTTTATCTCCACATTTACCATGATAAAATCTGCCACCAACAACTACTAACTCTACCCTTCAATCTTGCACTAATTGTGTTGGACATTTTTTTATGTTGTTCTCAACACTCAAACGCATTGCCATTTCTGTTGCTACAACTGCATTGCTCTCAACCATTTGTGCTTCATCTAGGCAGATTCGCCACCAATGTATCCTCATCAAAAGTGTTGGAATAACTGGGTACCTCTTTTGAAATCTCATGGATCACCAATCACCATGATATCTATCAGAGTCATGTGAAAGATCCGATTTCAGTACATCATATGTTGTAATAGAGCAACACGGACTTTCCAAATACATTTCTATAAGGTCTAAATAATAGTTATATAGAATATAACCAATAATTCCTATACCTCTATGCAAAACCAAACCCTTCTGCAATATGAATTTCAATGATGGTATGAAGACGATCATGCATCATCTCAAAAATAGTATATGGTGGAAGGACGAACTGATAAAAACATGTATGTGCTATGGGAAGCCAACTTAGGTTCGCATGGGCCTTGTGAATATGAAACTTTGAAGGAATTCTTGAAAATCCCTTTGGTGGCAAGTGGGATAGAGAGGTTGAAAATAAAATTAGCCTTCTGCATTGCTCCATTGTCATTCCACTGACCACTTGCCAGAACCAAATAATTTGATCATCAACTTCAGTGTACCCATGATACTCTGTATGGTTGTTCCAATCCTATACACATAAATAATGACGATTTCCATACAGAATTAGATCTAGATCTTCAGGTTCTAAAGCTCGAAGAAGCTATTGAAGTGTTGAATTCCCCAAAAAATTAGAAAATACTTGAGAAAAGCATTTAATTTGCTCTTCAACTAGTGTCACATACATCACATTGAACCCAAAGACCAGTATACTTGATATCCATCTATCTTGTGCAAAAATTAAAACTGGCAGCATCATCATTTCTTACATTTTTCAATGCAGGCTCAATTTCCTTTACAGCCTTGATCTTGAATATGTCAATCGCAAAGAGGGTTGAAATTAAGAAAACAATGATACTCATTGAACTAATGAGCAAGCACATGGAAGTAAAGTCATCAGAGTCTCAACATGCTACCAAAATCCAAAATTTTGTAGGAACGATATGGAACCAATAGGTGCTATTCATGGTGTTTCACCAAGCTCAGGAACTTCCTGTCCTAGACACCATAATACCTAAAGGTTATTCTCTTCAAGGATCCCCCACTCTCATGATAGTCATCTTACAATGTGAATGTGTGCAAAAATAAGTCTGACCAGATGTCTTACACCCCCACGTCCCCCTCAAATGCATAATGGTGCCTAGTTGGCTGAGGGGAAAACATGTACTTCCTATACATCCTTCTTTCCCATTCTATTTCCTATGGAAACCAACTTTATACACATGATATTTCACATCATTTTCTTTTTTTTATTCATGGGTCCTTGGTTCTCATGATGTCTTCAATTGTTGACATCACCAACTCCTTTTATCTGTGACAATTTCAAAAGTAGTCTACCTTAACATTATTTTATTAATTCCTCAATAATAAATCCACTTACGAATATTTTTGGTTACTGATTAATAAACTATGTTTGATGATTAACATTTCCTAACTATACCATCACTTGCATATTAGTTCTTTAAGCTTTGGTCAAACTTTGGTTCATTATGATCTCTCCTCACATCATTTTTGCACAACATTAAAATAAAATAAGAGACTTTATACTGGTGCACTCTTTAAACAACTAATAACATCATCGATTCTATTCACAACACATTTTACTACCCACAATAACTTAGATACACTTTAGTAAAGAAAATGGCATTCACTTTATTAAACATTAAACATTCACTAAATAATTAGCAACTTATTTGTAAAGTAAATAACATTCACTATACTTCATAACCAGAAACCAACCAATTTTTAGTCTATTTATTCATGAACTATGATGATAGCAAGAATAACTTAACCACAACAAAAGGCTTAATTCACCCTATAGTGTATATCCATTCCACGGTCAAATCAAGACCCAAAATTGTATGTCAAAACAATATGAACTCTGTGAAGTACATGCATATACGAGAAATACCAAAACCTTTCCCAATCAGAAAATAATTTCGTTTTAGTTATGAACAGTCATATGACTTCAACAACAATTATGTTGTTGCCAACATATTGTGCATCTATGCAATTCTAATGTGATTTTAATTGCAACCATTCAAATTTCATGTAGTCATGTAACCATATGATTTAATTCAACTATGTATTTCCAATCTAAATTATTTTTCAAAAGTAACTATATGTTTCCCATTCATGTAAAAAAATCTATATATAATCAAATATAACAATTCAGTTCCAATTAAGGAATTATAATTGTTAGTTCCGCCACTCTCTAGATCCGGTTTAATGAAAGCACCAACTAAGGTAATCCTACCTTATACCTGGAATCAATGATTGAGTTTCACATGACACTAAATATATATATTCTTTGTGCATATATATATTTATTTATTCCAAGTTTCATTCGTATTTTAGGGTAAATCAAAACTCAAGAGTATTCTTGGGACATTCAGTGCGCACTAGTAGGATTGAAAACCTTTCCCATCGAAATTATTGACTGATTGTCATACAATCGATATTAAGGAGGGTATATTTTTTTGTTGTCGAATCCGATAAATTGCTAGGATGTTGACATCCCATCTTCCAAACATTCCCATACATTTAAGTAATTGAGGATGTTAACTTGATGTACAAAATCTACCTTTAAAATAGATAGATGGAGATGCTACATGTTCTTGATGAAAATGCTAAGGGAAAAACGAAGTTGACTAGGTGATCATGATGTCGATACCAGGTTTTAAAGATGAAACATTTCTCTATTTCCAGGTGCCAGTACTGGCTTAACACTCCCATGAGGAATTTCTAGTGACCTATATAAACATTTATAAAAACGAACAAACAATCCCCATATTTTAATTTGATTTATGCGAGATAACGTCAATCTTTCATTCAAGAGTATGCTGATCCATTCCTATGTTTACTATATTTCAAAACACAACAAATATTTTCACACTATCCATTGATTCGGATGTTTCTAATTCATTTAATACATAGCAATATTAAAAGAAGCAAATGAAAGAACGAGAGAACTGCGACCGCAACTCGTTCAAAGGTTTATATCTAACCCAAGATTGTAAATGCATAATTATAGATTGAAATTTGTAATCTAATTCTATAAGATGATAATGGAAACCTACAATCATACTAATTCTCTTCTCAAGAATCTATGATACCTTAGAATCTTGGGTTACAACTCTAGGTATCCTATTAGTTAGTAAACAAATCAAAAGGGTATAACACTTTAAAATGTTAAAAGAGTGATACTCAAAATCCTATTATGTTTATAGGACTTGTTTCAATTCCTTAAAAGTTATATCTAATATATCCCGTAAATATACTAACTTTTATACTTTTGATTCAACCAATGTGATAGGCTTGAATATCTTAATTTCAAATTGGAAATGGATAACATTCTAGTAGGAATTTTCTTGCATGATTGTGTGATAGGTTTGTGATAACATATTTAGCAACATTATAAGAAAATAAAACTTATTTGGGTTAGATGGTTGAACCATCATAGTATCAGTTTTCCCTATCATGAGCTCTATTATGGGTCCTTCATTTCCCTTTCCATCACCTTTCTACAAAATGAAAACATTAGTTTATCTATTTTCATCATATTGTCCCATTACGGTTCCAGTGTAGAACCTGTGTCTCTGATACCACTTGTAACATATCCGATTTTCTTGGTGTAATTTCTAAAAAATGGGGTAAAATTTTTCACTTTTATAATTTCAGTGTGAAATCGTTAATATAGTCCATCGCTAGAATACTAAATGTAAGAATAAATATAACTTTAACTCTACTAACTAAGTTGAGAAATGTTTTAAGACTAAGACTTATTACCATATTAACCCCCTTTTCAATCCTAATCAGTTTCATAAGTCTATTACTCATACCTTATTTACTTGTCATTTTTGAATGAGTAATTGCATGCCAACTATAAATACCTACTTCTTAACTTTATTCATATATTCTATGAGTGTAAATTCTTTCAACGTTTACGTTTTCAATTAATAGATCAAGTATTCTTTTCTTGTTTAAACATGATGAATTTATAACTCTTAACATATGTTAATATATAATACTCACTCCTTTACATAATAAAGCGTTACTAGTTGAAATGGAAGGCCTAGCCACCGGTAAGCATATGTGGGAAAATTGACCACTGTCACCTTAGTCACTTGTCTCTATTAATCTGTCACAGTAATCTAGGGACTAAAACACAGTCTCATAAGATATTTTAGATAATTAAGCATGAAAATGGCATAATGGTGCTGCAATAGGAGTAGAAGCTCTGTATAATCAATAAAGAATGAGTAATACAATACAATGTTCATGAAAGGTGCATGAATTCCAAGAAAATTCAAATTCCCAAGGAGGTCATTCGAATTGAATGAATGGGTGTAGCTTAATTGAATGTCAACCACAGTAAACACACCTAGTTAACCCACTGATCAAGTCGTGATTAAATCAACTGAGCCCTAACTGTATTAGAGTGCAATGGATGACTGAGTTTAACTGAAAGTAGATTAGACACATGTTACAGCATGCCAATCAACAAGTGGTAGCACATCATTAACTCCAATGAACCCCGATGAGGTTAATTGAAGTCAAACTAGTCATCAGAAGTGGTTGGAGGTGCCCTAGTTGTCTCCAGTTCATAAATATTAATAAAAATAATCAATAAATGAAATGGAGGCACATTCCCAACTCAGCTTAACTAATTGTAACAATCAGTTAGAAATTAGGTGCATTTATGACACTCAGATCACCCCAGAATGGCTCCCCGATTGAAGGAGGAAGCCCAGTTAGCCTCCCTGATTGAAGGTGGGTGTGGGTGTGCTCATGCTGATGTCATAGAGTGCTCATCTGATGCTGATTAATTCAATTAAACTTAGGATAGTGGTTTAATAAGGAAAAATTGACCAAATTAAGTGTGCATGTTGGGTAAATGACTCCAACACCCCCCCCTTAAGCTATACTCGGGAGGAGTAAAATAAAATGCATGAAATGTTAGGGCCCCAGCAACAAAGGCCATAGGTCACCCTGTACAATAATGAACTCAAAAAATTCTCAAAAATAAATCTAAGTGAGGAAAGAGGGAAAACCCAGTGGGAAACCCCCCCCTCAAGCTGAACACTGAAAGTAGTCTGATCACCTTGATGAACTCACCCCCAATAGTGAATGGAGGTAAGTGAACTTATTTTCTAAAAATATCTTGGTGAATATGTCTGCAATCTACTCATCAGTCTGGTAGTATTGTAGAATGATGGTTCTGTCATGCACTAGCACCCTGATATAGTGCATGTGTATCTCTACATGCTTGGTCCTCTTCCTGGTAGCTGGATTTGTCGATATCTTAATAGCACTTTGATTGTCACAAAAGAGGATAGTGGACAAAGTACTACCAAGATCAAACTATGAAAGAATGGCTTGAAACCAAACAGGTTGGATGCAAGCATTCACCGATCCTCTGTACTCGGCCTCTGCTGAAGATAATGCTATGGCAGCCTGATTTTTTCTAGAATATAAAATGGGGCCACCACCAAACATGAATACATATCCAGAAGTAGAATTTTGATCAATAGAATCGCCCTCCCAATCGGAATCTGTGTAACCAACCAACTCTAGCTCAAAGTCTGCAGCATAGTGAATGTCGTAGGTCATGGTTCCCTGAATATACTGGAGGATCCTCTTGGCTTCCTTCCAATGAAGGTCATGAGGCTAGTGCATGTATATTGACACAACATTCATGACATAACATATATTAAGCCAAGAATGAGTCAAGTAGAGCAAGCTACCTATCAGCTGTCGATAAATAGTGTAGTCCATGGGAGGTGTGCTTTTTCCTTCTTCAAGGCTGATCCCAGAAAGGAAAGGGAATGGAGAAGCCTTACATTCAGCCATGTTAAACATAACTAAAATGTATGATATGTAATTTTACTGAGTGACCATTATCCCATCAATATTTTGCTTAATTTTGAGCCCCATAAACTACTTCAAGAGCCCCAAATCGCTCATTTCAAATGCATTGTGGAGGGTAGTTTTGATGGCTGAAATAGAAGCAACTGTGCTACCTGTAATCAGTAATTCATCAAAATATAAAACAATAATAATAAAATGACCATCAAAATTCTGTATATACACATTTGGATCTGATTTACAAATTTGGAAGTTTTGCAAGAGAAGGAAGGCATCCATCTTGGAATACAACTCATTTGGGGTTTGTTTTAACCCGTATAGTGACTTCTTTAGTTAGCAAACCAAAGATGAATCAGAAATGTAGCCCTTAGGATGCTTCATGTATATCTCCTCATGAATATATCCATTTATAAAGTAATACTTAACATCCATATGATGCACTTCCCAATGCTTAGATGCAGAAATTGCCCAAACTAGGCTAATGGAGTCCATTTTTGCAACCAGTGAAAAAGTCTCGTGGTAGTCCACACCTTGGACCTGGGAGAAACCTTTTTATACCATAATTTCCTTATATTTTCAATTTGTGCCATCAGCATAAAACTTAGTCTGAAACACCCACTTGCATTGAACCAATTTCCTCCCCGAAGGAAGAGAAACTAGCTCCCAAGTAGTGTTTTTCTGAAGAGAATTCATCTCTTCGTCCATGGAAACCTGCCATCTCGAATCCTTCCGAGCATGGTAGTAAGACTTAGACTATGAAATTATCATTAAATAACAATATTTTTACAGAAAATAATCAGGACAAGAGAGTGCAATACCTACTCTTTGGAAGTCAGACCAGGTTCTTCTTGGATCATCTGGATTTCTAATGTTTTCACCTGCGGAGGAGAGTGTCTTTCTGTCCTAAGTTGGGAGATGCTTTTTAAATTCAGGTTCTGATTCAGCATCTGATTTTTTCTGTACACTAATATTAGAAATCATAGGATCAAAATCAATGTCATCACCCCCAGTTCCATCATCCAAATATTCAGTAGAAGAAGGAAATTCAGCAGTTTTTTGCTTCACTAGGTCTACCTCCTAAAGAGGCTCATTGAACATGCCAATCCTTTCAATGATGACTTGTTTTTTTTTTATATCTAGAAGATTGAAACCTTTATATTCATCAGGATACCCAATAAAAAATCATTCGATGCTTTGCAGTTGCAAAGCCCTCCTTTTATCATGCGGAATTCGGGCCCATGCAGTGGACCCAAATACCCTAAGATTCGACAAATATGGCTTGTGTCCAAAATATGATTCGAAAGGGGTATTCCATTTCATGGATGAGTGTGGAAATATATTATGAATATATGCTACATAATTCATGGATTCATCCCACAAATTAGTAGCCAACTTCTTTGATTCCAGCATGCAAGTGGTCATCTCCTTGAGAGACCGATTCTTCCTCTCCGCTACATCGTTCTGCTGGGGAGTGTAGGGGAATGAATGTTGGATCTGAATACCACTTTGGGAAAATATATGGAGTAACTCATTACTGATATATTCCTTGCCATTATTAGATCTCAAAATTTTGATCTTTTTTCCATATGCATTCTCAATTAGTGCCTTCAAATCAGTGAATTTTTCCAAGACTTCCGACTTCTTTTTGATAAAAAAGACCCATGTGTATCTAGAAAAGTCATCAATGAAAGTGAGAACATACCTAGATCCATTCATGTATGTGGTAGGAATGGTTCCACTGATATCAGAATGTATCAGCCCCAAGATGCATGATGCTCAGCTTGCCTTCCCCCGATCAAACTTATGCTCAGGGTGCTTTCCAACAACACAACCATTGCAAATTCCGGTGGTAGCTTTGATGACCGGGAGGCATTCAACCATGGAATTATTCTATAATTTCTGCAAGTAATTAAATTTAAGGTGGCCAAATTTCTCATTCCACATTCTACTAACCTCATTTCCATGAGTCAGCAATGCGGTGGGCTTTGCATCCGCCACAAAATGGGAGAACTTGTAGGATTTTGCATGATGGTTTGCAAGGCCTTTTGATACAAGTTTTCTGGATGCAAGTTCTCTGATCTCTACATCATCTAGGCTAAAGGAGACTCTCTTGGGAACTCTTTTATGTGTCATTTGATAAACACTTAGGAGTTTTGATGCAAGAGATGGTACATACAAAACATTGGAAAAATAACCATGCTCAAGATTTACAGTACCTTGTCCTTCGGATATGATTGTGGAGTCATCTCCCATGTGGATGGGAATGGATTTCCCAGTCTCCAAAGATGAGAAAGAGTCTCTTTCATCCATCATGTGATTTGAAGCTCCAGAATCTATCAAAGATATTTGGACTTCGAAGTTCTTTCCATGAGAGCATGACCTCTTTGATGCTATGGTTCCTGATCTTGCTAATCTCTCCTCCGAAAACTTTCCGGAAGATTGATGTGATTTTTTTCAAGAAGAGAAGTAGCTTCATCAAGTTTATTTTTCATGCAAGCATGTTTAGGGTGGAATCCCTTCCCATAGTATGAACACTTGACTTTTTCCTTTCCATGATGCCCTTTGTTTTTGTTCTTCTTCGATTAGGAAGGCTCTTCATGCTACTGGTTTTCAACTTTAGGATTACGATATTCAAATTTGGTTTTTGGGTTCTTTTGATTCTTTCCTTTACCCTTAAGATATTTGTGCCTTGAAGCATAGAGGCCTTGATCATGGGAGGATCTGATGATCCCCATCTAGACAAGCTTATCATGTTCACTTGTTAGGGAATCAATGAAGGCATTGAGTGAAGGCATCTTCCATCCAGGGGTTGTGAGCTTCCCCACATGGAATGTAGAGACAAACACTGAATAATTAGCTCCAAGTTTGGAGAGAATGGCGAGAATGAGCTGATCATCCTCCTTATCCACCTTACACTACTTCAACAGTAAGACAAAGTGCTTGAACTTTGTGGAAAAATCATTTAACGTCTCGAAATTGGAAGGTTGGAGAGACATCAACTCATTTTCAAACTGATAAAATCTCAAATCATCCTGTTTTCCATACAGGATGTCTAATTTGTCCCAAATTTCCTTTGGAGTCTTCAATCCCGAGAGGTGGAAAAGAAGATACTTGGAAATAGAGAGGCATAAGAAACCAAGTGCTTTATCTTTTTTGTTCAAGAATATAGCTTTTTTTATCACATGAGTAGGATCTTCTTAAGTGTCCATAGTGACCCAGTAGAGTCCTCTGGCACATATATGGATCTCCATATCTCCTTTCCATGAATGGAAATTGAATGGAGTCAAGAGTTCGACGGAAGAAGCCATCTCAAACTACTGTAGCGAATGCTTTTTACCTTTTAAAACCTACAAATCACAACAAAAGGGGCACCCCAAGGTCGAACAACCTACACATTTTAGGATTTCATCACACCCAACATAATTGATCAAGCAAGCTTGATCAACAATTCCTTAACTTGGGGTATTAAGTGCTAAGCCTTTGCTTCTGGTGCAGTGCTGTAATTTTAAGATTTTTGCTCAATTTTTCATGTAAAATTTGTCAAAAACCATGTTTTTGAGATATCTAAGCTTCGTCCTACCATGAGATTTGATACCATATTAATCTGTCATGGTAATCTAGGGACTAAAACACAGTCTCATAAGAGATTTTAGACAATTAAGCATGAAAATGCCATAATGGCGCTGCAATAGGAGTAGCAGCTCTATATAATCAATAAGGAATGAGTAATGCAATACAATGATCATGCAAGGTGCATGAATGCCAAAACAATTCAAATTCCCAAGGAGTTCATTTGAATTGAATGAATGGGTGTAGCTTAACTGAATGTCAGCCATAGTAAACACACCTAGTTAACCCATTAATCAAGCCGTGATTGACTCAACTAAGCCCTAACTGTATCGGAGTGTAATGGATGACTACGTCTAACTGAAAGTAGCTCAGACACATGTCACTACATGCCAATAAACAAGTGGTAGCACATCATTAAATCCAATGAAACCTGATGAGGTTAACTGAAGTCAAATTGGTCATCAGAAGTGGTTAGAAGCGCCCTAGTTGTCTCCAGTTCATAAATATTAATAAAAATAATCAATAAATGAAATGGAGGCACCTTCCCAACTCAGCTTAACTAATTGTAACAATCAGTTAGCAATTAGGTGCATTGATGACACACAGATCACCCCAGAATGGCTCCCTGATTGAAGGAGGAAGCCCAGTTAGCCAGGCTTGATTGAAGGTAGACGTGGATGTGCTCATGTTGATGTCATAGAGTGCTCATCTGATGCCGATTAAGTCAATTAAACTTATGATAGTGGGTTAACAAGGCCAATTTGACCAAATTAAGTGTGCATGTTGGGTAAATGACTCCAAAAATCTCCAACTACTTAGGAAGTCGAAACCTCCTAGGGGGAGCCCTATTACAACCCTGAAAATACACTAAAACACCAAATTGTTCTCTTTCTAGGGTGTTAGCGACCAGTTCCTTATTGGAGTGAAATATGAGAGTGAAAATGTTGTGTTAAGTGTGTGTATGGGGTATACTTCAATAATGCAATTTATTTAATGATAAGTGTGTAAACAACATCACACTAAGTATCATTCAATTAATAACCACTTGCTTTGTAAGGTGCAATATTGTAAACAAACATTATCCACAATGTATCCACCATATAAGTCCAATTACTGATCAAGTATAAGCATTCATCATAGCTCAAAAACACAAGTGCAGCAATACATGAAGCAAGATATATAGTTATGAGAGCAATAGGTATTTTACTCCTCTACTCAAGAGGTGCAATAAGGACCATATTTAACAGATTGTCATATCATTAACATTAAAATCATAAACAATATGTAGCAGTATATACCAGTTTGACAATTTTTCAGACAACAACAATATATAATCAAAGTTTAATATTAGTTAAAAATTCACTTAGTATAAGAAGGAACCATGAAAATTTTAACCAAAACACTCAACCATATTGTGTGTATGACTGTGTGCATTCAGTAAGTACGATGATAGAGTGATGTTTAAGTACAACTTTAAAGAGTCAGTGTTAGAGATACAACATCAGCCTTTTACAGTCATCGTCATGATTCTAGCATGCAACCATCAGTTTTGACTAAGACAAAATAAGCAATGGTGATATTTAGATAGTATCGGTCATCCACACCACTATAAGTCAATGAAAGTCAGTAGGGTAACACTATCATATTTGCATTAACAACGAGCATCATTATGGCAACGTACATATTAGTGGTGTCACATGCATTACCAACAAAACAAAATTAATGTGTATAAGATAAATAAATGATCCTGTCTATCATATAACTTAGTGTGCATGTATGCAAACTATGTGACTGATACAGAGATGCACATCGTTCCACTTTTATTTGTGATCTATATTAGCAATTTGTTTCAATATACACCAATGTTTACTAACCGATGCGACTCTCTTGTATGTCGGTTTTGAAAGGAGTACAAGGGAGGGTTTCCAATGTAAGGGAGGCCCTAATGAAGAGTGGTGAATGGACCAAAGAGGTTAGACAAAGGTAAATGATTAAAGGAAAGGGTAATGTAAAAGTATTAGGATGGATCTGAGGGTTGGAAGTAGGTTGCTACAACAGCTCAGGGGAAGACTGACGGTTGTTGCCATAGTAGCAGCAAACCCAATTTTAAGGGATGGACCTAAGGTAGGACCATAGGTGGAAAGGATGAAAAAGCTGGGAAGTTGAGGGTGAGAGCGAGGAAGGGAGTATCCTTAGAATTTTTAGTGAAAAATTATGATTGTTTTAGGGCATTTTGGGGCATATTTTGAGATTTTTTCAATTTTGGTATTTTTAGGGTTCCTTATAATTCCATCTTAGGGTTTTTAGGGATTTAGAGGCCTGGGTGAATTTGTAGTGAAGGTGGCTAAAATTTTAGGGAGGCCCAAAAGTGCAAATTTTTTTTTTTAAGTTTTAGGGTTTTCGACATAAAATTGCAAGCCTAAATTTAACCTAAAATTAATCCTAAAATAACCATAGAACTAGGTTTTTTTAGAAGATAAAATGTGTGAAAGCCAATGGAAACCCTACCTTAGCAAAATCCCTACCCAACCTAGGGCTTCTAGGGAGGATGGCTAAACTAGTGAGGAAGGGTTCCTAGGTTAAGCAACTAGCCTAGAAAAACTAAGGAGAAACCCTAGGGAACCCTGACAAGGGAATGTTAATCAACTTGCTAAGGTGACAAGAGGAAGGTAATGGCTTATGCTAGGGAAACATGCATCTCTAGAGCTACCACTAAGACTTAAACATCCACATCCACCAACATCTAAAAAAAAAGGTAAGAATCCTGACCTCTTCATGCTCGTGTTCATGTTCGTCCAACAAATCAAAGCATCACCAAAGCAAAGATTCACCAAAGAATTACCAGAAAATAGCTTGCATTAACCAAAAAACTTCCTCAAGAGGAGTGCATCCATCCAAGGAAACCCTAATAGGGATAAAACAAGTGCATAGTGTATTATCCCATAAGTTCTGTCTTAAAATGAAAGTGAGAAGATCTATTTATATGATCTCAAACTCAACTTTTACAAAATATTGAGGGCTACATGAATTAAAATAAGTCAATTTGAAATTATAAAATATCAACTGGAAAATAAAAGAAAATAATAAGAAAATATAGCCTAAGGTAGGCTCAAGGTAGGCTACCTGGGGTATTTCTATCCTTAGGTTCCAAAACATGCTAAAATAAGTGAAACACACTGAATAAAAGGCTAGAGTGAGCTCAAGGGAGGGAGTTATACCCCATCTAACCCCTAGAATGTTGTAAAATACCTCAACACCCTCCTCAAAGCATGAAAATGGCCTGGCATGGAGGATGTATTCCTATGAGGAGATAAGGCCAGGGAGAGTAGGAACCCATTATCTAAAGGGCTAGGAGGGTGTCCTAAGTGGCAGCGAAGGGATATGAATGTATCATATATGAAGCAAAGGACACCATAGCACATGAATAGGATATGGAGCCATGTGACCCAGTGGTCAACCCTTAGGGGCCCTGGAAACCAACCCCGAGGTTAGAAACCCCATTAAAGGGAGGTTAAGAGTGCCATTAAGCCATAATACCCCTAAAGGATGATAAAATGGCCCAACCCTTACCACCATTGCTCAAACACGCCTCTCCTCGCCAAAAAAATTGGCCCTCTCTCCCTGGGGTACACCTGAAGGTGCATTGGGTACAGGTGCAACGTCACACTTGATTAAAAATTCGGTCTGCATTCAGTTTCTTCGGTTGTTCCTTTGTTTTCTCTCTTCAATGTCTTGATTCTTTAGTAATGGCATCTTCCAATAGGTCTAATTATTCTTCTTTGGCCTCATATGTATTGATTTCCATTGTAGAACCTAATTGGGATAGATGAATCAGTGAGGATACCTGTTGTTTAGACTATTGAAGTTGTTTCTAATGCTCTTTCTCTTGTTTCCATTTCTCTTTTCTTGCTTTTCTTCTTCTCTTCTCCTGCTCTCAAGATTTTCAGTCGGCCTCTTGGATTGATAGACAATCTACTGGTGCATTTTGTGTTTGTTCAGGGGGTACAATAGTAAGAACATGGCTTGGTGGACATATGTAAGGTAGATTAGTGATAAGTGGTGATTGTAGAAGGGGTGGTGTAGGTGACAAAAGGGTTGGTGGTTGCTTAGAAGTTATCGGTAATGGGTTGTCGATAGTTTCTGTTGTTTCAACAATTTCTCAAGGCTCGACAAAATCAATATTTCCGACCAGTTCTTTAATAAGTTATGTAAAATCGACAAGGTCAATATTGTTGATAGGTTCTTCAGAATTGGTAGGTACTACTATTTCATCTATGGGGTTATTGAATATGGGTTCAAGAAGTAGAGGGTTTTTGATAGGGTGGGGGGTAAATGAGGAAGTTTGTTATGTGACAATGTTGTTGGTTACATCAAGGTTTCTTTGTAGAATGGTCTTGGTATACCCAACAAATTGTGCTTCTAGTATGGAAGGTTGTGGATGGTCGATATTTTAGAGGATGGATAAAATACCTTATGGAGGGCCTGTGGCTAGAACTAGTTTTGGTACAATCATTTTCTGCAAGCCGAGGAGGATGGATGGTAACTGGTTTATAAATTCATGAAGTCTATTGTATTTTTGGATTCGAGTGCAGAGTGGTATGGGTAATGACTGTATATATGGGTGTGCGGTGGTAAGTGGTGCAGTGGAAGTCGGTATTAACTCTTTGGTATACCCAACAACTTGTGCTTCTGGTATGAAAGGTTGTGGATGGTCAGGATTTTGGAGTATGGTTAAACTACCTTGTGGAGCATCTGTGGCTAGAATTTTTTTTGTTACTATCATTTTCTGCAAGCCAAGGAGTATGGATGGTAGATGGTTTATAAATTCTTGAATTACGTTGTATTTTTGTATTCGGGAATGAAGTGGTGCGAGTAATTACTGTAAATATGGGTGTGTGGTGGTAAGTGGTGTAACGGAAGTCAGTATGACCAATTTGGCAATTAGAGTCAGAGATGGAGGTGGTGGGGTGTGGGTGAGATCGAGAGAAGGTGGAATAATGGTTCTTTCTTTCTTCTTACTTTTTTGTGCTAATTTCTCCTCTTCTGTGATACAATTTTGAAAATGTTCATCGACTGGTATCTTGTTCTTAGAGGCATCCTCTAGGTTATGATTTGTGCTATCATACATCTCTATTTTATCATCTTCTATCGTTTCTTGGAGGATGAGTTTACGTTTCCCCTTTCCTTTTACCATTCTCTTCCTTCTCTGTCAAGATTCAAATAGCTCGTCAACTATCTGATGGATATTCTCTTTTTTTAGTGCATACTTATGAAGAGGGGTGTCAGATTGGGTACGCTCATCAATCAGTTCTTCTTCCTCCTTAGAATGTTGTGTAGTTGTTATGGATGTACTCTCATCAAAATGACTAAGGAAATTAAGTATCACCTTTTGCATATAAAAATTTGGGCTCTCATGTTTTGGATAAAACATGGGATCTGTTGTAGCTACAACAAATGGCGACTGGCTAGGAAGAACCAATTATCTTTGAAATCTAAAAATTAAGAATGAAAAATAAAATGCTTTCACATGCTACATCTCAAATAATATGAATAGCTTTATCACTGAATGATATAGTATTGGTCAAACTTCAAAACTTCCAAAACATCCAAGTCATTCCCATCATTATCCAAAAACGTTTCTAAAGATAAACTCATTTTTTGTTAAAATAAATTATTCATAAGAATTAAGAACTTTACCAGGAATTAACCTCGAGAAATCAAGCTAATCATATAAGACATAGTATTAAGAAATTACTCCAATACCATAGGTAGGACCCTACTGCCAGCTGTTGTTTATAGACATGATAAAGATTCCTTTTAACCCCACCTCCAAGTGCTCTAGTCCCAATTTACTGATTTATATACATAGCTACAGTGAATCAATTTACTAATAGGTAAGAAGCATCTTATAACTCTCTACGAGAGTGGGATGGCAAAGGATTATTAAGGATTTATATATATAATATTTATGATTTGGAATCCCAAAACCACAGACGGAGCTACTGCAGCCCGTGGGCATCCATAGCCTCAATAGGGATGTCTTTTAACCCATTTTACCTGATGGCTTATATCCCAAATAATAAGTTTAAAGAAACTTGCAAACTATGTGTAATGTGCTAATATCAATTTGAGATTTCCTAGTAAATGGGGGAGCAGACTTAGAAACTCCTTAAGAGAAAGGATGGGATATGGAATCTAAAGATTACTAATATTTACAGTGTTATCCCTAAAGTTGAACCTAGACTACAGGGGTTCAAGCTTAAGGAAATATTTTTCAAAAATATAAATCAATAAACTCAAAATGAAAACCAAGCTGGTATGAAATCAAAGATATTGGAAAATCACACAATTATCAAAGAACTAGGCTGGTATGTCATGAGAGCTATAAGAGAATCACACAATCATACAAGATCTGTATAACATAAAACAAGATATAAGATCCAATATTCCAGTAACTACGATCATGAAGTCATGAAATGAAACTGCCTCTGTTTTTTAGAAGTATAAAGGATAATTGTATTTCAACATAAGAATCACTACAATGGAATTCAATGGACCATATACATGATAAATTACAAGAAACACAATTCATAACACACACAGACAAATCATAATCATACTCATTCAAGGTAGAACCTGTATTGAAGATGTAGAGTATTTTATGTCATACAGAGAGTGATCAAAACTGGATCTTCATAACTCCAAAAATGCCACCCCCCCCCCCTTGTCTCATCTCAAGACTCTCCTTAAATACAAAACATATGTTTGTTTCTAAGATAGCTATAAGATCCTATTTCTATGGATCAAGATCTTTCAAAAAGAGAAAGTTCAATCCCTTTTAAACAGTTTTTTAATACAAGTGTAAACTAAAAGAGACATCTGTCAACAAACAGAATTGCTTTCACAAGAAAACTATAACTCTAAACCCTTAAATGGAGCCTCTAAAATGGTATTAGAAATAACGTTTACTCTAAATCCCAATGGCATCATAATCGATTTTGTATTATAGCTCAAACTCTGATTGGAAACCCATATAGACGAATAAAACCAGTAGCATCCAATACATGAAAACTTGCTCCTCATAGGACTATAGTACAAGCTTGCCCATCTCAACTCCTGAAAAGTGGATTAGCTTGTCCTCTCCAATCATGACTTTCTCTATAAGTTTGCAATGCCCAAGTTTAACTGATTCTGGATTGTCAAAGGTTGAATCAATTTCTCCCCCAGTTACAAGAGCTAAGCATTCAATTCCATCAAAATCAGCATGCTCAATGGAAAGTATTCCAGCGTCAACAAACAACTCTTCTAGAAAATTATAAATCAACTATCTGTTTACAAAATAATCTTCTACACCTTCTTTCTCATTTTCTCTTTCTCTGCTGTCTCAATATCTGCTACTTTTGCCATTGAATCTACCCGTACACGAGCTCCATAAATTTTGATCTTATCAGTATCCATAGCAGTATTTGCCACCAAAATGTTTGCATTCTCAATACGCTTTGGCTGGCCAACACCAATTTTCTTGTCCAAAATAAACCCTTCGTCCAGAAATGAATCCTTTAAAGACCCTCCTACTTTTTTGATGATTTGCATTGATTCCAAGTTTGTACTTCCCTTAAGCCGCATAACTGCATTAACAGCCAAAGATGCAAAATTTTCTTTGTCTTGTGAAAGGATTTTGGAACTAAGCATGGTCATTGCAATGTTTATCAAGTCAGACCTGAAGAATTCTAGATTTGCCTTGTTGTCCCAAACTTGCTGCTCTAAATCATTGCGAGCACACTCAGCAGACATTCTATAACCAGAGATAATTGTCATAGGGTGAATCTTCATTTATGGTTTGAGTTTGTGACTTCTTTGGCGGGCCATTCCAAACAGGTATCTCAAACTGGAATTCTGGTCCTATTAAAACTCTTTTCAATGGGAAGTGCTCGATACAGCTAAATCCATGACCTACTGGGACATTGAGAATACTAGGAAAATTTTGAGAATGCTATTACATGTGCCGACCCATTGGGATTAAAGTAGCCATGCCGCACTGTGTATGAACACCAAGCAAAGATGAAGCTACACAAGAAGAGGGGCAATGTGCCTGATGATGGAAATCATATACTGGCACAAGTATTTCATTAGTAATTTGTACTTCAAACCCTTGGCTCTTGGCCTTTGCAGGCTCCTTGTCATCAAGTGAGCCAGGCACTAAAAATCCCCTTCTGCAATATATGATTCAACTCGTGTTGCCGCAAGGGCCACAAGAACATCCACTCCATCAAGACATGTAAATGTCTGGTAGAAATGATGTGCCAGAATGAGCAACTCGACCTCACAGGAATGAGTCATGACATGACCAGTTATGACCAGTCACATCAATGCATGCCCAAGTTCTAGTTCAGAAGGACACAACTCTGCCCACTTCAAGAAATCATAGGCTCTCCATAAAAGAGGAGCAGGTCCTTTCTCTCTTTGTGATGATTCCATATATCCACCACGGTGTGCTTCCAAAAGGCCCTTCAAACTGAGTGGTCACTTTGACATTTGGATGCTGCCAGAAACTAAAATTTTGCTGGAGCAGATCTGATGATAACATATAGATTGAAAATTCTTTCTTGAAACTAATTCCCTTAAAAGTAATTAAATTCAAACTCATATGTTCATTTTGAGTTAAAGATAAAGTTCTAAGGATAATTATGGAAAGATTCAAATAGAATTACAAGCATAGTCTATTATTAATTGTTCACAATCAGGAATTAACTAATCAAAACATTTGATTTTCAGCAAGAAGAAAGCATTTATAAATATTTATTTCATAAATAAGACTTCAAGACTGTAAAAGAGTGATAAGATATTTTATTTTAAGAGTGAAAATCATGAAAACTCAAAATAAACCAACACGAATAGAAAATGTAAGAATCATTAAATCAAACATATATACAACTAGAACCAAAAGTAAATCAAAATCTCACAACTATATCACCGACTAAAAGAAAAATTAGTGATTAAAATTTTTTTGTTTTTAAATAAGTCATGTGATATCAAATTTATTTAAGTCTTTATTGAAAACAAATAAATAATCCTAAAAGATTAAACTAAATTAATATGGAAAATAAGCCTTAACAAATCATCTCCTGCGAACAAAAGAAAGATTTGTCACTCGTGTTTGTAGAATCGAAGGAATTTGTTATTGTAAAGAGAATAACTATATCAATTCATATATGAAAATGGGTTGAATCTATAAATTGAATTGATTATAATAAAACTCTTAAAATAAATTTATTCTCTTTCAGTTGAAGAATTACGATCAACATTTGTTGCTTCACATAAAGTTGTTTAGGACAATAAGGACTCCTTTATTAAAAACTACGTACAAAAGAAACTAAACTAAATTGTGTTCAATTTGCAACAAAAATATGTAAAAACCTTCATTTTCAAGTGCATGTCTAGGAAAGATCAATATTCGCATGTCATGAAGATGTTATAATTTTAATTATTTTGTCTCATGTCAAAATGTTCTTGCTCTTAAAACTTGGAAAATAATCAATTCAAAACATTTCATGACAAGATCATTATGATTTAAAACTAAAGAGATATTTCAAACATGAATTCCTTGAACGGATACTAAATGAGAGCATGAATAAAGTGAAATAGGATAAGAAAATACTTCCTTGAATGCATCTGAAAAAGCGTCGTTTCCAACTTGGACTTGGCTTGTCATCGCAAATCATTTTATTTTTATTGAAGAAAACCAAAATAGTGATCTAATTATTAAAGCAATTGTTATAGCTGATTTTACCACACATGGTGAATCACACTTTTATGGCCTTCCATGTCCCTCTGCAGACTCCTTAGACCCCATGGACCATTTTTGTACCTTTGATGTCTCCAATATCATCCCTAAAAACATGCAATAATTTCCATACGCGACTTTTAATACCTTTCTCTCGTATATACGCGTGTTTGACCCTTAAAACCGCATACATCGGGATGTGTGCAAAAGGCCAAATGATTTTGGAGTTTTCCTTGATGTGGATCCAAGTCACTTGTCTCTTGACCTTCCATATGCCTTGAGATCGCTCAGATTCGACCTTCCATTACCCCATTGAAGAGCTATATAAGGAACCCTTTGGATACATTGAAGAGGGAGGAATTAAAGAGCAAGAAAACTATAGTCCATTGTTGCCAGAGCTTATACTTGAGTCTGCATCCATTTGTCCCTTGGAGCACTTTGTGTTCTTCCCAAGATTTTCTTTTGCTTGTGAGCTTGCTATCGAGAGATGGAGGATTCAAGTGGTGGAGGCCCAAGTGGGGGACTCATTTTCTTCGATTCGCAGACATGCCGACAGATGTTGTCACTAGTGTAATCTCTGTTTTATATCAATAGAAATATATTTTCCTGTCCAATAATGTGTATTTAAATGAATATCAGATCCATGGATTCTTTTAAATGCTTATATGTTATTATTTATGTATGCTAGAGTAGCTCTAACACAATTATATATAGCATGCTTGTCTTGTTTGCTGAGTGTTGAGATAGCAATTTATCAATACAAGCTGGAGTTGGAAAGCTCAACGGGGATCTACATCAATCGTCTGGAATAAGGTACAAATTGAGATCCTTTAGTGTTAGATATTTGGTTTCTCTTGCATATAGAAAAGGATTTATTTATGGAGTCAAGCTGTCTGTTGTGGTACCCCAAGCCATAGGAATTTCTCTCCGTAACAGAATTGGCGACTCCACTGGGGAGTTCCTAGTAATTGTCCTTTGGGGGTTTTTATCAGCATTCAATGTTCTTGAATTGCTCTGATTTCTCTATTTCCGAGTCGGGTCTTGGGGCATGTTTTCCTAGTAGTGTTTGATAGGTGTGAATTGTGTCACAGCTTATCTATTTTCCTTCATTTTTATCTCTTTTTCTTCCTGTATGGGAGTTTTTTGCCTCACAGTCGTGTGTACACACGGTTTTGACTGAGATATCCACATATATATGCGGGTTTTCTGCACACTATCATGTATGCCCTGAGTTTTTCCTTTTAGAGGAATATTGAGTGTTGTTGGGGGATTTTTGATGATTGTTGAGTCTCCTTTGATGCTTCTAGAGTCTGTATACACCTCTGTTTCTGGCCAAATACGCTTTTTAGGGTATTTTTTTTTTAAGAATGTTCTTGTCATTGCATTTTTTATTTTCTGTTTTGGGATTAGTGCATGAGGTCTCTTTTACCTTATTGCTTTGCATGGGTGTTGTTTGATAGTGTTTCCAGAGTCTAGGGCTGGTAGAGTCATTCTTTTGCTTTATTATCTCATTTTTATTAAAAAAATACAAAAATATTTGCTTCTTTTACACCATGATGCATCATTGCACTTTTCATTTTGCATGGTACTTACACTAGGTTTGCTTAGAGAAGTACTAGTTAGGCTTTCATATAGGAATGGTTGCATTTGTCATTTGAAGAAAATTTTGCATTTCACATAGTAGTATGCCCTATTTTTCATTCGGCACAATGCATTTGCATTCATTGTTAGGTGTGCATTTTACTTCATGTTTGTGTCATAACACCATTGGTTGCATGATCATATACCTTTTTTGAGTAATAAAGCCAATAAAACCAACGCTTAATTAAAATGGATTACACTATTTTCTTTGATAGGGTACACCAACAAGATTAGGTTTTAGGGTCTTGGAATAGTTCATTGTGAGTAAATTCTCGAAGACCACTAAACAACAACATGTATGTGTCTTTCCAGGTGAGAGTGTGAAATTCCTTGGTATAATTAGTGTTTCTTAGGATCCTCCTCTTACAAGGGAGTTAAGCACGAGGCAGTGTGAGCAATTATTGTTTGGGATGACCCCTAGTCATAACTAAGTAGCTTTGGATATATTTCCAGGATTGTATTCATGTCTGGGGGCTCTTTCGAGAATTTAGGGCTTTGCTACCTTTCCCATACGGTAAATCCTTCCTACGACTGTCTGCCTGAGCATTGATTATATTGAGGTGACCTTAGTTGCCTTACCTAGGTTATCTAGGGGGTACTTCATAGGGGTTATTCTGTAGGTGTCTCAGCCAGGTTGGGGTCGGGAAGCACAGTCGCTATATGCATTGAAGCTAAGGGCCGCAATAATGGTTACGAACCTCTGCTTGTTGTGTATGGGAGTCTCAAGCCTGTCCTAGGTGAGACATACCTGCTTAATTTGGGAGCTCACATATCCTACCCTTGTTTGCTTGTGATTGGCTTTAGATTATATAGGTGTATGCTCTGTGTATGGTAGCTTGCTTAGGGTTTGCATAATTAGAAGAGTCTTTTTCATTTTTTGAGTCATTGTGGATTCAGGTGTGGCACTTCACCGTTCTCTTCGTTTAGCAGGACTTCTACCTTCTACATATCCTCCTCCTTTGGGAGAGAGAAATAGACAGTCCAAATGGACTACTTCTCACATTGATTCACACACGATGGGAGATCATGAAAATGAAATTCCTGATTTGTATTCTCCACCTCATGAGGTTGGGGAAGAAGATCCTACTCCTGTATATGATCCTTCACCTGATACACCTACACACTCTAGGTACAATCCTTCAGCTGATACACCTACACACTCGAGGTATGATCCCTCATTCACAGGTCATTGGTATTGGATGCCGGGTGACAAGACTCGTCATGAACCTGCAAGCACTAGTTATGTTAGTTATGGCATGTCTGATATCCCTACACATGATCTGGCACACCATGCCGAGTCGGATTTTGATCCAAACACTACTCCTGGGGGCACTCCTATTCCTTTCCATGTGGAGAGATTTGGGAACATGAGTCACATTGCACCCTCCATCCCGACGATGGAGGCTACATCACACATTCATCCTAGACCTGGTGTTAGTAGTCCTATTAAGATACCAAAACTGGGACGAGTGACTATAGGGAACACCACTTACATCACTTCACATATCCCTTCGTCCTCTATCCCTAGTTCTTCGAATGTTATTCCTCTCCCTCATTCACGTGGTCCTTTAGGACAGAATGTGGCGACTAGTCATGTCCGTACCGCTGCTACTCGTGTAGTTGTGTCTCATAGTCAAGTACCTCCTATTGTCTCGGGAGGTCACATTCCTACTTCTGGAACGTCCTATGGTATATCGCAAGGAATTCCTCATATTCCTACTTACATAGTCTCTCATGGGACATCCCATGGGACATCTTATGGATCTTCTCATGGAAAATATTATGGACCGCAGTATGCACAGAGTTATTCACCTTATGGGTATGGGTATCAACAACCCACTTACTCCTCGAATTATGGCTTTGTAGCTCCAAATAGTCAAGGTACACCACATTATGGTGCTTCCATGCCACCCTACACAGGTCAAACGGGAGGAGGGCACTATGGCCATGGCCATGGTGGTTACGGTATTCAGTATTATGTGAACAAAAATTATTAGGGAGCATGGCATTGACCTTCTCAACCTAGGCTCCCTTTCCTCACAACGTTAAATTTTCTGAACTTGTCGAGACTAATGAACGATCTAGTATCTTATGACCCGGCTTGGACGGCTGTCCCTACCAAGCTTCCCTCGGACATTCCCAAATTCAAGGGAAAACCAAGAGAATATCTTAGTGAACATGTTACTACAGTTCACCTTTGGTTCTCTTCTAATTCCTTACATGAAGATTCGATCCATTTAAGGATATTTCAACGTACCCTCACCAGGCCTACAACAAAATGGTACATAGAGTTACCTAGGGGGCATTAATTTTTTTCAATGACCTAGCTATGAATTTTCTCAACCACTTCCACCTACCAGTGCGTTACAATGTTGGTACGAAACTCTTGTCGACATTTTGACAAGACAAAGCCACGCATATCTCAGACCATATCCAAGAGTGGCGTAGATGGAAGAGATTGATTAAGGACTTCATACCGCCGAAGTTTCTCCTCGAATGGTTCCTTAAATCGTTACTACCTTATATAGCGAAGGATGTTTCTACATCTAGGGTTTAGAATGAGGAACAAGACATTTTTAGGGTGCAGGAATTGGATTTGATTTATGCTCAATCTGGTTTGTTATATGAGATCATTCCTAACGTTTCGCATTCTAGTTTCAACCCTAAGGTCAAACTTGGACCACATGCTGATGGCATTGTTGATTGTATGAGTACCAAACCTACTGATTCGGTTGTGAAATAGGTGAGTCAATTATCTATCAACCAATATGCCTTGGAACAAGCCACGGCTTCGTCTCAGCCCACCCAAACGACAAATGTGCTTTCGGTGCAATCGTCGGACCTGAAGGGTAACCAACAACCCGGAAGAAATAAGAAGGGTAAAAACAATCGTAAGGGTGGGAATAGGAATGAAAATGCCAATTCTAATGATAATAATTCCCACAATGATGGGGGGGACAAGCAGTCTAAATGTAAGGTTAAGTTTCCTTACAAATTGTGTAAGGATGACCACCTCACTCACTTGTGCCCTCGTATAGAAGAAGCCTCAAGGTTCATAACACAAGGCCCAGCTGTGCTGACCAATCCTTTACCCCATAATCAAAACATGAAATCGAGGACCCATGATCATTCTGGTGGAGATCAAGATCCGTTGAAAGCTAGTAGTGGTCATGGTTGCATCAATATGGTGCATGCTACTAAGGTTGTGACTCGTGAGAAGGACTATGGTTCGTCACAACCTAACCTTGGAAAGGAACCTGCTCCACCCAGGATTCCTTTCCATATTGAAAACCATATGGAGAAACCTAAAGTTGCACTTCACATTCCTAATGGGGTCCTTAATCATTTGGGGCACAATCCTAATGCCCGAGCCACCTAGAATTATTCAATTGTCGAGGATTTGGGCCACACTCATTGTGCGATGTCTGCACTCGAAGTACTTCAGAATTGTCCTTCGCAAAGGAAGGATTTTCTTTCTGCTCTTGGTGTTAATGATGATAACTCTTCCTCTGTCATCAAATTTGAAATCATGGGACTACAACTTCACTTTCCTTACTATGTGTCTCTCTTCATTCATGTAGAATGTCTTAACATGACCGTCAAATGCACTATGATTGACAAAGGCGCTGCTGCTTCCGTGATGTCTTTGGCATGTTGGAAGGGTTTGGGTTCCCCTAAGTTGTCTAAATCCGCTACCATGTTGACTACCTTTGATGGTAGATCATTTCGGCCGCACGTAATTCTTCCTTCTCTTAAGGTCCATTTGGGAGGGAAGACCGTTGCGATTGAGGTTGAGGTGGTTGATGCGCTCCTTGACTACAATCTGTTACTAGGTAAGAATTGGATGTATAGTATGCAAGCCATAGCTTCTTATCTATTTTGATTTGTATGCTTTCCATTCAATGGAAAGATAGTTACGATTGATCAAACGTCATTCAAGAATCCGTGTGTTACCACATCTTTGGGAGCTTCTATCCCGATTTCCGAGCACTCTCAGCTGGAATCTGGGAGTGTGGGTGTGGGCATGTATCCATCCCTTATGGGAAGCTTTAGTTGTCCTGCACCTATTCTTATGATTGGGTCTAGTTCCGATGGGGCTTTGTCTTCATTGAGACCGATGTCTTTTCTCACTACCCATATGGAAGATCCTTGGATTCTTCCTACACCAAGTCCTTCGTGTAAGCCTATCGGAATGGACATGCCGTTTCCTGTAGCAATGATAGCATATCAAGCGAATCTTGAATGTGTTGCAGAGCCTAGTCCTTCTTCTTCATGGATGGAGGAGGAGGACCCATATGTGCTTACTGCATGGGCAGTTGAGTCTTCTCACACACATGACTGCCTTGATAGTGTTTCTCCATCAGATGAAGCTATTATTGAGGCCATGTCTGGAGTTGAGCCACCTTGGGAAGAGTTGCATCATAGATCTTATTTTCTTTCCAAGTTTGACCATTTGGAATGTGAAGACTTCAGGGAGATTCTTAGTGAGAGAATTGGTAGTCCCGTGGTTCCATTAAGCTATCCTGGTCCGATGGCTAATGGAAACATGGCGAATATATCTCCTACCATTCCTATCAATATCTCTTGCGATCCTGGAAATATTGAGAATGACTATATTGGGGAATAATGTTCCCATGCTGAGATTCAAGAGTACACTGAGCTATTCAAAGAGTTTCATGACGTATTTGCTTGGTCATAGGAGTAAATGCCAGGTATCGACCCTCACATTGTTGAACATGAAATTAAAACTTATCCCAATGCTAAGCCTGTTTGACAACACTTGTGTGCGGTGAATCCTAGAAAAGAACCCATGATTAAGGCTGAGATAGAAAAGTTGTTGAATGTTGGTTTTATCTATCCTGTTCCCTTGACAGAGTGGGTTTCAAACCTCATTCTGGTGGATAAGAAACAGAAAGCGATATGTATATGCACTGATTTTTGTGACTTGAATCATGCCTGTCCTAAGGATAATTTTCCCACACCATTTATTGATCAAATTTTGGATGAGTGTGTGGGAAGCGAGGTATTTTCCTTTACGGATGGCTTTTTCGGATACAATCAGATACAAATCAAGCCTGAGGACCAACATAATACTGCATTTATTTGTCCTTCGGGTACATTTGGATATCAGAAGATGCCTTTTGGCCTTAAAAATGCCGGAGCCACATTTCACCAGGCTTTGACCTTCATCTTCCATGATCTTAAATCGATTATTGAAGTCTTTTTGGATGACCTTGTTGTTCATTCTCTTATGAGAATGCATCATTCCTACCATTTGATATTAGTGTTCGAAAGATATCGCCATTACTTGGTTAGGTTAAATCCTCATAAGTGCATCTTTTGCATGAAGTCTGGTCGCTTGTTAGGGTTCATTGTCTCCAAGGAGGGTATAAGAGTCGACCTTTTAAAGGAAGAGTCAATACATCAAATTGTCTCCCTCGAGAGACATTAGACATCTTCAATGTTTGCAAGGCATGGCAAATTTCTTGTGGAGATTCATCGTCAACTTTGCCAATTTGACTAGAGGATTTATGCATCTTTTGAAGAAGGACACTACCTTTTGTTGGGATGAGCGAGCCCAGGATTCCTTTGATGCGCTTAAGCAAGCCTTAGCATCGGCCCCGGTGATTAGTCCACCCGACTATAGCCGTGACTTTTTACTTTATGTGGTCGTGTCCATGGAGACGACTAGTATGGTTTTGGGTCAAGAGGATGAGGAGCTCTAGGATCATGTCATATATTATTTGATCCAAAACCTTATAGATGCGGAGATCCATTATTCCCATGTGGAGAAACTTGCCTTAGCTACCGTTCATGCGGCTCAAATATTGAGACACTATATTCTCCTCCGCCAGACCTTGGTGGTAGCCCATGTCAATCCATTTCAATTCGTCCTCACTAGAAGGATGATAGGGGGAAAGTATAATAAGTGGATTGTCATATTGAAATAATTCCATCTTGAGTTTGGTTCGGCAAAATCGAAAAAATCATTGATTTTTGTGGAGCTTATATCGGATTTCCCAAGCGAGGAGGAGGAGGAAGTTTGTGAAGATACATTTTTCGATGGGCACATTTTCCTGATCTCAAATTTGGATCCATGGTATGGGGATATCATCATATATTTACAAACATTGAAGGTCCCTACTCACCTTTCACAGGATGAATGACGACGATTACATCACGTATCCAAGAACTACCTTATATTGGATAACACATTGTACCGCTGTGGGGTAGATTCCATTTTACATCGTTGTTTAACTCATGAGGAGGCTGAGCTTGTGCTGAACGATTGCCACAAAGGGGCGTGTGGTGGTCATTTATCTGGGATTTATATAGCCCAAAAAATCTTGAGAGCGGGTTATTTCTGGCCGTCGATCTTTAAAGATTGTGTCAATGCGGTCCAGAAGTGCCACCCTTGCTAGGTTTTTGCATGCAATATGCACTCACGTCCTGCCCCGTTACATCCAATTATCACCGCCAGTCCCTTCACTAAGTGGGGGCTTGATTTCATGGATTGCAACCCAGCTTCAACTGGGGGGCATCATCATATTATCGTGGCTGTTGACTATTTCACGAAATGGGTGACTATTTCACGAAATGGGCTGAGGCTATGCCCACGGTTAAATCCGACGGTGAGACAACATCACATTTCGTATTAAACAAGATCATTACTTGGTTCGGTATTCCGAAGGAGCTTGTCACTGACCATGGTATGCACTTTCAGAATCGAATGATGGAAGAGTTGGCCTCGAAGTTAGGGTATAAGCAAGAGCATTATTATTCTTATTATCCTTAAGTGAATGGACAGGTTGAAGTAGTGAACAAATCACTTAAGTCCATTCTCCAACGAACCATCACACAAAGCAAGACTAATTGGCATATCATGTTATATATTGCTTTGTGGGCTTATAGGACCGTGGTTAAGACTGCCATCGATTGTTCTCCATATTAGCTTGTAAATGGAGTGGAGTTTGTCTTGTCAGCTGAATATGAAATCCCTTCATTGAAGCTAGCCATAGATCTCATACCAGACACTTCCCCATTGGAGGAATGTTTGTTCCACTTAGAGCAGCTTGATGAGTAGCACCAAGATGCCTTGCTGGCTCTAGAAGTGAATAAGTGTCGCGTTAAGGTCCATTATGATAAACCTGTCTGTCCGAGGAGGTTTAGTGAAGGAGATTTGGTTCTTTTGTGGGATCAAACTAAAGAACCTTTGGGGGCAGAAAATTTTAGTCCCATGTGGCATGGTCCTTACGTTTTCAAACGTGTGTTAGAGAAGGGTGCATATGAGCTAGTAGATTATTAGGGGAAGGCCTTGGCAGAGCCTAGAAATGGGCTCTATCTTAAAAAGTACTATGCATGATTCTCAGCCAGGGCTGGATATTGTAAATTATTGTACAATATTTTGCATAGTTAGGTTTTTCTTATGGTGATCAAGTTTGTGATTAGCTTTCGTTTCTTATGGAAGATGTCAATGGAGTCTTCCACCTTCATAGGATTCGCTGATGGTGCTAGCTATCACACACAACACTCAGCCTCTACTGCTTGGGTGATTTATACTCTTACGGGTCAGGTATTGTCTTCAGGAGGCATATGTTTACGGACCTCTTCAAACAATGTTGCTGAATATAGTTCTGTTATCGAGCTTCTACGAGATGCCATTTCATATGGTATTCTCTCTCTTGAGGTATGTCTTGATTCACAGTTAGTAGTGTCACAACTTAATGGCTTGTATCATGTTAGGGATCCAACATTATTATGAATATTCTTACATGTGAGATTGTTAGAATGACAATTTGACATCATAACATACATACATGTTCCAAGAATTTATAATCAAGTTGCTGACTCATATGCTAACTATGTGTTAGATTGGCATTTGTTTCATAGACAATAAGCTCATCACAAACATACACTTTTACACATGTAAATATATAAATCAATCATCATAAAAGTTTTTCATTAAACATCCAAAATGTGATAATACAAAAGTGTCATAATACAAAAATGGGGCTTTCGAGCCACCAAAATATAAATACACAGTAGTACAAAAATGTATCACTCCCAGGTATCTAAACCTGGGTAGGAGGAGGGGGGTTTTGATCATGGAAAGTCACCATGGCTCTAGCTAGCCGTCGAAACAACTGCACCCATGATCACGGTACACCCACCACCTGATGCTGCATGGCCTCGGGCAGGTCCTCGACCTGCGCCATGGGTACCCTATGTGTCAGCCACACAAAGTTGGTGTGGATGCTTTGGAGCGTTCGCTTCGCATCCACACCTATGATGTCATCTCCTCTTCCCCTCCATCTATGGCGAGGGAAACCATCATGCCGCCATGGTCTTACATCTGCATACACATGACAGGATGTCACTATGTGTTGTCATGCAAAAACATGTCTTTTGAGTCTATATATCAAAAAAAACAAAAAAAATAATAATTCAAAAAACTTTAAGAATAAAAAGAGGGGGGTTGGGATTCATTACCAATGTCATCGTATCCTGACCCTGGTAGTAGAGGCATATTGAGATCTCCCTGAAAATCTATCCCCGCATAGGGATAATCATCGATGGCAACTATCTGTCACCGCCACCATGGAAAGAAGTCAGCTGAATAGGGGTTGGACACCCTACCTCCACCTAGTCTGTGCATCGCATCTACCCAAAATCATTGGGTCGGATATCGAGCCCCGTGAAGAGGAATGTCAACTCTAGGGATGAGTCCCGAAACATGATCAAAGAAGAACATGCTCAGTATACTGTTGAAACCGAAGTTTCGTACCCTGCCCATCTTGTAGTTGCTGAGTTGTTGCTTCATGTTACTCAACAGCACAGTACTCCAATCATAAACTATGGGTCTCATGCACTCCACTGCATAGAACATTAAGGGCCACGAGGCCTGGTGGAGTGAGGCTAGCCCTGCTATCCTGCCGAGTGTCAGTAGTATGTCCTTTAAGCCCAGTACCTGTATGGAGTTTGTTGGGATCTGACTCCCAACCTTCTCCATGTCCGGATAATAGTATATAGTAATATACTCATCTATGGTGAGGCCACCTCCGGGCCCGCGAGAACGTAGGTTCACCACTTCCCCTCGTCAGGACAATCTTGTAATGAAGTATATGTCCTCCACCTCTATAGTGAGGGACATCCCGTCGATCTGGAAAGACGCTAATTCAGGATCCCAATAGTATACTAGCATCTGCATCAGTCTTGGTTTGGCCCTTAAGCCCCCAAGACACCAAAACTTGTGGATCCCGCATGCACGAAGAGCTTGTTGAGCCATTATATCGCCCTGTACTGCTTCTTCTACATCCCCGTGCTCTTGTTCCCTCCATTCTAGAACCACCCTGCACATTTAATTTAAGTTTTGGTCATTACATGTCTTAGAAAAACTTAAACGCGGCCACATACATGCCTATTTGCAAAACAACCGTGTATGTACACGACTTTGAGCCATTTTTCCACGTATAGCCAGCCCTATACGTGGAAAAATCCTCGATTTCCACGTGGGCTGAGGCACATATCTTAGATTGGCCTAGAAATCAATTTTTAACCATGGAAATTAAAAAAATTTACATGCAAATGAAAGAGGAGGGCATGGGAAGTTACGTGGAAAAAATGGTGTCGGATTCCACTAGCTGAAACTCCTAGAATTCACGTTTGAAGTTCTGAGCTCAATTGGGTAAAAATTTCAAATGATGTATAATGTTTTGAATTTTTTACTATTTATAGAAATTTTTCAATTTTTTGAAAGTTTTTACCCCCTTTCTATAGTTTTGGACCGTTTCAGACCCTTTTGGACCGTTTTTTACTAATATGATGATGTAGGAGACCGTTTTGAGCGTCGTTTTGACCATTGTTTTGACCTGTTCATGTCGATTTTAGGTATGATGTTTAAACTGGAATATAGGTTAGATTTCACCTCTGTGTGCATTTTTCATGACGTTATGACCGTTTCATTATAACCTTAGGTACGAACCCATTCTATCCTGTCACAGAACCTTCTTGTTGTTTTAGAAGTGGCATGATGTGAATTGTAGAGTTTGACCTTACATGGGTGCCCTAGTTAGCTCCTTGTTTGCATTTGGCACCCATGTCGACACTTTGTCCTTTAGGGTGTGGGAGTCCATTATATAGTATCGCCATGACATTTCTCAAGAGCCTCATACTCCTCTTGATATTTTGCTGGCCTGTTTCCCTAGGACTCCCTTATGTCAAGTTGTAATTGCATTTTCATGAGCTTTTCCTGCCTCATTGAGCCTTATGTCGGCTTCTATGACTTCGAGTATCAGCCATATAGCCTGATCTTATCTCATGTCTAGCCACGTAGAGCCATTTTATATATCTTTTGCAGCTTGATTCCCTATTTTTACCAGGAGGGGACTTTCCCCCAAGTGTCGCTATCCTACACATGTGTCCTTGCATTGAGCATAGGTATGTTCCGCTGCTTCGAACTAGTTTGTTTTCCCATTTGACACTTATCTCCTCCCAGTTTGTAACTTTAAAGCGATTTTATTCTTTTTCAAGCTTTTCAAATATTTAAAAAAGTCCAAAAAAAATTTAAAAACCAAAAATCCAAACAAGAAAAGATGTTATCTTTGGCAGTAGTCGATTCGTGTCGCCTTCAAACAGAGCACTATATATCACATCTGTTGGTTGGGTTAATAGTTTGACTTTAGGATTTGTACTTGTTTCTTTGAGTTTATCTCCACCGACTGGTTAAGATTCTAGTCCCTATCGAGCCTCTGTCGATGCCTCCTGTGTCGCAGAGATGTCCTAGTTTTGTATATAAAGTCTATGCTGCCTACATTGAGTCACCATTCGCCTTTGTGATCTTATTCAAAGGAAGTTGAAACATGAGTCGAACATTCCTCGGTTATCTTGACTTTGCATGTCGGCCATTCCTTGTACAATTACTAGTTCGTGCACCTTATGATCGAGTCATTCCACATTATACAGCTTTGTTGAGTACCTCGTGTGGGATGATGGGGGATGCCTTAATGCCCTCCTTCCAGCGGATTTCATCCCATCGACTTCAGATCATTTATTCTGGGATAGGAATCTAGAGTCATTTTTTAGTGCCTTAAGACTTACAGTCATCAGTGGCAGGTTCTCTCGCCATAGATAGTTTTTTGGGAATACATCAATGTCCCTTGATCGATGGATTCTCTCAAGTGTTCTACCTCAACACATTTATTCACACTTGTTAGTTTGCACTCTAGTACCTTCATTCCCATTATCATTATCGGTGGGTGATCTCACATCTGTTAACGGTATACATTAATGACCGGTAATCAGATGATGGACTACGATGTTCGACCTCGACACCTCTATTCACATAGTAGGACATGTACTTGTAGCGGTTTGTGTAGAAGACCTTCCAGATTGGTGGCATCTCATATATGCTACCTCCTTGATCATGCCAGTGTTCATGAGATTTCATCTCTCATGACTTGATTCCAGTATATGTCAGATATTTCCAGCCATTATGGAGATCTTGATCAAATATATATCTTCAGCCTTCATGGAGATCATGATTTTTTGTATATCTTCATCATGGATATTCTGAGCTATTAATATTGTACGTGGTGATGACCACACATGTCATATTTTGTATCATTCCTATTCATGGCCATTATACTCTTATGTATTCGGGACTGCTACATCTACTTGCAGTTATGTGTAGAGTTTGATCATTGTATTGTACTGATTGGATGGCTGGTTCTTCCACTGGGTTCTTCATCACTCCACTTCTGGGATGGACTTATAATGTATTTCAGCCACCATATGAGCCCTCTGACCTCACACATTAGGGAGCATCTGTTACAGTTGATTTTACCACACATGGTGAATCACACTTTTATGGCCTTCCTTGTCCCTCTGTAGACTCCTTAGACCCCATGGACCATTTTTGTACCTTTGATGTTTCCAAGATCATCCTTAAAAACATGCAATAATTGCCATACATGACTTTTAATACCTTTCTCACGTATATACACATGTTTGACCCTTAAAACCGCATACATCGGGATGTGTGCAAAAGGACAAATGATTTTGGAGTTTTCCTTGATGTGGATCTGAGTCACTTGTCTCTTGACCTTCCATATGCCTTGAGATCGCTTGGATTCGACCTTCCATTACCCCATTGAAGAGCTATATAAGGAACCCTTTGGATACATTAAAGAGGGAGGAATTGAAGAGCAAGAAAACTATAGTCCATTGCTACTGGAGCTTATACTTGAGTCTGCATCCCTTTGTCCCTTGGAGGACTTTGTGTTCTTCCCAAGCTTTCCTTTTCTTGTGGGCTTTCTATCGAGAGATGAAGGATTGAAGTGGTGGAGGCCCAAGTGGGGGACTCGGTTTCTTCAATTCGCAGACGTGCCGATAGAGGCATGTCACTAGTGTAATCTCTGTTTTATATCAATAGAAATATCTTTTCCTATCCTATAATGTGTATTTAAATGAGTATTTGATCCATGGATGCTTTTAAATGCTTATATGTTATTGATTATCTATGCTAGAGTAGGTCTAAACAATTATATATAGCATGCTTGTCTTGTTTGCTGAGTGTTGAGATAGCAATTTATAAATACAAGCTGGAGTTGGAAAGCTCAATGGGGATCTACATCAACCGTCTGGAATAAGGTACGAATTGAGATCCTTTAGTGTTGGATATTTGGTTTCTCTTGCATATAGGAAAGGATTGATTTATGGAGTCAAGCTGTCTGTTGTGGTACCCCAAGCCATAGGAATTTCTCTCCGTAACAACAATGATAAAAAACTATTCCATTATACACCTACTCCTACACTATAAAAATAAAACAAAAACTAAGTATAATCAAATTTCCAATGCAACTAGTTATGTAACTTGAAACCTGCAAAAGAAAATAAGTTATGTATTAGTATTGGAAATCACAATACTTCAAATGGAAACATAGGACATCAAATCAATTTTCTTATGTACAAAGAATGAAGGATGACATGGAAGCTTTTTGATAAATGATTCTTCCAACCAACCAAAAATTAGATCATAAAAATCATGTTGGAAGGGACATGATTTTTGTAATGCATTCATGGAGAAAACTGATATCTCATGAGTATCATAACTAAAATGAATCTTATCAGGAATATGATTAAGAAATTGCGAAAGGAATTCGGTGGAAAATGAATTCTTTAAAACAATATCGTCAATAATAAATTGGGAAGGAACAAGATGACAATTTGGTATTACCTTAAAATCAATTACCTCATTTTGTTCTTCAATTTGAAGCTTAGAATTAATGACATCAGATCCATATGTGGTCATCATGTTGCAATAAAATAGACCAATATCTAATACAACATGAGAAAATATTGTATCCCTTTTCAGATTACGGACTAAATCAGAATCCTTAATGACATGAGATGAAATAGATGAAGATGCATTTATTACATGAGTAATTGTAGTAAGAAGATTATTATCTTCTTCATGGCAATTTAGAGATAAACCAGATCGAAAAAAAATATGTCCCTCATTCTTAAAGGACTTACTTTGTATCCTATCAAAATATGACCAAAACATAGTATCGGTTTCAAAATTATTAACATACAAATGTAATACTTGATTAGAAAAAAATATCTGGATACAAAGAGAAATAGGTTTCTAAATGTATTCTCTATTGATAAAATAGCTTTCATTAATTGTTTCAAGAGAAACATAATTAGTAAAAATCTGATCTAATAATGAATTTTGAATGAGGGGACCTGATTGATCATGAGAAAAATATAATGTAATATAAATAATAGAATCATCATTAGCACATTCAATTGTTGGATACAGAATCTTTAATTCTTCTTCTATTGTATCTTCTATAACAAGAGTTTTAGGATCGTTACTTAATATAAGAGTTGAATTGTACATTAGAGGAAATTTCAACTCAAAATGGGTATTTTAACACTAATTCGAATTCCATGTCATCATATGTTAGCCAATTAAATTGCTTGAAATTTGAAATACCGTAAAGGTCTTAAACAATTTTTTAAAATAAATTTGGGGATATGTATCATAAAAAAAACTACTTTTTTGTTCGTATTTTCGACATATCTCCCTGTATTTTTACTCAAATTTCGATCGGGAGAGATCCTTGGATGCAAAATTAAATTCCGCATCCAATGCATACCCATTTGGCATACTTTTTGACGGACCTCGCTACCCCAAAAATAAGAAATACCTGAAAAAACGTAATGATGACATCATCATCATGTTTTTTCAGGTATTTCTTGTTTTTGGGGTAGGGGGTCCCTCAAAACTTTGCCGAGTGGGTACTCGTTGGATGCGGAATTTAATTTCGCATCCAATGATCTCTCCTGATCGAAATTTGAGTAAAATCACAGGGAGATATGTCGAAAATATGAACAAAAAAATAGTTTTTTTCTTTTCTTCCTCCAAAATTAATAAATATTATTTTATTATTTTAACTATTATTTTATTATTTTTCTTAGGAGGCCCATTTTGAGTTGAAATTTCCTCTAATGATCCTTATTCTTTTGTTTTTGAAATTGTGTATCACAAAATCCTAATTCTTGTGCATGCATAACCATTTCATTATTTTGAGTGGAATAAACAAGATTAGATTCTAAATAAACATTGACTGATGAGCTAAGAGAATTATCAATATGCATGTCATTAATTTCAGATTTATCATTCTTTTCCAAATCAAGTGTGTCAGAAAGAGAATTAAGATGGAAAAACCAATCAATTGTGTCTTTTTCAGAAATTTGGTGTCTCTCATGAAATATGCAACATATTAACATAAATCTGGAAAAGAAATCATTAAGAGATTCATCTTTGTATCTACAAATATTTTCTAATTCATAATCAAGTTTTATGTAGCTGTAATTCTCATGAGCACTAAGAAATAACTCTATGAATTGTTTCCATGAATGAATAGATTTAGCCGGTGGATATTCATACCAACTCCGAATTCTTCCTTCGAAAGTAGCGGTACAAATTATGCATTCCCATCAGATAAATTTATAAAATAACAAAAATAATTAAATTCAGAAAGTTGTTGAGATGTAGAGATACCTTCTCCGTTGAAGCTCAATCGTTGCAAGAAATTAGCTCTCTCTAGAAATACTTCCAGCAGGCCTAGAAAAAGTGAAAGCATGATCTAGAACAAAGATATGAGCCATTTTCAGAAATAAATGAAGTTAAAAAAAAACAACCCAGAAGGGCTTACTTGTCGATCGACCCTCCTTCTAGCACCATTTGTTGATGCCTCGGTAGAACAGGTGTTGGAATGGTGTCCAAGGCATATAACAGGGGATGAAAACCCATCCAAAGGCTTCAGATAATCCTACGCAAGTATTACCCTATCCTTGAGTTGTTTAGTGTGGTTAACACCCATGGATATTCAGCCTCTGCTGACACTCTTTGAGTTGGTCACTTTGCTCCTTAAAAGGGAGACTTTGAATTAAACCTGGAACTAATCCTAAATGTAATTTGAGTGCAATCTAAAGTTAGTAATTATGCAACTACGAGAAGAAATTCTATAATTACAGAAATGAAGATTTAAACCGAAGATATTAAAATAAAATACTAATTAAACTAAAATCTAATTAATATCCTATCTATTAATCTATCCCAGGAGCCTAATTTAAGAGAAATTTAACGCATATAAAAGATAATTACTGCATTGCTTAAAGAAACTCAAACAACTCAACAATTAATAGGCACATTCATTTTTCTAAAAAAATGAACAATAAAAAATTATTGCATTTTGGAAAATACTATTTATACATTAAACCTCTAGTTATTTATCACAATCAGATTAAAAAAACTTGCCACAAAATAATGCAGTAAAACATTAGTTACGAATATTTCATAGAGAATGTTCAAATCAAATTATTAATTCAAATGAGAAAATACAGAAAAATCCAATATAACTTAGATGAATGATTGTTGTAATGGTTTCTGGTATTTTATTCCAGCTTCAACAAGAAATTATAGAGCTTCATGATCCACCTAGAAATCTTGTGGACAGAACCTTTGTACATTATCCCTTGAAATAAATTTACAAAAGATTGCAGAGAAGAAAACATTGATTCTCTGGTATGAAGGTCTCTCCCTGGAAGCGTCTCCTTAGTTATAAAAAAGAGATCTTTCAATCTCTGTCGAACACCTCCCCCTTTTTCTCTGAATGCCAAGGTCAAATTTATAGAAGTGAATAGCAGTGGGAAGGATATGATCAAATCCCCAGATGTCTGGTTCGTTTAGCTATGCAAAAAACGAACGGAATGAATTTTTGGAAAATTCACCTTTGTTCGGTCATGTTTTTCTCCCAAACTATTGATATATTTTCAAAACTCTTCACGATTATGGGTAAATGATCCCATTTGGGAAGTGGGTTTTCAACCGTTTGAGATAATTCCTCACAGTTTGCTCACAACAATCCACTCAAAACAATGACTTCTATAGGTGTGCGGTCCGTTTTTAAACTCCATCCTTCACGGCAACAACAAATTAGGATTTAGTGAACTATGCATTGACATTGTAAATGACATGTTATATTAAAGTCAGTTATATAAATAAATTATTAATATTGTATTTCAAAAAGTACATCGAATATAATTTAAACAATAATAATAATCTTATCAACAAGCAAAGCTAATTATTCTTTGTAAAATATAATACTTTGCTTAATGAAAAATTATTGCTTTTTCCATGGTTTGAAAGCATGTTTCAATCAAATTATTATAACCTGTTAATATGCTCTTTAAAGTGATTGATTCAATGAAGTTCAAATTTGTTTCCAAGACTACCGAAACGTCATATGAACTTAATTAGTTAAAATTGAAGCATGCAAATGACTCAAACATGTTCAAATAAGGATAAGAAATCATTACACACAATAGTCCGAGTCAAATGACAAGATCTTTTAAATATCCAAAAATCAAAATAAATCAGCTTATGCAGTGAAGACCAAATCTAGGTGAGGAATGTGAAAGATAACATGTTTAGTTAACCACCAAGATTATGGAACCAACTGAAATGATAAAAATCAACTCAAACGAATAAAAAACAAGCAAGTAAAAATGAAAATAATGCGCATTCCACAATCCACAATCCTCAATGTGGGTTGTGGGTTGTGGAGAGAACAAACTCAATAAGTGACCAAAACATTCCACAATCTACAATTGTGGGTTGCGAGTTGCGGAACATAAAACACATCGCAGAGTAAATCCCTTCCCGTAATCTGCAATTGCGGGATGAGGGAATGAAAATGCTCTTATAGTCTAACTAACCTTTCCGCAATCCACAATCTACAATTTGCGGGTTACGGGTTGCGGGATGAAAAGTTCAAAATATCTAGAGGGTTGTGGGAAAGACACCCTTTTTGGGAAAAAATTAATTCCTTCCGCAACTCACCAAAATGCATATAAATGCATAAATTTTAAAACATATTAACTAAATCAATAATGACAAAGAAATAGAAACCATTATAAACAACATGAGAATCCCAAAATGACTAAGGAACTTAAGTATAACCTTTTTCATATAAAACGTTGGGTTCTCATGTTTTGGATAAAACATGTGATCTGTTGTAGCTACAATAGTGTTATAGCCCATCTAACCCATAGAATGTTGTAAAATCCGTCAACACCCTCCTCAAAGCATGAAAATGGTCTAGCATGGAGGATGTCTTTCTCTTAGGAGATAAGGCTAGGGATAGCAGGAACCCATTAATTGAAGGGTCAGGAGGGTGTCCTAAGTGTCCTTGAAGGGATATGAATGTCTCACAACTAAGGCAAAGGCCACCAGAGCACATAAATAGGATACGGAGCCATGTGACCCCGTGGTCAACCCTTATGGGCCCCGAACACCAACCTCGAGATTGAAAACCCCAATAAAGGGAAGTTAGCAGTGCCATTAGGCCATAGTACCCCTAAAGGATGACCAAAGGGCCCATCCATGACCACCATTGCTCGAGAATGCCCCTCCTGGTTGAAAAACATGTCCCTCTCTCCCTGTGGTACACCTGAAGGTGCGCTGGGTATAGGTGCAGTGTAACATAAAGTATAAATCTTACGTATACTAAGTTTAGAATAAGAATTTACCACCAATAATCATTCCCACGACTGGTAATGACAACATAACACAATCTCAAATAAAAGATTCATGTCATTTTATTTTCTTAAAATACTCTTCTAACCATTATATAATGTGCATACTCTTTAGTTACGGTTAACATGCTCTATAACAAGTAACCCATTATAATGTACCCGATCTCCTAGGCACAAATTGTAGGAGATGAGGTATAAATTTCCTGATTCAGTCGTTGATACAAATAACAAAGTTAGTTAGCTTCATTCTTTTCGATAATAAAATGAAACCTAAGTTTATAACACATTTAAGTGTTATGAGGATTCATAAATATGTACTACATGTAAAAACTATATAATTGATTCCATCGTACTGTCTTCATAGAATAGTCTAATTTCTTTCCACATCAGGACCATGGAATTAGTAAGTTTCTTGATCAACTTACCATTGGAACCCATTGTCTACATCCACAACTTGTCGACAAGCATGTTAATTCATAAATATATAGAAGAATTATAAACCAATCAATCAATTTAACATAAGATGTATATTGAAGAAAATAATAAGCTCGGATTAATATAGAATATTGTCCATAATCAAAACCTAACCATCAAGGATTACTTCTCTAATTTAATAGGACTTTAAACAACTAAAAATAGGACATCAACTTTCTTCCCAACCAATGACTCTATTTGGTGTATGTTATTCCTCCTAGACCCACCCTCAAGTTGGGAGACGAATCCAATAAGGCAAGGTTATATAATGAGAAAATATTCTAAGGTTCAAGATGACTTGTTTATTAAAATTACATCCCATCCAAAATAAATCTAGGAATAGTGTTAAGCATTAAAACCTTTAATCATCCAGTCGCATAGCAAGAAATCCACTAGATTTGAAATTTAAGAAAATATGCAGACGACTAAAACGCATAAAATGCAGGAAAGGATTTTAACATGCATATGGAGGTCTTTCCAAAAAACAAAACACAGACAAGGAATTTCACATGCATACAGAGGTCCTTTCATATCTAAAAACGCAAACAATAATGAAAATTCATCATAGGTCTTTCGAGATCTAAAGACGCAGACTAAGAATTTAACATGATTTCCATATTTAAAACACAATCAATGAAAAAATGCTTTCTCAGGTCTAAACGAAAACAAGAAATATGCATAAAGAGGTTATTTCAGATCTAAAATTCCAACAATAATGATATTACATCATAGGTCTTTCCATATCTAAAGACACAGACTAAGATTTATATATTTACGCAATATTTTTATCCTAGATCCAGATAGAGAAATTTGTAGCGATATTATATAATCAGCATGATAGATCTTGAACCTATAACTTTTGTTGGTTCAAATGATATAAAAAATATTTTATAGTAATTCAATCGTACATTTTACATAGTGAAATGTGTATTGAACTTATTATGCGATGCATGCTTTGGATTGTAGATGGTAAATGATGGATAGTTGATGCTAGTGAATTAACTAGTGTTTACAGGGGTTAATGATCTCTTAATTAGTTGGTCACCATGATTTTATGGAGGGATCCAAGACTAAATGCATACCAAGGTTAAAACGCAAACCCGGAGATCGTATCTAACATCTTACATTTACAACACATATTAAAGATCCCAAAATGGAAACCGCATACAGAGTCAACATATTGGTAAAAATCATCAAATGCATACCAAGGATGAAAACACATAATCATATATCATATCTAAGTTTTATCAATTACAACACATATTACAGATCCAAAATGGAAAACGCATATAGAGTCAACGTTTGGTAAAAATCATCAAACATAGAGGAAGGATGAAAACACATACCTGTAGATTGGATTGGTCTTGGATTTGTAATCACAATCAAAGTTGCATGCAAAGAACCATGCAGCAATAAAGATTGCAGAGACATACAAAGGACAACAGCCTGCTGGATCAGAAGAAGAGTTGGTTCTTCTCCTTGAGTTGAGCGCGCCATGAGGGTAGGTAGCAAGACAAAACCCCCGACATCATATTCAAAAATGCACTAAAAATATTTGGGATTTTTCCCCTCCGTGAACAAGTAGTCAAGAAGCAAATAAATAACAAAAAAAATATTCCCAACACAATTTCAGAGCCCCCCAATGCACTGAGTTGGTTCTCTCTTTAAGAGACACTTAGTTCCATGTGATAATCATAAAGATTACCCAATTCTACCACCAATTTTTCTAGTCAGACTGTCTTGTTTTCATTTTAAAGTAAATACATGGAGCCATGTACCCGACCAAAATAGTCTCTAACATTCCCTTTTTCTTTCTTTTAATATATCTCTCTCTCCCATAATCACAAGTGGCTATTTCATAAATAAAAGATATTAGAAGAGTTTTTTCTCTCTTCCAAGCTCATACCCTTCTAAAAGGAAGAGGGACCCCTTTTCTTTAATTCATATGCAAGTTCACTTATATATATATATATATCTATGTGTGTGTAATAATAATGTTTTCCTTTTTTCCCAAGGCAGTTCACCCTTAATATATTTAAGCATAAGTTTGATATAAATACATATAATCCTTTATTCTTAAGGCTTCTCCTTCGAAAAAAAAATAACTTTACATACATACATACATATATATATGAATGAGGGCATAATGGATTATTGAAATTGACTATAGAAGTCGATTTTTATTTTATCCATATATATTTAAAGAAATTATACTTAATCATGATTTGACTCTTCTTAAAACTTCTTTTCATTTTAGCCCTCATTATTTGATAATAATGGTAAAATTCTATTTATCTATAGAATATAAGCTATTAGCAAAATAGATTATATTGTGTAATACAAATGGGGTAACAATCATGTACTACTAACGATGTCAATTTCTTGCCCCAGGCACATAAGTAAATATTAACTAGTTCACCATCTTGTCTAAAATAATGCATTGCCTTGCAATGTATAAAGGTTAATAGTGATCCCACTCTAAAACTTAACTAGTTTTAAATTAATAGGGAATTCACTTTCTTTTAATACCAAGGCCCCATGATGACAATCATTTATCATCATTGGATTCCCAAGGATTTGCTAGCCCTTAACCTTTACCACTTGTGGATTTTTCCCCAATCATCTTTTTGTTGTGCCAAGCTTTCAGCCTCCTAACTTTATCAATTGAATTCATGATTTTATTTTTTTTGGAAGTTACAATTGATACTTATAGTGTCTCATACATACATTTGTATTTTAGGTCAGGGTAGTAAAGGGATGTTACATGGGATTTTAAACTCCATAATAGAATTTCATACATTCAGATTAGATGACTGGCAAGGTGGAAAAACCATAGTTTACAAAGGTACTAGAGATTCCTCTAATAAATAAATCATAGCCGAAAAAAGATAATCTCAATCAAGAAGTAGAGTAGGGCATACTTGTTTTGAAGTTTCCTTGAAAGTTTGATAAAAGAATAAGGAGATTTAGTAATAATATATTTGTAGAGAAAATCAGTAGTCCCAATAGTCGAAGTTGAATGGAATTGGAGAAGAAAGACAAGGAACCCGTAGGATTTCCTTCAAGAAAATATTTGTAAGCAAAGGAGGGTATGCTCAACCAAAGATATGAGTTGGAGTAACATTGGAAGTAGTGGTAAGTTGAATGGTATTATGTTTTTACATTTGATAGGATATGTTTATGAAGTAGCAGCTAAAGGAAAGGCATCATAGAAGATTGTAATTTAAAAGTTGTAACAAAAAAGGAAGCAAATAAAAGCCTTAACTATTGAATGCGTTGTGATGAAAGAACCACACACAACAAATAGGGGTGTATTTTTTTCCAATTAAAATTGGGAGAAAAGAAAGAATTGAGGATCTCAAGAGAGGAATTGATTGAGAGGAATTGATTGCAAGAGGAAAGACTAGAAAGAGAAATAAAATCTCAAGAGGTTCTGAGCAAGAGAACCATGTTAATACCAAAAGACCAAACTCAGAAGAAGCTTGGTGGGATGTTTACAACAGGGTGAAAAATACTTGTTGTTGTAGAGTTTTAGTTGCAGTCACCGTGAGTATGGAGGAAATCATAAGGAAAAAAAAAAGATGATTGTTGATAATCATGTGGGGGGTTCAAAGAAAGGACATAGTAGAGAGAAGGAATATTCCAAATAAAATGGCATAAAGGAGATGAGTGACAAGAAAATTGACCGAGAAAAAGTTGAATTAAAGGGAAGACTCAATATGATGAGTATATTGCTACAAGAAATGGATAATGAAGACCAGAGAGTTGGGCAGAATATTAAGAATAAGATCAAGTGGGTATGCTAGGAAGTTGAGGAAAAGGCTGAGACATTGGATGACAGCCTTGTTGAGAGATAAAGGGTTCAAATTTACTAAGTATGATGAGGAAGAGAAAATTTATTATTGTGAACCAAAACAAGGAATACTTCTTGAACATGTTATACAACTTGACGAGAACTTTATACTCAAAACGATAATTATAGCCATAAAAACTCATATTTTGTTAAAAACAACACCTCCAAATCAAAAAGTGGTGATACCGGTAGCACCACTTTTTTGGGGGCTAAAAATGTGGACATGGATGAAAACAATCATTCTTGTTATTTACAATAACCTTAAAATCAAGCCCCAAATTGAAAATTGATGCTACTGGTAACACAATATTAAAAAAAAACATAATTATATCATTTTATCATAATTTCAAAATTATATTTATTAAACCGCTTAGTAACACTATATAAAAATTCACTATATTAAACAAAAATTATTCTAGAAATTATTAGACCACTCTTTCCATATAAAATAAATTCTGACTCGAGGAGCACATTGTTGAACCAAAACTCCTAAAAATGAAATAAAAAATGCAAAAAGGAAATAAAATAAAAAAAATATTGAACACATTAAGAACAATTAAATAACCAAAAAAATATAAGAAAAAACACCAAAATACAAGTAAATTAAAAATATAAAATATTCTTAGCAAACATTAGAAAATTTACACTCACTTTAAAACTATAACAAAATATTTAAAAAATAATAGTTTAAAAAAATACCACAACAAACACATAACAATATTAAAAAAACAAATAATGAAAAATAACAAAATATTTTAAAAATAAATACATAAAATATAAAATATAAAACTTAAACTATAAAACAAGGTAAAATCTGAAGCAATATTAGAAAACCCAAATAATATGAAACAACATAAAATTTGAAACAATATTAGAAAACCCGAATAATATGCCAATATAACACAATATTTTAAAAACCAAAAATAAAAATAAAAATAAAAAATCTAAAAGGTTTTGGGGCTTTTGTAAAATCAATATATATAAGGGACGAGGAATTTCTTAAGAGGGACATACCTCCACTCCATAGACTATTTAAATTTTTTTAATTATTTTATTAATTTGCATTTGTTTAAAACTTATATACAGTTTTCACATGTTTTTGTTTAAAATTTATATACTTTTTATATGACTTTTAACTTATGTTTTTATTATTATTATATATTTTCTTTATCATTGTTAACACAAAAAATTGTTCACCTAGCTCTCTATGGCCTATACCATAATCATACATCATATTCTCATCATTATTTTCTCCATTTTGACCTTCACAATTGTATTTCCACTATTGAATGGTCCAAAACATCATTATTCATTCTAAAAAATGAAGGGGTGATGAGCACTTATTGTGATTTATCCCCACTCTCTCCCTAAAAGGGTAAAAAATCCTAAAAAATGAGAATGGGCCAAAAAACATAGACAAATATCATGGACAATAAAAAACCATGGGTCAATAACCCCAGGACCATACTATAAATACATTGTGAAGGACTTCTCTAAAACACTTTTTGGTCATTCCAGAAGCACTTTTACTTTTTTCCATCAGTCACATCATACACTTTTCTCCATTATTCCCATATCTTGCCACGTCATTCCCACCGTGTATGTTGAGCTTGCGGGACCATTTCCTAGGATGGTTACGGTGGCCCAACTTCGAAAGAAAGGTGTGCTCATTGTTATTTCTTGCATTAGTTAGTAGAATAAATTTGAAAAAAACCCTAAAAAATATTATTGTTGTTGTCTTGTTTCTTTTGTTATCATTGAACTCTTCTTTATGATCTGGACAGCTAAGGTTGGTGATTTTCTTATTGTAAATTTAAAAACAAAATGTAAATATATTGATTTTTAAAAAGAAGTTTTTTATATTCTTAATTCGATACTTTTGTAATATTTTAAAATATATATATATAATTTAAAACAATATAAAGGAAGCTCTTAAGGGGGTGATTCTCGGAATGGCACCACCCCTTTATATTATTTAAACTTTTTAAATTATTTTGTTAATGTGTATTTGTTTAAAACTTATATATATATTTCACATGATTTTGTTAAAAAGTTGTATATCTTTTCATATGTTTTTTTTTAACTTATGTTTTTATTTTTTTTAACAGAAACTATAAAAAGATTTGATATTAAACAGGCTGTGCACAACCATACATTACAAAAAACAGCATCTGAATATTTCTTGCTAGTCTGAAATAGAAAATACAAAACTAGGCCAAAGAATTGACCTTAATATGCCGAACAGAGTTCTTACATAACTATTAAAGATAGAGGTAGTATATACTCGAATGTACTGCTGGTTAAGAAATAAGAAAAAAAACATAAGCTAATTATCAAACTCATTATGGGTTGCCTAGATGCCCCAGGGGTTGTGTGACCGATTCCTCCTCTATGTGCTGAGCTACCCCTAGAAGGTTTTCATGTGCTTGACTTCCTTGATTCATTTGAACTAGACGTTGGAGATCCTCCTGAATGCGGTCCACTTTCCCCATGATTTCCTTTAAATTCATTTCAGTATCATCAATCCTGGCATCATGGTTGCTAATCTAATAGGATGTGTAACCAGCCACATCAACAAGATTTTTAATTTCTCTGGCTATCTCTCTACTGTCCATGATTCCAATATCCACCATTTCATAAAGATACCGAAGGTTTGCCTTCAAGTCTGTAAGACCTGCGTTTTCGGGCCTACACGATCCATTCTTTCGTAGCTAGAACTGAGATTAGCAAGGTTAAGGCTTGAAAAAATACTAAGAAAATCCCTATCGGAACCTGTAAACTCGTGAACTTGCCCAAAGCAAATAAAACTAAGACTGAAAGGAAGATTATCGAAAGCTGAGATGAGAGTAGTAATTTATTTCTAAAGAATGTCGCAATCCTTCCTACTACGGCAAGAGAGTGTTCCAATCGCTGCTTCCTTCCAACCAGAGCAGTTACACCCAAAGTTTAGAGTGTTACCTCCAAGGATAAAATGCCTAGCTATAAGAACACTGGATGAAAATCCTGAGAATAAACGCCACGAAGGACCAACAGCTCGGGAAGAGCAGATGCAATTCAAGAACATCAAGGCATGGACTCCCATGGGACCCCGTGAGCATAGCCTTCGTCGACACCTGAGATAACAATGAGCAAAGCTTTTTTCGGAAAGACTGCATAAGAATGAGGAAGGTTTGGACTATCATATGGAGTAGGGGGGTGAATGAAACTTCGAGAACAATCCATTACACAAAGCAGGATAAGACCTGAAGCGTGTCTTCTGAATGAGCAATTAATCTGGAGGGGATGGTTCATTAAGGTGGGCAGAATCGAGAAGGAGATGGAGGTGAGTGGAAACCACGCGTTGCCAAAGCAAAGATCATGTTTAAAACCATAGTCCATAACCATTATTGCAACAAGATTTGAGGTGGGGTGGGTTAGTAGGGGGGGGTGTAGCCTTAGATACATTAAGGTATGGGTTTGAGGCTTGTGTCTAAGCCATTGAAACAATAGTGACCTTGGGGAAGGGAGGCCCCTATGTTAGCCAAGGCATCTGCAGGGGCATTATTTTCTCGAAGGATGTGATTAAAACTAATAATTGTTTGAAAGGAGAGGAGTAATTCTGTCGAACAACCTTCTGCACTTGACGGATCTTGAGGTGTAGCCATTGATTATTTTGTATATGACTTGCCTTGAGTCGCCAAAAACTGCTATCCTGGAGGAATCTATAATGTCCAAAAGTTCTAGACCCTGCAAGAGAACCTTCCACTCAACTTCATTGTTCATCTTGTGGCCCAGACCCCAAGCAAAGGTTTTTTCAGTTTGTCCTCCGGGATCCAATAAGATCCCCCCCACACCTGCCACCCCTTTATTTAAAAATAGAAATAATTAAGCTAGTTTAACATATGTTTTTATTATTATTATATATTTGCTTTATCCTTTTTATGATGTTTAAATGTATTCATACCATTTTTCAACTTATTGTAAATTAAAATACAAAATGTAAGTATGTTAAAAAGGATTTTTTGACATTATTAATTAGTTTTATGTTTTTGAGGAAAACGTCAAATTTCACAATTTTTCAATACAATATTTTTTGTAATATTTTAAAAACAATATGTAAAATGTAAAACAATATAAATTACAAAATTTAAAACTTAAATTATAAAACACATAAAATATGAAACAATATTAAAAATACTAAATAATATTTTAGTATAACAAAATATTTTAAAACCCAAAGAAAAAAAATAAAAAATAAAATCTTATAAGGTTTGTTTTGACTTTGTATAAGCTATATATATCTATATAATAGGTTTGATATTGAAGGGGGGCACCATGGAGCTCTGCGGTAAGGTAGAAAGAACAGAAGGAGAAGCAGGCGATAGAAGGATGGATCATGGGAGTAGCAGAAGCGGGGTTTTTCTCATCTCTTAAATTTTTAAGAGGATGATGGGGATCATGGTGCCCAAACTATTCGCACCGAAGGGAGAAGGAAGCTTCAAACCAAAATGCAATTTGACAAAGTTGATTACAACACAGACGAAGGGGAGGTGGCAATTTTTTGCACGCAGGACGAAGTGCATTGCACGTTGGAGCAAGCAGAAATGGCTGACGAAGTGCAAAATATGGAAAGGCAGGAGACCGAAGAACCATTTATCAGGGCATGTTCCAATAATGATAACACAGGGAATACATTGATGAGCCACGATCCTACCGATATCAGCATGAAAAAAACAAAAACGAGGGCATTAGGCCATAGAATATAGCAGCAGAATTAATAGTCGGATGGGATATCTAGATAAAACAAATGCCATGATATTTAAGCTTAGCCTTGGTAGGCCGTTTCTGTGAGAAATCTCCAGGTAAGGAAGCAATGTAGGGATGGGTTAGCAGAAATTGGGAAAGTGATCTAGGATACTCAGCTGATCTCCATATGCTACCCCATGGATGGTTTTTACTGAAGATGAAAAATGAAGATGATGGATGTAAATTGTTGGATAGAAAATGGAAATGGGAACCATTTAGGATCATCCTGCAGAAATGGCGAATTGATTTCAATGCCAGGAAGGATCCCCATAATCAACAATATATTTGGGTGATATTTCTAGGGTTCCCCATGGTGTTCTGGGAAGAAGAATATCTGGAAGCAACAGGGAACAAATTAGGAAAATTTATGGCCTTGGAAGATGGTTGGGACACGCAAGTTGACCGAAGGTGCGCAAAAATATTGGTGTAAATGGACCTCAGGAATGGGGTTTTTGAGGAATTGATACTAAAAATGCATGACATTCAGTGGCATCAATGCCTGGATCATTGGAAGATCCTGTTTTGGTGCTTCAGATGCCGTGAAGTAGGACATTTGCAGAGGGACTTTCCAAAAGGAGGGAAGGAATCTTGTTTAAAAAAACTATGGGTAAGAAAGGAAACAGGTATTAAGGTTGACAAGCCTATGAATAAGATATTTATAAAGGATGGAATCGAAAATGCGCATGGAGAACGATGGGATAGGCAAATTGGCCAAGAAAGCAAAGGGAGTGATAAGAAGTAGAAAGGTGGTGAATATGAAGGCAGTAGAGGTGGTATAGAAAAGAGTGCAGAAGAAGGCATAGGGAGTGGTGAAACAAAGGGATGTCAATAGGAAGGAGGAGAAATGGAAAAAGGTGGTGAGTGTGACACAAAAAAGGATGTCAGTATAGAAGAGATCCAAAAAATTCCAGAAAGGACGGACAATGAAGCGAGCTTAAAAGGCGATCACATAAGCAGCAAAGGCAAAGGACAACTCAGCAATGGAGGCTCAAGTGAACCACAATAGAAGGGGACTCCAAGCAAACAACCAAAAAGTAATAATGATAAGAAACCTAGCTCTAAATATATTTGCTCATATTTTATCAAGGTTTTAGAAACCCGTGGTTTTCAATACAAAATGGATAGTTTGCAAAAAGACTCGAGGAAGCACTACAATCTCTGACCCAGAACTTCAAAAATGCCAGATGAAGAGTGTGTATCTATGGGAGGGTTGTCCCCTAGCTCTCTCCCCAAGCCATAGTTAGGAAGGAAAACATTCATCTCTAAGGCCTAGAAACAAGCAGTGTTGGAAGTAAAACGGGGGAAACAGTCCACAATTGTAGGGGTGCTTTGAGAAAAATCCCTAGTAGGGGTTATAAAATGAAAATTCTCTCCCTAAATGTCAAGGGGATAGGGGTGACCTCCAAAAAAACCTCCATAAAGAGGCTTTTAGCCAATACAAAACCTACTGTTCTATTATTGCAAGAAACCATGACAGAAGGATGAAAGGCTGAGGATTTACTCAAGGAATGCATTGGGGATTGGGAGATGACAAGCTGTGATGCAGAAGGTCATTCAGGAGGAACCTTAACAGGATGGAACCATGCAGTTAGATTAATCTCTATTAAACATTATGGGTCGATCCTGGGTACAGATATAGAAGATAATGAGACGGGGGAACACTTCTGCATCCTCAATATGTATGCCCCTTTCTATGATAGAAAGGAGTTCTCAAAGAAATTGGAGATTTCAGGAATGCTGGATCTCTCAAATCTGATTATAGGAGGCAATTTCAACTTAACCTTGACCACTAGAGAAACCCGAGGAAAAAAACACTAGAGGAGATACCCTAGGACCCTTTTTTACTCACCTCTTTGATCAGAAAAGGCTAATTGATCTGGCCCCTCTAAAACCAATACCTACATGAAGAAACAGAAGAGGGGGAGAAAAGGCCATGTCGAAAATATTGGATAGGTTTCTGATTTCAGAAAACCTAATCAGGAATGATATCAGCATGCAATCCATAGTGGAAAATGGAGGTAACTCAGACCATCTCCCAATAGCTCTAACAATCAAGGATCCGAAGGAGAAACCTCCATCCCCTTTTAAATTAAAACCACAATGGATGGCAGAAGAAGCATATCTAAACCTAATTTTAGAAGCCTGGGAACCCCTGCAGTATGTTCAGAACCATTCTCTTATGCAGCAATTTGCTGACAATTTGGAAAATGTGAAAAAGAGAACAAAATAATGGGATGTGGATTTTAGGAAAAGACAACAAGAGGAAATGAGAAAGGTAGAGGAACAACTCAAAGAGATTTATGAAAACAATGATGAAGGTGTATTCACGGTATATCAACTAGTGGGCTTAAGAAATTTGGAAGGGAAGAAGGACCTTTTATTGCTGCAAGAAGAGCAGAAATGGAGGCTTAAGAGCAGAGCACTCTGGTTGAAGGAAGGGGATCAGAACACAAATTTCTTGCATATATATGCCTTTCAGAGGAAGAGCATCAACACAATTTATGAAATTAGGTCAAACCAGGAGACTTGGGCTAAATCTTTCCCATAAAAAGCACAAGCAACAATAGATTATTTTCAAGGGTTATTCAAGGAACCCGAGGGATTCCCAATTGCAGAGATCCTGGAGGTCCTAGAGTTGTTTCCTAGAGAAATCATAGAGGAAATGAATGAGGAATTAACCAAGGACATTCTGGAGGAAGAAATTAAGCAAGTGCTACAATATTTCCAAAAAGGCAAAAGCCCAGGACCTGATGGTTTCACCATAGAATTATTCCTAGGGTTTTATGATCAAATCGAAGAAGATATCCTGGCAGTAGTCAAGGAATATCGACAGGCTGGTAAGGTGATTGGGAGCTTTAATTCCACCTTCATCACTTTGATCCTGAAGAAGCAGAAGAATGAAGCATTTAATGACTTTAGACCAATATCCTGCTGTAACATGATTTACCAGATCATAGCCAAGGTAATTTCTCAAAAAATCAAACCTATCCTGAGCAAAGTAATTTTAGAAGAGAAATTTGGATTTTTGCATAATAGACAAATCTTGGATGCAGTGTCCCTGGCTCAGGAAGCAATCCACTCCATCAAAAAGGAAAAACAAAGTGCTTTCACTCTTAGACTAGACTTATCCAAATCCTATGATAGAGTAAGTTGGACTTTTGTCATGCTCATCCTTATCTAGTTGGGGATGGATATGGAAATATTATAATGGATAATGGGGTGCATCCAATCTACCTCCTTTGTAGTACTGATCAATGGAACCCCTTCATCTTTCTTCAGACCAACAAGGAGAATCCGACAATGATGTCCACTATCTCCTTTAATCTTCCTCATAGTTGTTGATGCTTTAAGCAGGTTGGTGTTGAAAAAAAGAAGAGAAGGAAAGATAGAGGTAGTTAAGGTTTCAAGTGAGGAAGAAGTCACTCACACCCTCTTTGTGGATGGTGTTCTACTCTTTGGTGTTGGCGCTAAGGAGAACTTGAAGGAGTTTGATGCTATAATTGAGAAGTATAAGAAGGCCACACAAATACTAGTAAATATAGACAAGTCCTTTCTAGTCCACAACGAATCCTCAGAAGACTTAATTCAACAATCCAATGTAATCCTCTCTTACCCTATCCCTCCCATGTCAGATGGTTTCAAGTATCTAGGGTTTTCTCTAAAACCTAACATGTATAGATTCCAAGATTGGATCTGGCTATATCAGAAGGTTGAAACAAGGGTCTCAACATGAGAAAATAAGTTTCTATCCAAAAGTGGAAGGCTAGTGCTGATAAAGGAAGTTCTCCAGAGCATGATCCCAATCTACTGGGCTTCAATAGCCTATATCCCCAAGGGGATATTAACTAAGATCAAGAAAAAATGATTCTCCTTCTTATGGAAAATTGGCAAATAGAATGAGGGCATACCCTTAGAAAAGTGGACAAACATTGCTCTACCAAAGGAGCTCGGTGGTTGGGGTATTAAAAACCTTGAGCTCTTTTGCAGAGTGCTAGCAACTAAATCCTTATGGAGGCTAGCTAAAAACAAAGACACCCTTTCAGGAAGAGTTTTATGCTCCAAATATTGTCATGATATAACTCTGATTGACTGGTTCAAAACCCCAAACAAGTCTTTCAAAAATTGATATGTAGGATGGAAACCCATGGTCCTAGATTCTCCCCTCATTGGGAATTGGACAGCTTGGGAAATTGGTAATGGGAAGAGTGTTAGGATTGGAGAAGACCCCTGGGCAGGAGCTGGGGAAGATTTTAAGTTTCCCATAACAATCATCAACAAACTGAGAGAACATAGATGGTTCAATCTTGCATATTCCAAAGTTGAACCTAATCCTCCCCAACATCGAACAAAATGGAAAACTGCTAAAGAGATGGGCTTGGAGGGAAGTGAAATAGAAAGCTGGAACAATTTTTTGAACTTGCTGGAGATAAATTTTATTAACCTTGATGAGGAGGATCAGGATAAACTGATTTGGACTAGAAACTCAACAAATGGGGAATACACAACAAAAAAGGGGTATGAAATGGCAATTGTAGATCAAACTGAAGGTCACAAAGCTTGGTTGTGGGGGGTGTTATGGTCATCAAACTTCCCCTTAAAAACTACACTTACCTTCTGGTTGGCAATAAACAACAAATTACTGACTTGGGAAAATCTGAGGAAAAGAGGATTTCATGGGCTAGGATATTGTTCTCTGTGTAAATCAAGAAAAGAACTTGATTCTCATCTTTTTGGCTCTTGCACTTATGCAGGACATGTATGGAACAGTGCAATGCAGAATATCTCTCAAGAAAGGATGGACACCACGAAAGGTAACTGGGAGCAAAGAGCCAAATCCTAGTGGGAAAAAGAAGCGGTGTGTAATTATGTTGCTTTCCTTGTTCTATTTGTTTATACCATATGGGAGACATGTAACATAGCGATCTTTAAGAATATCTGGACTCCCATTGACATCACAACAAATATATTGGTGCAGAAGGCTTAAGAGTACCAATCATCCGCCAAGAAAGGAGAAAAAAGAACTGTCAAGTACCTAGAAATTGATAAGAGTTGCCCTTGGTCTTTTTTCGATGGGGCCAGTCAAGAAGATCCTCCCATAGTAAGAGCAAGGGGCATTATTTTCTTGGATGAGACAAATAAAATCTCTTTCAAGCTAGGATTGGGAAGAGGATCAAATAGCAAAGTAGAAATATCAGTGCTATGGGCTACAATGAAGATAATAAGTGATAAACAAATTCAAAGGTTGCATGTCTATGGGGACTCCAAACCAGTAATAGATTGGGAAACATGGAGAAATAACATAAGAGCTCCCCACTTGCAAAACCTTTTGAAGGAAATATGAGCTCTCCAACCTACCTTTGAAGCAATCCTTTTTAACCACATATACAGAGAATTCAACACAGAGGATGATACTCTATCTAAGAAAGCATTGAAAATACAACCAGGAATAATAGAAGGTGAGATTGTTACCGGAGATGCAAACACTCTATTTTTCTTTCCAATTTAAATTCAGGGCCAACAGATACAGGAAAACCAACATTTTTTTGGTGATTGACAGAAGAAAGTTCATGCACAACAAAGCTAGGGCTTGTGCTGAGGACGCAGAGTATGAAGCGGCTGAGAGAACTTTTGGTTTCACAACTCACCACAACGGATGCAGTGTGATTTTTTTGTTTTTTTTGTATAATGTAATGATCAAACTAATGAGCACATAGATGCAATGACGTAAGCTCTGAAATTAAGGTGCATAGAGTTGCAGTGATCTAAGCTCTTATGAGCAGTCCATGTTATTCAATGAATAAAAGATTTTTTTATCTGAATATATATATATATATATATATATANTTAATATGTATTTGTTTAAAACTTTTATATATATATCACATGGTTTTGTTTAAAACTTATATATTTTTTCAAGTGGTTTTTTTTTTAACTTATGTTTTTATTGTTATTATATATTTGTTTGATTCCTCTTATGTTGTTTAAATGTTTTTACATAGTTTTTTCAACTTATTGTAAATTAAAAAAACAAAATATAAGTATATGGATTGTTAAAAATGAGTTTTTGATCATTTTTATTAGTTTTGTGTTGTTGAGAAAAAATGTCAAATTTCACAATTTTTTGATACCATATTTTTAATAATATTTAAAATAAAATATATAAAATGTAAAATAAAATAAATTATAAAATATAAAACTTAAACTATAAAACACCATAAACTATGAAACAATATTAAAAAAATCAAATAATATGTTAGTATAACAAAATATTTTAATAACTAAATTAGAAAATAAAAATAAAAAAGCAAAATCTTAAAAGGTTCTGTGGCTTTTGTATTTGGGAAATATATATAAAGGGTGATGAAGTTTTTAAGAGGGGACCAAATCCTGCCACCTCTTTATACTATTTAAACTTCCTTTATTATTTTGTTAATATGTATTTGTTTAAAACTTATATATATATTTCACATAGTTTTGTTTAAAAGTTATATATTTTTTCATATGTATTTTTTTAACTTATGTATTTATTATTATTATTATATATTTGCTTTAATCTTTTTATGATGTTTGTATTTTTTTTCAATTTACTGTAAATTAAAAAGAAAAATGCAAGTATATTGATTGTTAAAAATGATTTTTTTTTAAATTCTTGATTAGTTTTATGTTGTTGAGTAAAATGTCAAATTTCACAATTTTTTTATATAATATTTTTTTTAATGTTTTGACTTTAATATTTTATTTTGAGATTAAATATTATGTTTTTAATATGTTAATTACAAATGTATGGCATTTTATGAGAATTATCACTTTATGGAAAACAATTTTAAATAATATCATTTTTATACATAAAATAAATCAAAGTACTTAAAAAATATACCTGAAATACCCTAAAATGGTTTCAATTGTCTTTATTTTCTCATCTGTTTACAAATTAACCCAAAAATGATTTATTTAAAAGAAAAATTTAAGGAAAAACTTCCAAAAGTATATATTTTTTGTGTTATCTATTACAATTAGTTACTATGTATTATTTTTTGTAAAATTTCAAAAAACGCATTTGTAAATATTTTTTATGACCAATAATTTTCAAAATCGCAAAAAATGGCTCAAAATGAAAAATGGTGCTATCAATATACAAACTTTTTGAAACAGAGGTCAAAACAACTACTAAAATTGACCCTCAAAAAAACAAGAACAATGTCGGGTTCTCGTCAAGTTGTATAACTTGTTCTTCAAGAATATGATGTTGAAGAAGATATACAAAGTCCTTTGAGAGTCTCATGGGTTGTTCAAAAAGTGAAGATCAACATGAGGATTCATTGACAAAAGTATTGAATGAGGCTAGAGAGCCTTATGTCTTCAAAACTGGAGATTTGTGTGTGTGTGCAGGTTATGTAGATGAAGATGGAGGGAAACCATCCAAAGCTGTCATAAAGGAAGAATATATTATAGGAATATTTCCAAGAGATAGAGATAAGAAGAATCAAAAGTATGAAATGGAAGATAGTGGACTTATGAGAAAGGAAAAATCACAAATGAAGACCAATACTCAGCTATAGTGCTTACAGAGTTCTTGGAGAAGATGAGGTTGAAGAAGTTGAACAAAGACCTATTGAGAGTCTCATGGATTGCTTGAAAAGTGAAGACCAGCATGAGGATTCATTGACAAAAGTATTGAATGAGGCTAGAGAGTTGAATTACTTAGCACGCTGGTTCAATGTTGAAGACATGCATCTTAGGAAAGAAGTTGAGGTAATGAAACCACCTTTATCAAGACAAATTTTCTTAAGTAAATGTGAATGTATACTCACCAAAGAGACAAAAGGAGTTGTCTTTGAAGACAATAGAAAGACCACTCTACAAGAGGATAAGGTGAATGAAGAGCATATTAAGTTTGCATACCAAGACAAGTTTAAGGAAACATTAAGCCATCAAAAGGGTTTAATAAACAAACTACAGAGAATTTATTTGAAACAAATCAAGCAGCAGGTGCACTTGTGTGACAAGAATATGAGGTAGCCACATGCCTTACCAAAGTATGAGGAAAAATTGGAAAGCAAGAACAAGGAGGAAATACAAAAATGGAAAATGCTTCAAGGGACACTCAAAAGTTTAAAGATCTTGATAAAACTAACCCAAGTATAAAGACTATGGACGAGGGAAAAAGTCAAGGATATACAAATGAATAATTATGTGGAGTAGGAATCTAAGTGATAGTTGTGACTAAAGGGGAGGTTCAAGAGTGTCCTGAGAAATATTTTTTTGATAAATATGTTTAAAATGTATGCATGTGTAACCAAAAAGAAGATATATGAAGCTGAAAATTGGAGAATGTTGGATCATGAACATAGTCAAAGGAAATGCATAAACAAAAAGCATCATTCAAATATGTTGTTTATAAATTTTAATGAGGAGACCAAATTTCTAGAAATGTGGCTACTGAGCCTGAAGATTGAAGAAGCCTATATGAGGATTGCAAATGGAAAGTGTGAAGTGGAAGAGATAGAACTCATAGAAGGATGTTTAACCATGGACAAGACTTAAGAGTACTACATAGAGTTTGTAGGTATAATACAAATTGATTCTAACAAATATGTGGGAAATACAAACAACAATGGCATAACTGAAGAGCTGGAAGAAGGAAGCATTGTATTGAGGGACATTACGATGGGTAAAGTTGTAGGGTGTAATTTTCAAGTTATCAAAGAATTAATTGAATCAAAATTTAGTAAGAGTCTTGTAACTCTTATGCAAAAGGATATGTAACAACAAATGAAAGATGATAGCATGAAGTATCATCCAAGGAGCAATAGCATATACCAAGAAAGAGACAAGCTAGGCATAGAAATTGATGAGATATGGATGTTGATGCATAGGAACTACAACAGGGATGATTTTAAGGAACCATACTTATTTAAAAGTGTATAAATGTTGGCGAATATTACCAATTCTTGAAACACCAACTATAAAATGATTGGCAATATTTTTCAAAAAATATTTTAATTTCCAAGGATTTTATATGGTTTATATAATAATTTGGTGATTTTTAGGGTGAAAAAATTTTACCCCATCAAAATTGGGTGAAACATGACTTCAAAAAATGCAAAATGGCGAATCTTTTTTAGGAGAAAAACATGGAAAAATAGCCCACTGGGCTAAAATTCGCCCTTAAAATTATCCCTGAACTACAATGAAATCAAAAGGTACCACAACAAGGAGAAGATATTTATTCATAGATTGCAATTAAATGAGAAATAGCACATCGACAAGGAAAATGGCAAGCAAGCACATAAACTATGGGATCCTAAAGAGTTAAAGTTGATAGTAGCAAAGGAAATTGAGCAACAATATAGGGAAATGGATGATCATTTACGGTATAAGTTTTGGGATCCACGAGGATTGTTATATCAAAGGATTATCACCAAGAGACCATAAAATTATTTACTTTGGGAGTCTGATGTATGGGCATTACAACTCTCGACTCATTAATCTTTTGGAGAACAAAACTCCAAAGAGAGGGTCTTGACTTTTGATAAGAATTATTATTCTTGTATGTAACTATTTTAGTTTTAGATTGATATAGAATTGAATTAGTTATGATGTAATTGAATCTGTACTTGTTGGCAGAATTCATGAGTTATTAGAGGTTAGGTTATGATTCAGTTACTGCAAGTGGTTGTAATTAGTTTTTTTTAACCATGGGAACAACAACCTCCCAACAGCGTGCAATCTAGATATACCAATAACTTGTGACTTAGCAAGGTCTGAGACGTCCTGAATGCCACCGGGGTGAGCCTCTATCCCAAGGGTAACCTACCCTTCGAGCCTTGTCACAACAGGAAAATGAGCAACCCTACCCCCCCGGTTTTGAACCTGCGACCTTGAGGGAGATAACACATGTTCTTAACCATTAGGCCCACTCACGTGCTCTAAGTGGTTGTAATTAGTCACAAGAGGGTAGTTAGACATGTTAGGGTTATATTGTAATTACCTTATATTGTAAGCCCATGGAAAAAGTAGAGGATCGAGAGTTCAAGGAAGAATTTAAAGAATATTTCCATGAAATGTTAAATCAAGCTATAGAAATTGTGCTACGGTTATTTCATATATGTACAATTGCATTTCTTATTAATGGAAAGGATTTTAATACCCCAGTGTTTTAACATTGTGCTTGTTGTAAATATTATACACTGTGCTCCTTTGATTTGGTTAATTTATCTAAATGTGAAAAACCCTAGTTACAGGATGATTTCCCTTTGAGGGATTATCAAATAGGAGATATTTAGGCATAAATCGTCTAGTGTGAACTCACAGTCCTGAAGGACTTGAAGAGGAATCAATCTTGGAATTGAATGAAAATCTTATTGAAAGAGCGCATTGATGATTCCAGTGACATATTAACTCTACGAGATTCATTTTTTTTTTTTGTAGAAAAGATTCATCGAAAAGGGATTCAGCTAGTTATCAAGGCATATTAATGACGCAAGAATTCCCATGTATAATTTAGAAATCGAATGATGGCTAACATATGGCCATCCCAGGAGACTGGAAGTCGATGTTTGCAATTAACTATTGATAATCATAAATTGAGGATGTTGTGAACATTTTATATTATTCTTATTTTACTATTAAACATGAAAGTCAGATTCGACTATTAAGAGTCCAACTGGATACGGTTTCCCAGAGGATTTGAAAGTGAGTGCTTTCTTTTGGATAGCGTATTGGTCTAGAGAAAACTCGGTATACGTGGAAAATGTTACAGGGAAATGAAGCTTTTTGCATATGACTTTTGTGATGAATGAGACATTGCACTTGGTGAATCTGTAGTACTGGAACAAGGGTTAAGGGTTAAGTGTGTGAAACAATAATTGAAGTCATGTAAAGCTGCAAGTGTGCTAGGTGCATGTATTACATTTTTCCTTCTTAAAAGATACAACAAGAGATATGTTACAGCATGTGCATGATTAAGAAAGATATTTCTTAGGTTTTTAATTGTTTTAGATAAAATTGATTTAGTATTAAAATTGGTTAAAATGTTGTGGTCATTTTGACCCAACTACATAGAAATTTGTGAGGTATGTTCTTCTCTTTCAAAACATTGAGTGAAATCGCAGAACACCTGAATTTACATGCTTTTGCAGTCGTACCGTCCATCTATTTTGAAGAGTAAACATCTATAAAACGTTTACTAGTTTGAAAGAATTCTTTGATGATGAATATCATTGTTTTAATATTTTCAGCTAGTTTCTTTTAACCAATATTTGATCGTAGGAGTATTGATCAGTGTTCCCAGGAGGCAAGTGAAAGAATTGTAAAAAGTTGGGACATAGAAATCCGAAACAAAGTAATATTGTCTCATATTATAGGCTTGGAAGATTCCTGTAACTCTGCTAAATATTTATTTTAATTTTTAATTGGTTCTTAGAAGTTGAAGAGTCTATACCCATCATTGACAAAGAAGAAAATTGGCAGTTATTACATTGAAGTCTTAACGGAGTTTTTTGCATATTGGAACTGGCGTGAGTGTTCCTCTTGTAGCTAGCGCCACCAAATGTATCATAAAAAAATGAATGAAAGAAATTAACTTTGCAATATGACATTAAAGAAGGAATAAGGAATATAAGAGGGTTATTGTGTAGTGTAGAATTTCAAGCACAATACTCGAGTTTTATGTCATATTTTGATACTCATAGATAAATAAAAGAGGGTTAAATAACCTATGTTTCAAAAATTCACGTTAGTTGTTAATATAAAAATATATATATATATCATAGATAACAACTTTGATTCTATATTTTGAATATCAAATTGTTATTTTTTTTTCTTGAAAACAAAATCATAAATAACAACAATGTGTATGAGAGTAGAATGGTCACACATATAAAATTCTCCTTGTGAACATTTAGGAAAAAGTATAAAAGAGGGTTTCCTTGAAATAAACTTTGTAACACTTTATGTTACATTGGTAAATTAAAAAAATGAAAAGATAAGTGTAATTAAAACATATGTATATTTATTATATATTAGTATTTAGATTATATATTAGATATATTGTTATATTAATATATTTATAATTAAATATGTAATATCTCTTAATTTTGTAATATTTTTGAAAGACTATTTTATTTTATGTTTGTTTGAATGTGATTGAGAGACCTGGAATATGCTAATCAATCATTGGAGGACAAATGTAACTGAAAACATTATGCTTGTAATAAAATCTATATGATAGAGACAACCATGTTAAATGAGGAAACTATGCACCTGAGAGTGAGGGACGTGAAGGGTCACTCTCAAAACTGTTACATCGGGCGTGGGAATGCTAGTATGGCTCTAGACCCACCCTGGGGAATCAAAGAGGTAGTGGAGCAGAAATTCTTGGGGGGAATTGGTTGTTATCTGCAAAATACCTAGGAAAAAACAAAGAAGGATAAATAAGGAAGCATATCCTAGGAGGAGAGACGCCGCTGAGTATGCTGGAGGAAGGAATTGCTTGTTGTGTGAGCACTCTATGTTAGGAAAGTATTTTTCACTGGAGAATTGGAACTGAGTTTGACTGTCACCACTCTTGACATGCATAGTTTAGCTCGGGGGTGATTGAGGACGGAGAGATATGTTCCTAATCTACTGTTGGGTGGAATGTGGATGTTTTTTTTTCATAGTGGCTCATATTTCAACAGGTTCCAGTACTGAGTATTGTCCTGTTATTTTTATTAAACTCCGGGTATGTTTGTTCATGTTTAAGATGTGTTTAATGTCAATGAAATGATGAAACATCAACTTAGATTTAATCTCTTATAACTATTGATTCATACCCTGTTGCGGGATGTTGGCATCTTGTATTAGAGTAAATGTCAACTAATATGGTGTATTAGTGCTTTGTGTTGCTGTAATTGTAGCTTCGGAATGTATTCACTTGTATTTCTTATGTATTGTAACCCTATGTTTATTCTTGGATGTATTTGTAATGTACTTGAGTCATGTCACGCCCCTAGGTTCCTATCGAGAGTTTCTATAATGTAAACAAGTCACGTCAAGTCAAGGTGGGTAACCCTCCTATTGTCTAAGGGTTAAAGTCACCACAGTTTCGGGGGACTAGGGTTATTAGACTCACCTAGTGAAGTCGGCCCTAGTTGGGTTTAGTCAAGTCAGGAATTAGTATAAATAGAGAGCTAGCCTCTCTATTTATCACACACTCACTCACACTCAATTGTAGTGCATATCCGAGGAAGAGAAAGACAATGGGGCAAGGAAGAAATAGGTTACTAATGTTGGGAGATCATCTTACTATTTTTGGGTTTCACTTTTGGTGCTGATTTTATCTTTGAGGAAGTTTGCAGGGTTTTCTCCATTTATGGTTTCCCCAAGGAAAAACACTGTGTTCATTGTCTCTTGTGTTTGATTGTTGTGCTTGTTGTTCTCTCAGTTAAAGATCATAATGTTATGCTAGCTTAATGTTAAAAATCTAACATGGTATCAGAGCTAACCTGAGAAGAAGACACTGTGCAACTGCGGGAACTAGGGCTTCCTACTTTGTGGATCTCTCTCCACATATTTTCAGCAAAAGAAGGGTGGAATAACTCTCCTCCCTAGGGCACATCTTTCTGTCGAAGAAAAATCCAATTCTGAGGTTTTTCAGTTTTGGACTCGACAGTGCTGCCAAAAATTAGGGCTTTTCATAGAAGTGGAATTTTTCAGTGAGCCCGGTCCTGGATTGATCTCCTCCTCAAAATCGAAGTTAGGGATCAAATTCAAAGCATTTGGTTGGACATAACTCTGGAAAAGAAAAACCCTAATATGCTCTTGAACCAGTGGTGCAGGATTTTAGCTCCAAATCCAGATCCGACATTTTGACCTGGTAAGATCTAAATTTTTTGTATTTCCATTTGAGCTTCTTAGTTAAGATGTCTCATCATACCAAGCTTGATTAAAAGCTTGAGGGAGATGATAACTTCCGAGCCTAGAAGTATAAGATCTCCCTAGTCCTGGAAGAGAATGAGTTGGATTCCTATATCAGTGATGAGGTTCCAGTTCCAGAGGGAGATGAGGCCAAGGCCTTACACAAGAAGAAGTTTGTTATGCCAAAGAGGATCATTGTTGATTCTATCAATGATCACCTCATACCACAGGTGTCCTCCCTCAAGACACCTAAAGCCATGTTTGATGCCCTAACCAAACTGTTTGAAGGGAAGAACATCAATCGGAAGAAGTCTCTAAGGAACCAGTTGAAGAATGTAAAGATCCAGAATGAGGAGACCATCCAATCATACTTCACAAGGGTCTCCTAGATCGAAGAATAGCTGGAAGTAGTAGATGAAGAAGTGGAGAATGCAAAAATTGTGATGACAACCTTGAATGGCCTCCCTAGGTCATGGGATTATTTCATCCAAGGAATTTGTGCTAGGAAGAAGTTACTCAAGTTCAGTAGATTGTGGGAAGAATGTTCACAAGAAGAAGCTCGGATAGCAGCTTGAGAAGAAAATATGGGAAGTGAAGATCAAGATCTCATAGTACACTCTGGGAAAGGAAGAGGGAAAAATCATCATTACCAAGGTAAGCATTCTCATCAGAAAAACAATCCTATAAGAAGGGATCCATCCAAAATTAGATATTATACATGCAATGAAATAGGACACTTTGCTAGAAATTATCCCATGAATAAGACTGGATCCAAGAAGAAGAAGAACTCCAAAACAAGACATCATGCTCACATTGCTGAGGATGATGATCCTCCCAAGAAGAGAGTAAAACAAGAAAGTGAAGATGAATATGTTCTGATCTCCGCTCTCACAGGATTTGTCACTCATGGAAGCAAAGATTGGCTTATTGATAGTGGGGTTTCCAAACACATGACAGGTTTCAAGGAATCCTTTGAGAAACTATCCGAACATAATTCACCCCATAAGGTGAAACTTAGGGATGACTACCAATATCCCATAAAAGGTAGTGGTGAATCCTCCTACAAACTAGACTCATGAAAGTCTATGAAAATGAAGGATGTCTTGTTTGTACCATGACTAAAGAAGAATCTTCTATCCATATGTGCACTGGATGCAAAAGGCATGAGGGTTGCATTTGTAGATGGCCAATTCCTCATGTGGTCAAGAGGAAAGACTATTGACGATGCAATAGTGATTGGAGAACAAGAAGGAGGATTATACAAATTGAAGGGTCATCCATAACAAGCATTGATCCATGACACAGTAGATCTAAATGAACTTTGGCACAAAAGGCTTGGACATGTGCATTACAGAGCACTACCATTTGCAAGCGAAGTTGTTGAAGGTCTTCTAGAAATTCAAGCAAAACATGAAGGGGTCTACAAAGGATGTGCGAAAGGAAAGAATACAAAGAAGACATTTCCAAGTAGCGAGAGCAAGGCAAAAGGAATCTTGTAAATAATAAACTCTGATGTATGCGGACCAATGTCATCAATTTCACTAAGCGGGTATGTATACTATGTTTCTTTCATTGATGACTTTTCTAGGAAAACATGGATTTACTTCATGAAGAACAAAGATGAAGTTTTAAGCAAGTTGAAGGAATTCAAAGCCTTGATCGAGAACCACACATAAAATAAGATCAAAACCTTTCGATTAGATAATGGTGGAGAATTCACATCAAATGAATTCAAAGACTTATGCAAAGAATAAGGGATTAAGAGGGAGTTATCCACTCCATATAATCCACAACAGAATGGGGTTGTAGAGAGGAAGAATAGAACTATCATGGAAGCTGGAAGAGAAATGCTTCATGATCAAGATCTTCCCATGCATCTATGGGCAGAAGCTGCCAGAACAACGGTGTATGTACAGAACCATACTCCACACAGAGTACTCGATAAAAAGACTCTTGAATAAGTCTTTTCCAGCAATAAAATAGAAGTCATCCATCTCAGAATATTCGGTTGTCCAATGTACATACACATTCGAAAAGATAAGAGAACAAAACTAGATCCTTTAGGAAAGAAGGGTATATTTGTGGGATACTATGAAAGCTCGAAGGTTTATAGAATATATTTCCCAAGATTCAAGAAGATCGACATCAGCAGGGATGTAACATTTGACGAAGACACAACTTACAACAAATCCGGAAAGAGACCTGTTGAAGATCCTGAAGAAGCAAAAGCACCCAGAATTCATGATAAAACCATGAACGAAGAAATTCAAGAAGAAGATCGAGAATTTGAAGAACCAAAAAGACCTGTAGATCCACCTCAAGAGAAGAATTATCACAAGAGGAAACCTGCTTGGGTACGAGAAATTATCCAAGGTGCGGAAAGATATGGGGCTCTAGAAGAGAATTACAGAGAAAGAAAGAGAACTAGATCCTGCTCCGGATATGTAGCTTTACTATGTGACTTTATCAATGAAGAACCTTCCAATTATGAAGAAGTGGCAGAATGGAATGGAAGGATGCCATGATCAAAGAGTATCAATCGATCATGAAGAATGATGTTTGGGATGTTGTCCCAAGACCAGAACGGAAGTTGGTTGTAACTTCTAAATGGATTTACAAGATCAAGCATGCTGCAGATGGTAGCATAGAGAAATACAAGGTAAGATTCTTGGCTTGAGGTTTCTCCCAGAGAGAAGGAATATACTATGAAGAAACCTTTTCACCTATAGCCAGATACACTTCCATCAGATCAGTACTTTCTCTGGCTGAAATGATGAAATGGAAGATACACCAAATGGATGTCAAGGCTGCTTTCTTGAATGGTGTAGTCGAAGAGGAAGTGTATGTAGAACAACCACTCAGTTTTGAGACACATGACGGGGAGTCTCATGTGTGTAGATTGAAGAAGGCCCTATACAGTTTGAAACAAGCACCCAGGACATGGTACGGTAGAATTGACAGCTTTCTATCCAGTTTGGGCTTTACCAAGAGTAAAGCAGATTCCAACCTTTACTACAAGGTTGAAGATGGAAACCCAGTGATTCTCTTACTGTATGTAGATGATCTGTTTGTAACAGGTATGGATGGGTTGATTACTAATACAAAGAGAAATCTTGCTGCTGAGTTTGAAATGAAGGACTTGGGTATGATGCATTATTTTCTAGGCATGGAGGTGTGGAAGAATGCGGGTGGAATATCCCTCGAACAAGGGAAGTATGCAGTAGATATCCTAAAAAGGTTTGGAATGATGGACTGCAAGGCCATGACCACACATATGGCATCGAACCTGAAGCTATTGAGTGATACTTCATTAGAGGTGGTTGATGCTACGATGTATCGTCAGATGATTAGGTCCTTGATGTACTTGACGAACACGAGACCAGACATTTGCTTTGCTGTAAACACCTTGAGCTAGTTCCTGACAGATCCGAGACATGTTCACTTGATTGCTACAAAGCATATTCTGAGGTACTTGAGGGGTACAATTGATTATGGGCTCAAGTATGAGGTGAATCATAAGATTAACCTGGAAGGTTATGTTGATTCAGATTGGGAAGGTAGTGCCATCAATAGGAAGAGCACTTCAGGGTGTTGCTTCAGTATGGGATCAGGTGTGATCTCTTGGTTTAGCAGGAAGAAATTTTGTGTGGCACTAAGTACAGCTGAAGCAGAGTGTGTTGCATCTTTTTTAACTAGTTATGAGGCAGTATGGTTGTGGAAGCTACTATCTGGTTTATTTGATCTCCAGATGGATGCTACTTGTATACATTGTGACAACCAGAGTTGTGTAAAGTTGTCATAGAATCTAGTGTTCCATGACAAGTCGAAGCATATCAAGATCAAGTATCACTATATCAGGGATATGGTGCAGAGGGAAGCAGTGAAGCTCCAGTATGTTGCGATGGAGGAAAAGATAGCTGATGTGTTGACAAAGCCATTGGCTAGGGTGAAGTTCGAGTACTTCAGGGAGAAGATTGGTCTTCTCCAGATCGAGGTTTCCTCCAAAGGGAAATGATGAGAACCAAAGCCATTATGACATGGTGAGAGGATTGGTTCCTTCCATGGTCAGATGTAATGGCTAAGCCATTCTGTCATGGTGAGAGGATTGGTTCCTTCCATGTCAGACGTGAATGTTGAGCCATTCTAATGTGACTATAGGATTGGTTCCTACATGATCAGAAGTAAGCGCTGAATGCCATTCTTGGAATGGAGGCACCTGGTTAGTTACCAGGTAGCTCAGTCTAGAACTGGGGGCCATTCTGATATGACTATAGTATTGGTTCCTACATGATCAGATGTGAGTGAAAGCCCTTCTGACATTGGTTGTTAGATGTAAGTGCAGAGCCCTTTCGGCATGAAGGATTGGTTCCTTGCATGGTCGAATATAATTGCTGAGCCCTTTTGACATTGGTTGTTAGATGTAAGTGCAGAGTCTTTCGGCATGGAGGATTGGTTCCTCGCATGGCCAAGTGTAAGTGTTGAGCCTTTCCAACACTGGTTGACAGATGTGAGTGCTGGGCATTTCTAACAGGGTTATGGGAGGTGTTCCCACATGGTCAGATGTGAGTGTTGGGCGTGCCTTTTTATATGATTATAGGATTGGTTCCTACATGATCAGATATAAGTTTTTGGGTGGGCCATTCTAACTTAGGGTCAGATATAAGTGCTCGAAGAAGACCTACATGGAGGCTGGGCCTACAACCAACATGAAAAATTGCTGGCTCTGTAGAACTTCCTATGATGAGAAGAATCATGAGATAGCACCCATGAAGATCCAGTGATGATGATCTAGCAGAGATGATCCAGATCCAGTGATGATGCTCCAGAGATGATCCAGATCTAGTGATGATGATCCAGATCCAGATGAAGATGACTTGAAAATGAAGATGACTTGAAGATAGAGATGGCTTGAAGATGGAGATGATGAGGACTTGATGATCCAGATGATACAAAGAAGAAGACTTGTGCTGATAAATTGTGTCGAGAGAATACCTTCGTAGTTAAAAGGGAGTGTTGATGTAATTGTAAATTCAGAATGTATTCACTTGTATTTCTTATGTATTGTAACCCAATGTTTATTCTTGGATGTATTTGTAATGTACTTGAGTCATGTCATGCCCCGAGCTTCCTATCGGGAGTTTCTATAATGTAAACAAGTCATGTCAAGTCAAGGTGGGTAACCCTCCTATTGTCTAAGGGTTAAAGTCCCCGTAGTTCCGGGGCACTAGGGTTATTAGAATCACCTAGTGAAGTCGGCCCTAGTTGGGCTTAGTCAAATCGGGAATTAGTATAAATAGAGAGCTAGCCTCTCTATTTATCACACACTCACTCACACTCAGTTTTAGTGCATAGCTGAGGAAGAGAAAGATAATGGGGCAAGGAATAAAGAGGTTACTGCTGTCGAGAGATCATCTTATTGTTTTTGGGTTTCACTTTTGGTGCTGATTCTATCTATGAGGAAGTTGCGGGGTTTTCTTCATTTATGGTTTCCCTAAGGAAAAACACTGTGTTCATTGTCTCTTGTGTTCGATTGTTGTACTTGTTGTTCTCTCAGTTAAATATCCAAATGTTATGCTAGCTTAATGTTAAAAATCTAACATTAAGATATGTTCCTAATCTACTATTGGGTGGAATGTGGATGTTCCCTTTTCATTGCGGCTCGTATTTCCACAGGTTCCGGTATTGAGTATTGTCCTGTTATTTTTATTAAACTCCAGGTATGTTTGTTCATGTTTAAGATGTGTTTAATGTCAATGAAATGATGAAACATCAACTTAGATTTAATAACTCTTATAACTATTGATTCATACCCTATTTCAGGATGTTGGCATCTTGTATTAGAGTAAATGTCAACTAATATGGTGTATTAGTGCTTTGTAAGGAATTACCGGTTTACTGCATGGTTTCCTTTGACTAATGAGATTAGGGCATGTCTATAGATGTATATATGTATAATTTCCATTTTGTTGTAAGGATAAGAGAATGCCTTAGGTTGTTGATGAAAGTATTGTTGTAAAATGTGTGTGTGTGTTCATATAAGTATCCTCTAGTAGTTCTTCAATTCTACGTTGTTTTTCTCAGAAGTGTACTATGCTTAGGATGTCAGGCCTTGGTATACCATCTTTAGATATTATGATGTGTGATTCACTCGGATCCAGCTTTAGCCGAACCGCTAAGATTAACAAACCTGTCCTATGGCCCCTCTAATGCTCAATGAAGGGTGGAAGCAAGCTTGCAGTGAACTAGTTTTCATAAGAATTTTGTGCACCTCTCCCTCGTTAACTCCATTGCTTGTTGAATGTGTGAAATCCATGAGTGCCATTGGATCTGGATCGACAGTGGATCTCAAATTCCATAAGGCAGATGGATAAGAATTTTGTGCACCTCTCTGTGGTTAACTCGCTTGCTTGTTCAACATGAAAAATCCCCAAGGACCATCGGATCTAGATTGATGGTGGATCTCAAACACCATAAGGCAGATGGATAAGAATTTCATGCACCTCTTCTCCGTTAACTCCCTTTCTTGTTGAACGTGTGAAATCCCACAAGACCATCTAATTTGGATAGGTGGTGGATCTCAAACACCACAAGACAGATGGAAAAGAATTTCATGCACCTCTCAGTCATTAAATCACTTTCTTGTTGAATGTGCAAAATCCCTGAGGACCGTTGAATCTAGATCAACGGTGGACCCCAAACGCCATAAGGAAGATTTGATAATAATTTTGCGCACACCAAGATTTTATTAATCTGTGCTAGTTGAATTGGAGAAATAACTAACAATCGTTGATCTTCTCCAAGACTTATCTCTGTCTTTGATCATAAAGATGCCTTGTCCATGAGCACTTTTGTTTCTCAGTTCTTATCTCGGTCGCTACCTCATTCTGTGAAACTATTCTCAACTGTTGATCTGGAAATATTGACCATGGATCTATCAGGGATGTATAATCTTTACACTCTATAATATTCACTGAAATTGATCAATGGAAGGATCAATTTCCTTTGCAAATCGAAGCTCAGCATTCCAACTCTGCGAAACAGGAAGTTATCTCCCAAGCAGGATTATACCGTCATTGATGCCCTGCTTTGGGTTTTTTCATTCTCATAGGAGAAGTACTCTTGGTCTGTTGGGAACAGTTAGGACTGCACAGGAAGCACATATCACTGAATATGCAATGTATTTACTCTGTCTTTTAGTGACTGTAACTTGTGTTTGGTGATTTTGGATGCTCAACTAGTGCAGTTCGGTTCTGTTGCCACCTTTCACACACCTGGGTCACGTGGCAGAAATCTTCAAGCCACTCGGTGTGTCCTTGGGGGTAAGTCTTGAGTCAAGGCTGTAACCTTGTTCTTGACTCCTTCGTTTAGGCTCAACTCCTAATGAAGCCAAAGGGGGTAGACCCTATTAAGTTACTAAGGAAAAATTATTTAGTATGGTGATGTTAAATTGAATGAGTTACATAGGAGTTTGAAATTTAACCATAAAAAACCATAGATGACAAGATACAAAATGAGTGCACGAAAGCACAATGCTGAGACACAATATATATATACATAGAAAGAAAATAGCCAGTGCCTTAAAATGGAGTCAAAAGATAATCAATGTACTTGCATGTGCTTGGAGTGAATGTTTTGTGATTGCCTCTTGGTATGTTTTAAGTTAATGTGAAATATGAGTTGATTAAAATTAGGCGAAGGGGTGGACTCTAGATATACCCAAGAGTACTTGGAGTATGTCCAAAACTAAACGTTCATGGATACCCACAAGGAATATGTGGGCTGAATGGAGTCTCTAAGGCTATTGTTCATAATGCACCTGCAGGTGTAATAGAGATTAGCACCCCGAGGTCACTTTTCAGGAGTTCTCGCTTCCTTTGGGTATTTTTCCACCGTAATGGTTTGATCGAGGTGTTGGATTTTCACTTGATGGTTTGTCAATTTGGGAGAGTGAATCCTAATGATTCTAGTCACTCAAGTGCTTTTGATGCAGCTTGATTGATCGGATGAACCACAGCTAAGTGCAGAGCATACACACCGGAGTCTTGTCAACTTTAGTAAATTTTAAGATAGGTGTTCTCGTTAAAAAGAAAACCCTCCAGGAACCTCTTTCAATCCAAGTGGATCTCAATCAGGGATTCAAGGAGGGGTTAATTTTATTATAGCTAATGAAATAGTTGATGAAAAATAAAACAAAGATACACAATGTCGGTTTTCTAATTAGTCATATCACGCATCTCTTTCCCCTTTTGGGTCAATCGGGAAGTCATTGGATAAGTATTAAAATTACTTTGAAACCTCATATATGGAATATGGAAATGATTATAAATCAAATTATACTACCCTACATATTAGAACTACACTATATAAAAAAAGATAAATGAAAAGCAAAAAAAAGGCACGGACGCAAATCTCCCCAGGGGGGATGGTGAATAGGCTCGAAAGAGCCTATTCGAAAAGATATTTTGTTTTTATTAGCAGCGATTTAAAATATCAGAAAATTGAAATTGATTCACTTTGTTCCTTGTTATCTAGGATCCAAAGGCTTACAACAAGCTTGTAACAAGCTAAAATCAAAACACGGCGGTGGGGGAAGCTTCTGAGAAGCTCTGGTTCGTCCAAGAGTTGGAAAATCGGAAGAATATCCTTCTATTTTTTGTTAGACCTTCTAAAAAACAAAGAGAAATTAGAATCCAATGTGCCCAAACACACTTTAAAAGTGTTTTAGGTCACCATGCCAGTTACCGAAAAAAAACTAAGTAAACAATTGTTAAAAGGGGCTAATCTAGTTTTGCAAAAAGGAACCAAGGAAAGCAAGATTTCCTTGGGATATTTGCTTGCTGTTTGGGAAGCCAATGAGATATGCACTTTTCTTGCAGAATTTAAATATTTGAAGAACGAAAAAAAAAACTACCTTATGAGCGAGCTTTAGATCTATGCTTTAACTACTTGCAAAAAAGGAAATTCCTACACCTAGATCTATCTTTATGAAATGATATTCTTTATGAAATTATAGATCTAAGCAACAAGACTCTTATGAACTAGATCTAACAATATATATTCACTTCTTAGAACCAAATCTGATCATAAGAGGAAGAGACAGGTAACCGAAATATTGATTTTAATAGAAAGGAGGAAGAGAAGGGGAAAGGTCCGTTGTTGGATGGATCTGCAATGGAAACTTGTTAGTGGAATACAGAGGGGCAATTCCTTCACAAAGTTTTTGTATGTACAGTGGAATCAAACTATATCCATAGCTCATCCAATCCTTGCTACCTGAAAGCTAAACACACAATCCTGCACGAAACCTCATGAGATCTGGATATATATATGAAAAAGAGACAAAATTTACATGCAAATAAACTTATTAAACATGTATCATCTAGATATTCAAACATATATGCTATGAGATATAGAAAAAACAAGTAACCTTACTTGCCCAACTATACTCCTATTGATTCAGCTGAATTATTCAAGCCAGACAGGGTTGAGATGTAGAAATTGAGAGAAAAGCCGGCAACATCAATAGCCGTAAGACAATGCTTAATCCACACACATGAGAGAATTACACCATTTGGCCTCCAAATATTCTTTATTCCAACAATCAAAATATTACAATAGTATTACAATAGCAAGCCCTTCAATCCAACTCTAACTAGCTTGGAAGAGGCATCTTATGCTTTGATTTATACAAAAACCAGGAGATCTAGCCCAGGGAGGGCATGAATCCCAAGGATACAGACCAAATCATCTGATAGAGATTCCATCAATGTCTGATCTATGTCTAACTGAGCCAGATCTAAGTCTCACTGAGTGAAATTGTCAATCGGAGAGCTGATATTACTAACACCTCAACGTATTGACTGAAGCATCCACCAAAACTCATCTAGATGAGCTCAAACGTGTGGAGGCGAGAGGGAGGGTGAAATTCCCCATAAAGGATGCTGAAGATCAACTCTGGATCTGTCCAGATCACCTCCTTCAGTCAAGGATTTGTCAGATCCAGTCAATCTGGTTTAGATCTGATTGATTTCAATCAAATTGGCTGAGAATCCACTGATCTAGGATTTTGGATTTTCTCCATTATTCATCAATTTATTAATTAAAATAATCAATAAATGATATTTTGGGGCTTTTTGACCTGAGTGATGGAAAATCACTCAAAACTAGGAAATAGTGGGTCCATGGGTTTACATAGTGCTCTTAGATTGAAAATGAGCACCTACATGACTGAAACTGATTATTTGGCCCACTTTTATTACAAAATCAATTTTTCCAATTAAACTATTAAAAAATAGCCTAAGTTTTGGAAAAATTAAATTTTAATAAAAAACACTGAAAAAATTTAAAAAATAAAAAAATAAAAAAACCTAGGGGGACTTAGACATGTTCATATGACTCGACCATGATGCCTAGCATGTTTATACATTGACACATAGACTCTAATAACCTCAATAGGCCTAATGCCAAGCCGACCACCCCAACTTTGGAGGTATGGAGTGAAAAACTCAGAAATTATCAGTTGTTTATTCAACAACCAATAATAACCAAGGGAAAAAACACCCTGGGCTGATCAGATTGACAAATAAATTCTAAGAGACCGAGTCTTTTATAGACACTATCATGTTAGAACATTTATTACAATTCCCCCATGGGGTATGAACATGTGATATAGTACAACAAGCACTTCCCAGAAGTACTTCTGAAGGTCTTTTGAAGTCCAAACAAGTTATCCTTGTCTGGTTCACCAGGCTCACTTGATAAAAAACCACTAAGTACAACTTAGGTGGTAACATGTTCCTTTAAAGTTTTACTAGGATACTACCTGATTTTTGTTGTTAAAACCAGCCTAAGGAACCCCTGGTAGGGAAGCCAATGTTCTCTCTCGGTTTTTCCTTGTTTAAATGAAGTCCTATGTAATGCTCTAATTTTCTAAGGGGGTAAAAATTGTGAAGGAGGGTTTGGCTGCTGAGGTTCTTAATAAACCGACCATTACACACCTCCAAAACATCTAAGTGTGAGATGGTTTAAGTAACTAAAATGACTTAAAGCTAGGAACCATTTGACGTTTTGGAAGTATACTTAGTCATGCTATGGTTGCACTGAAAAGTTAGGCAAAAAACCTTGGGTAGGAAGGCCTACGGAATACCTAGGAAGTTAAGTGGTGAAAATGTTAAGACTTCAACGATCCACACAGCAGATAGAGTGTTGAGTATATAGTTGTCATTGATGTCAAAAGTGTTCATGAATGAAAAAGGAATAACCAATGGATATGATGACAGGAAAAACTCTATGAAATACTAAGGTAGTGATGGCATGGCATGGCATAGTTAAAGATGTGGCATGACACATATGATGACATGGAATATGATGGTGTCCTAATGATGATGGCATGGAATGGCAAAGTTGAGGATATGGCATGACACATGTGATGACATGGAATATGATGGTGTCCTATTGATGATTTCATAAAAGCTCATTTATAACAAATGAAATGGATGAGATGGACATGGATGATAAGACAACATGAATGACTGATATAAATACTTCCAAGATAGTGTCAATAGTATGATATAAACAATAGTTAATGAAACAAAGAACAAAGTTTGATTGGAAATAGAGATGCAGTATGAATGACAAAGCTGGTTAGACAAATGAAGAGTGGAACTGCAAAAGAGTGAAATGAACGGGAGATATAGTATACGTAACAATTGAAGAACAAAGAAACTATATCCGCGAGAGTGTTTATAAATTATTCAGAGAAACTATATCTATGAGAGTGTTTATAAATTCCTTATAATCAGCAGCATGATGAAATTTTCTATGTATAAAAATCTTCAAAACTGATAGAAACAGTCACAGAGGATTACCGCAAAGAAATCATGCAGATCCACAAAATCATGGTGAGATCCGCATTCAATCTAAAATCGATGGTCAGGAAGCATCCCACACTAGATTCGATGATTAAGAATCAGTTCCACAAAAATTAAGATCGGATGTCTTATATTAGTCCCGCATTAGATCCAACGATTAAGGATTAATTTCGATAGTTAGGAGAAAAATCCAAAGCTCTGCAAAAGATCAAAATCAGATGGTTAAGATTATTTCCTCTAAAAGAGATCGATGGTGCGGAAGAAAATATGTGGAAAGGGAATTGCAGAGATAACGTTTAAAGATTCTATGAACCAGCAATCTAGAATATCAAAGTTTAGGAAAGATTCTGTAAAATATCGACAGTGCGGAAGAAAAATTGCGGAAAGAAGCTTGTAGAAAGTCGAGATACGATTTGAGGAAATATCGCATCCTGCATCCCACATCCCGCAATCGGTATATCGATGATCCAGAAGAAGCCTGATCAAGATAAATGGTGGAAAATCGAGTTCCGTATTTGGCAATGCGAAAATGAGTTTGCAGAAAGGAAAAAGCGGATAGTCGACATTCCACATCCCACATCCTGCAATCTGGAGATCGACACTCAAGAAGAAGCCCGATGAAGATCAACGATGGGGAATCGTTGAAACATAAAAATGGTGTGTGTTACCACCTAATTTGTACTTAGTGGTTTTTTATCAAGTGAGCCTAGTGAACTAGACAAGGATAAGTTGTTCGGACTTAAGAAGACCTTTGGAAGTACTTCTGGGAAGTGCTTGTTGTACTATATCACATGTTAATACCCCATGGAGGAATTGTAATAAATGTTCTAGCATGATAGTGTCTGTAAAAGACTTGGTTTCTTAGACATTATTTGTCAATCCAATCAGCCGAGGGTGTTTTTTTCCTTGGTTATTATTGGTTGTTGAATAAACGACTGATAATTTATGAGTTTTTCACTCCATACCTCCAAAGTTGGGGTGGTCAGCTTGGCATTTAGGACTATTGAGGTTATTAGAGTCTACTTGTCAATGTATAAACATGCTATACATCATGGTCGAGTCTTATGAACATGTCTAAGTCCCCCTAGGTTTTTTCAATTTTTCAATTTTTTAATTTTTTCAGTGTTTTTTATTAAAATTTAATTTTTCCAAAACATAGGCTATTTTTAATAGTTTAATTGGAAAAATCGATTTTGTAATAAAAGTGGGCCAAATAATCAGTTTAAGTCATGTAGGTGCTCATTTTCAAGCTAAGAGCATCATGTAAACCCATGAATCCACTATTTTCTAGTTTTGAGTGATTTTCCATCACTCAGGTCAAAAAGCCCCAAAAAATCAATTATTGATTATTTTAATTAATAAATTGATGAATAATGGAGCAAATCCAAAATCCTAGATCAGTGAATTCTCAACCGATTTGATTGAAATAAGTCAGATTTGAACTAGATTGACTGGATTTGACAAATCCTTGACTGAAGGAGGTGATTTGGATAGATCTAGAGTTGAACTTCAGCATCCTTTATGGGGAATTTCATCCTCCCTCTCTCCTCCACATGTTTTGGCTCATCTGGATGAGTTTTGGTGGATGCTTCAGTCAACAGGTTGAGGTGTCAGTAAGATCAGCTCTTCGATTGACAATTGCACTCAATGAAACTCAGATCTGGCTTAGTCAGACACAGATTAGGCATTGATGGACTCTCCTTCAGCTACAATGGTCTATCTCCTTGGGTTTTGTGCCCCCCTGGGCTGGATCTCCTATTTTTTGTATAAATGAAGCTCAGGCTGCCTCTTCCAACCTAGTTAGAACTGGGATTGAGGTGCTACTACTATTGTACTATTGTTATTGTTCATTTGAAATAAAGGGAAGATTTGGAGGCAAGACGGTGTTATGCCATTGTATGTGTGGATGATCATTCCCATTTTTTACCGAGGTAACCTGTATCTATGTTCATAATTTGCTGATTGCTTGTGGATTCATTGCTAAGATTGATAATAAGCTTATTATAATCTTGATGGGAAAGGTGCTTTTCAATAAGTTTATTGACCATCTCTTTCCTTTGATGCATGTTTAGAGATCTAGATTCAACATGTTTTATAAGTTTATATGCATGTTATTCTGAATCTCTGTGTATATACTAATCGGATCTTACAAGTATTTCGGCAAGTTTTTTGATTTTAGCTAAGCTGTAGGTTCCCATATTGGAGAGGATGTTGATCTAGTTTGCTTCTTCACTATCTCCAAAACATTCCAAAGGCATAGTCCCTCGACATTCCACCTGAAAGCTCCACGGTGGATCTTCAAGGCTACCAACATTTCTCTCCTCCTCTTCCTCCTTCAAAATCAATTCTTTTACCTGGTTACTTTGTTCACAGCTTTGATATTGTTTAGATCTATTATCTTAAAGTAAATTTAACATACATCTATCTTCTCAAATCCCATAATCTAGATCTTGTTCTTAAAAGCTTTCATAAGCATTTTAGATCTAGCTTTAGGGAAATCGTCCCTTTTTCATGGAATTTTAAAGAGAATTTGTAGCTTGCATGCATTAGATTTCTGTTTTCTGTTATAAAAGATAAATATAGCAATCAGTGCACACTATATTTTCTTCCTAAAAGGAAATCCAAGATCCCAATGAAAGCTTGCTTTCCTTGGTTCCCTTTTTACCTTTTTTAACTAGTTTTAACTTAGCTTTTTTTGGTTAAAAGTAAGCTGACCCAAAGGTACTTTCAGAGTGATTTGGGAATATTTCAGTATAATAATATTGCTGGTTTTTAGCAGGTATAACAGAAAAAAGGAGGAGCTGCTGTTCGAAAGTGACTTTTGGGCCTTCTGAATCCCCCCAGGGGTCTCCCTTTTTGACTGAAATCTTTAATTTTTGCACTTTGTAAGCTCTTGGTTTCATTCTATATAATAATAAAGAGGAATCATATCATTTTTCTGATATTGTAACCTTTGGTAATAAAATCAATTCTGAATAGGCTCTTTCGAGCCCTTTCCCCATCCCCCCTAGGGGGATTTGCGTCTGTGTCATTTTTTGCTTTTCAATCATCTTTTTTCAATCTAGCATAGTACTAAACTATAAGGTAGTATAATTTGATTTAAAATCAATTCCATATTCCATTTCTATTGGTTTCAAAGTAAATTTAATACTCACCCCACGAGCCTCCTTTTGAACCGAAAGGCGAAGAAAGGTTTGTGGTAGTCTAATTAGAAAATTGTGGTTTGATTATATTTTTATGTTTCATTTGCTATCATCATTTGTTTCAGTAACAATAATAAAATCAACCCCTCCTTGATTCCTCGATTGAGGTCCACTTGGACCGAAAGAGGTTCCTAGAGGGTTTTCTTTCTAACAAGACCATCCATCTCAAAATTTACTAAAATTGATAAGACTCCGGTGTGTATGCTCTGCACTTGGCTGTGGTTCTTCTGATCAGTCAAGCTATATCAAAAGCACTTGATTGACTAGTATAATTAGGATTCACTCTCCCAAATTGACAAACCATCAGGTGAAAATACAACACTTAGATCAAACCATTACGGTGGAAAAATACCCAAAGGAAGTGGGAACTTTTGAAAAGTGACCTCGGGGCGCCGATCTCTATCACACCCTAACGGGTGCGTTATGAACAATAGCCGTAGAGGCTCCATTTAGCCCACATATTCCTTGCGGGTAGCCGTGAAGGTTTAGTTTTGGACATACTCCAAGTACTCTCGGGTATATCTGGAGTCCACCCATTCGCCTAATTTTAATCAACTCATATTTCAGATTAACTTAAAATGTAACAAGATGCAATCACAAAACATTCACTCGAAGCACATGCAAGTACATTGATTTTCTTTTGACTCCATTTTAAGGCACTAGTTATTTTCTTGCTATATATATATATATATATATTGTGTCTTAGCATTGTGCTTTCATATGCTCATTTTGTATCTTGTCATCTATTGTTGTTTATGGTTAAATTTCAAACTCCTAAGTAACTCATTCAGTTTAACATCACCGTACTAAGTAATTTAGCCTTAGTAACTTAATAGGGTCTACCCCCGTTGGCTTCGTTAGGAGTTGAGCCTAAATGGAGGAGTCAAGAACAAGGTGACAGCCTTGACTCGAGACTTTCCCCCAAGGACACACCGAGTGGATTGAAGATTTCTGCCACATGACCCAAGTGTGTGAAAGGCAGAAACACTTTTTGGCACCATTGCTGGGGACAAATATTTTTATTCCCGGGTATGACTTAGCTTAACTTTTTTCTAAACAACTAAAAAGATAAAAACTTTTGATTGATCTAGTCTTTAAAAAACATAAAAATTAAAAATGGATCCATCTGGCGACTCCACTGTCTAACATCCCTTCAAGAATTTCTACCCGAAGAAACCGCCGACAATTATTCAATCCTCTCCCTAATCCCAAAAGGTTTATTAGGGAAAGATTGAATAGGCAGACTTCTCATAGAATCCTTGAAAATTTAGAAGACCAATCCCTCTCAGATATCCATCACATATTTGTAGAGAGTCATGTTCACCAATCTCAAGAAATGACAGAATTGTTCAAACCCCTTGAATTTTCTCAGATAGTAGGTGCTCCCCATGCCATTCCAAAAGATGCTATCAAGAAGCTCCCCATATTTCAGGGCAATAATGCCATCACTTCCAAGTCTCACCTTCGAAATTTTGAAAAGCACCTGGTCAGTTATTGCAATGATGCTTCCCATGACCATGATGATGTCAAAATGAAGCTCTTTACTTTATCCTTAGAAGAGGATGCTAAAGAATGGTACTTCGACCTAGATGATGATTCATATAAAACTCTTAGTGAATTCCTAGAGGGTTTTAAGAAGAAATGGGAGGAAAAGAAAGAACCAAGACATCTACTTGCTACCCTTCATAACATTAAGAAGATGGAGAATGAAACCATGGATGAATTTAACACTAAGTTCAGGCATGTGGTTGCAGACCTCCCTAACAAAATCAAGCCAAAGGATGCCTCCATCCTCATATCTTACATCAAATCTTTCACTGGTGATTTGAGGTACCGGTTAAGAGACAAAGAGCTGGCCAATCTAAAAACTACTCAGGAATTGGCCAAGAAAATAGAAAAGAATATGCAGTCCTCACGCAAATCCAACATTTCAGGTTACACTAGGGGAAACACTTCATACAACGAATAAAAGGGAAAATCCTTTGAATCAGAAGAAAAGGGATCCTCTAAAGATCCCATGGAAAAGGTAACAGACATGATAAAAGACTTGGTTACTAGTCAAAACCAACTTATGGAAGATCAGTCTGCACAATAGAATAATCACAATGGAAAGAAATAATGGACCTAGGAACTTTCAGCCTAGGCAGAATCATATGTATCAAAAGAAGTTTCCTTAACAAGATCCTAGGATTCCAAACTAGTTAGACTCAGCTAACATGGTAGAATAAGTAATTCCATGGTGTAGACCCTGTGAACAATTCCACTAAGAAAGCACTTGTTCAATGTTGCAAATCAAGTCATGGAACATGGACTTCCCAAGGTTAGTAATCAGGAAACAAATTCAAGTGAGCCTAATCATATATACATGGTAGGCTAGGCCTACCCTTTGTCACCATCTAAACAGTACAAGCCTAAGGATGAAACCATTTCAGAATATTATAGTGAAACTTATGATGAAAAATATAATATACATGATGGGACTCCTATGTGTTCTCCATATAATGATGACAGCCTAGAAGGTTTACTGTCTTGTGACCTTTTCTGTGAAGAAGATGAGTATGAAAATGAGGACAAGTATAGCTTGGAGCATGATACAAATGACGAAGACTCCCTTATCCCCGACAAAGATGTTGATGAGGAGTCTTGGACATTCATGGAAAATCTAGTCTATGACATGAATAAAGAGGAAAATAATGAACCATAAACTTTTGATGGTTTTGTTGATTTTTTTGTCTATGGCATATCTAAAGGAGAGAGCATGGACCATGTGGCCTTGGGAAACTTTTATATGAAAAAGGAGCATGTAGTTTATCCACATGATCAGTCTGAGACATATATCAGTATCAGTAATGAAGAAAAAGAGAACTCAATATCGGAACTTGATATCAACAATGGGGAATCCATCACATCTAACATAGATGATGGTGATGACTATTGGGATTTTTGTGGATATCTTATTAAGAATCCTATCTATGCTATATCCAGCAAGGGGAGTGTCTATTTAGAAATTTGTGGAAGTCCAATCTACTATACTTCCATAGAGGGAAGCATGGATCTGGAGACCTTGGAAAATCCTAGTATGGAAAAGCAGCATTCAAAACTCTTATATGATCATTCAGAGTCATATCATGCAGAGCTGCACAAGGGTATCAGTAATGAAGACATTGAGAAACAATATTGTGAAAATTCAAATGTGATGTAGTCAGTGGATTATCAGTCTTAGCCATATTTTTCACATATAGAGATTCCTTATGATTTGGAGCTTCTTGGGGCTTGTGCAACAAGTTATCATTTGATAAGCCCCGGTGATCAATATGATGATGTAGTCAGTCTGCCTCATCATTCTGATTGGTATATTAGTCCTATCCAGTCATGGATAGAAGCAACCTGCATGAGCACATACAAGTTGGGGAAGAATTTTTATGACATTATTCATGCCTATGATGTCCCATCCATCCCACCCATTCTAAATCATCAACAGGTTTGCAATTTCTGAATAAGGTATCCTTACTTTGGCTGGTAACCAAAGACAAGGAATTTTTCTTTTATGTTAATAAAATGATTAGGTGGTTACATCGGATTTCTGATTACACTTGACCCTTTTTATATGATGCTTAGAGTAAGAAAATAATCTCCTTGAAAGAGAGCATTTACTTTCTACATTTCTATTTTATACTTAGCTATAATAAAACTTTGCTTCTTTTAGTTAGTTACATTTATTTTGTCACCTTAATGGTTCATTTGGTTTTTTATAAAACTTGTGCTACTGAGGTTTTTCTTGTCAAGTTGAGATGTTTTTACAGTGTATATAAACGAGAGGTTCTGGTGTTATTGTATCCTATCCTTGCCTTGAAGACCAGATTGAGCACATGTCCCATAGTTGGAGCCATAATGTTACCACCTAAGTTGTACTTAGTGGTTTTTTATCAAGTGAGCTTGGTGAACCGAACAAGGATAAGTTGTTCGGACTTAAGAAGACCTTTGGAAGTACTTTTGGGAAGTGATTTTTGTACTATATCACATGTTCATACCCCATGGGGGAATTGCAATAAATGTTCTAGTATGATAGTGTCTATAAAAGACTCAGTCTCTTAGACTTTATTTGTCAATCCGATCAACCCAGGGTGTTTTTTCCCTTGGTTATTATTGGTTGTTGAATAAACGACTGATAATTTCTGAGTTTCTCACTCCATACCTTCAAAGTTGGGGTGGTCAGCTTGGCATTTAGGCCTATTGAGGTTATTAGAGTCTATGTGTCAAAGTATAAACATGCTAGACATCATGGTCGAGTCATATGAACATGTCTAAGTCCCTCTAGTTTTTTTCAATTTTTCAATTTTTTAATTTTTTCAGTGTTTTTTATTAAAATTTAATTTTTCCAAAACTTAGGCTATTTTTAATAGTGTAATTTGAAAAATTGATTTTGTAATAAAAGTGGGCCAAATAATCAGTTTCAGTCATGTAGGTGCTCATTTTCAAGCTAAGAGCACCATGTAAACCCATGGACCCACTATTTCCTAGTTTTTAGTGATTTTCCATCACTCAGGTCAGAAAGCCCCAAAAAATCAATTATTGATTATTTTAATTAATAAATTGATGAATAATGGAGCAAATCCAAAATCCTAGATCAGTGGATTCTCAACCGATTTGATTGAAATCAGTCATATCTGAACTAGATTGACTGGATCTGACAAATCCATGACTGAAGGAGGTGATCTGGACAGATCCAGAGTTGAACTTCAGCATCCTTTATGGGGCATTTCGCCCTCCCTCTCTCCTCCACATGTTTTGGCTCATATGGATGAGTTTTGGTGGATGCTTCAGTCAACAGGTTGAGGTGTCAGCCAGATCAGCTCTCTGATTGACAATTGCACACAGTGAGACTCAGATCTGGCTTAGTTAGACACAGATCAGGCATTGATGGACTCTCCTTCAGCTACAATGGTCTATCTCCTTGGGATTTGTGCCCCCTAGGGTAGATCTCCTATTTTTTGTATAAATAAAGCTCAGGCTGCCTCTTCCAACCTAGTTAGAACTGGGATTGAGGTGTTGCTGCTATTGTACTGTTGTTATTGTTCATTTGAGATAAAGAGCAGCTTTGGAGGCAAGATGGTGTTATGCCATTGTATGTGTGGATGATCATTGCCATTTTTTACTGAGGTAATCCGTATCTATGTTCATAATTTGCTGATTTCTTGTGCATTCATTGCTAAGATTGATAATGAGCTTATTATAATCTTGATAGGAAAGGTTCTTTTCAATAAGTTTATTTGCCATCTCTTTCCTTTGATGCATGTTTAGAGATCCAGATTCAACATGTTTTATAAGTTTATATGCATGTTATTCTGAATCTCTATGTATGTACTAATCGGATCTCACAAGTATTTCAGCAAGTTTTTTTATTTCAGCTAAGCTGCAGGTTCCTAGATTGGAGAGGATGGAGATCTAGTTTGCTTCTTCACTCTCTCCAAAACCTTCCAAAGGAATAGTCCCTCGACATTCCACCTAAAAGCTCCACAGTGGATCTTCAAGGCTACCAGCATTTCTCTCCTCCTCTTCCTCCTTCAAAATCAATTCTTTTACCTGGTTACTTTGTTCACAACTTTGATATTGTTTAGATCTATTATATTAAAGTAAATTTATCATAGATCTATCTTCTCAAAGCCCATAATCTAGATTTTGTTCTTAAAAGGTTTCATAAGCATTCTAGATCTAGCTTTAGGGAAATCATCCTTTTTGCATGGAATTTTAAAGAGAATTTGTAGCTTGCATGCATTAGATTTCTATTTTTTGTTATAAAAGATAAATCTACAAATCAGTGCACATAATATTGGCTTCCTAAAAGGAAATCCAAGATCCCAAGGAAAGCTTGCTTTCCTTGGTTCCCTTTTTACCTTTTTTTAACTAGTTTTAACTTAGCTTTTTTTGGTTAAAAATAAGCTGACCCAAAGGTACTTTCAGAGTGCTTTTGGGCATATTTCAGTCTAATAAGATTTCTTGTTTTTAGTAGGTATAACAGAAAAAAGGAGGAGCTTCTGTTTGAAAGTGACTTTTGGGTCTTCTGAATACCCCTAGGGGTCTCCCTTTTTGACTGAAATCTTTAATTTTTGCAGTTTGTAAGCTCTTGGTTTCATTCTGTATAAGAATCAAGAGGCATCATATCATTTTTCTGATATTGTAACCTATGGTAATAAAAATAATTATGAATAGGCTCTTTCGAGCCCTTTCCCCATCCCCCCTGGGGGGATTTACGTTTGTGTCATTTTTTGCTTTTCATTCATCTTTTTTCAATCTAGCATAGTAATAAACTGCAGGGAAGTATACTTTGATTTAAAATCAATTCCATATTCCATTTCTATTGGTTTCAAACTAACTTTAATACTCAGCCCACGAGCCTCCTTTTGAACCGTAAGGTGAAGAAAGGTTCGTGGTAGTCTAATTAGAAAATTGTGGTTTGATTATATTTTTATGTTTCATTTGCTATCATCATTTGTTTCAGTAACCATAATAAAATCAACCCCTCCTTGATTCCCTGATTGAGGTCTACTTGGACTGAAAGAGGTTCCTGGAGGGTTTTCTTTTTAACAAGAACATCCATCTCAAATTTTACTAAAATTGACAAGACTTCGGTGTGTATGCTCTGCACTTGGCTGCGGTTCATCTGATCAGTCAAGTTGTATCAAAAGCACTTGAGTGACTAGTATAATTAGGATTCACTCTCCCAAATTGACACACCATCAGGTGAAAATCCAAAACCTAGATCAAACCATTACGGTGGCAAAATACCCAAAGGAAGTGGGAACTTCTGAAAAGTGACCTCGGGGCGCCGATCTCTATCACACCCTAACGGGTGGGTTATGAACAATAGCCCCAGATACTCCATTCATCCCACATATTCCTTGCGGGTAGCCGTGAAGGTTTAGTTTTGGACATACTCCAAGTACTCTCGGGTATATCTGGAGTCCACCCCTTCGCCTAATTTTAATCAACTCATATTTGACATTAACTTAAAATGTACCAAGAGGCATTCTCAAAACAATCATTCCATGCACATGCAAGTACATTGATTTTCTTTTGACTCCATTTTAAGGCATTGGTTATTTTCTTGCTATATATATATATATTGTGTCTCATCATTGTGCTTTCGTGCGGTCATTTTGTATCCTGTCATCTATGGTTGTTTATGGTTAAATTTCAAACTCCTAAGTAACTCATTCAGTTTAACATCACCATACTAAGTAATTTAGCCGTAGTAACTTAATAGGGTCTACCCCCCCTGGCTTCATTAGGAGTTGAGCCTAAACGGAGGAGTCAAGAACAAGGTGACAGCCTTGACTCGAGACTTGTCCCCAAGGACACACCGAGTGGCTTGAAGATTTCTGTCACATGACCCAGGTGTGTGAAAGGCAGTAACAATGTGGAAATATGATTTCAAGAGGGAATATGTAGAGTATATCAATGGTTTGGAGAGATTCGAACATAATATCAACATCCTAGATTGATTCTGGAGAAGGAGATTACGGAAGCACCAGAAAACGTTAAGTTGAGCTACGGAAATGAATTATGAGGTGCATCCATAAATGGTCAAGAATAATGTGCAACATGAAACTCATAGATGGAAGGTGGATCCCATATTTTATGAGAGAAACATGTACAGATGAGCCTACGATGAGGATAGCCAGCAAAGGAGGAAAATAAGCCCACGGGCATGAGGAAAAGAGAAGCCCAAAGGTCTGAAGATAGAGTAATTTCACTGATAGAGGAGAGGAAGTACACAAGAATTGGTTTGATGAATCCTGTGATCAGAGAAGAAGGGAGCTCGCAGATCAGAAGTGATCAATTTTTTTTTAATTATTTAATTAAAAATCATTAAGCACAGATTGTTGAAAAGGTGTGACTATCAGATTTGAAAGGGCATGATTGTGAAAAGGTATGTTTCCATAATAAAGAGACGTGTCCTTAGGAAACATGAAGGTACTTATACACTGAGGTATGAGTGAGAGAATTGTGTTGTTGTCTACATCAAAAAATAAAAAACAGAGACCAATGGGTGTGACAAAGAATGGAGAGAAAACAAATCTAGCAGATTACATAAAACATATTAGGGTGGAAGGGTGGCCCTAGGTCAGGCAACAGGACTACATGGGGTTGTTTCCTCCTTCCAGTGGTAACTGGTAAATAGGGTGTCATAGAATCCTTTTAGTAGAAGTTGATAAACCATGGGTTCATAGCCTCCTTCTAGTGGTAGCTGGTAAATAGGGTGTCTTAGCATCCTTTCAGTAGTAGCTGATAAACCAAGGGGTCATAGCCTCCTTCCAGTGGTAGTTGGTAAATAGGGTGTCGTAGCATCCTTTCAGTAGTAGCTGATAAAACAGGGGGTCGTAGCCTCCTTCCAGTGGTTGTTTTCTAAATAGGGTGTCGTAGTATCCTTTCAGTAGTAGCTGATAAACTAGGGGGTAGTAGCCTGCTTTCAATAGTTTATGGTAAATAGGGCGTAATACCATCCTTGTCTGTAGTAGTAGAAACAACTATTTGTAAATAATAATTTTGTAGTAATAGGATGCATTGGTGGTTTACCCTATTGGGATTCCACATTAAAATTGTGTTCTGTGTATTCTTGTAGTTATGTGTATTTAATGATAGATTTAAAAAGTGGTTAAATTAGTAAAAAGATAACAATACTGATTCTCTCCCCCTCTCAGTATTGACCAATAAACCAACAATTTGTATCAGAGTGGTTTCCTTTATCACATTTCAACCAATGGAAGGTAGATCCTTTATAAAACCACTATGGATTGACAATAAGGCTTGGCCACTGACACAACTCCACTATTTACAGGAGAAAACTATGCACACTGGAGTGTAAGAATGAGGTGCCATCTGATGTCCCTTGGATAGAAGGTTTGGGCTGCAACTGAAAAGGAGGTTACTGTACCAAACCAGTACCCTACAGACACAGTAGAACTGGGGCAATATGAAGGTAATGCCAAATCCCTAAATGCAATCTTGAGTGGATTAACAAACATTGTGTTTACTAAGGTTATGCAATGCACTTCTTCTAAACAAGCTTGGGATAGGTTGAATATTATCTATGAAGGAGCATCTAAGGTTGAATAATCCAAAATACAGACATATAAAATTCAATTTGAAAGCCAGAGAAGGAGAGAATATTGGGGAATATCTTCTTCATGTAGATGAGGTGGTTAATGTTATTAGAGGTCTTGGAGGAAAATTGAAACAAAAATAAGTGGTACGCAAGATACTAAGAACATTACCAATGAGATATGACTCAAAGGTTTCCACCCTAGAGGAATGAGATGACCTTAAAATAGTGACAGTAGATGAGCTGCATGGAATTATCACTACGTATGAGATGAGAACTGGACTAAATGAAACCTCAAAGAAAGAAGTAGCATTTAAAGTCTCTTCCGAAAATCAATCAGAGAATCTAGATGATGAGGAAACCCTCTTTGTAAGTAAACATAAGAAAGGAACTAGGAATACAAAGGTAAGCTACCTTTGAAATGTTTTAACTGTGGAAGGATTGGACATTTTGCCCATAAGTGTTCCTACCCAAAACAAGAGGAGAGTGACCATGAAGAATCTTGTTTTCATAAGGGTAAGAAGAAGTTTAAGAAAAAAAAGAATAACTTCTATTCCAAGGAATAAAGTCAAGATGAGGAGATGAGTGAAGATGAAGAAATCCTATTTATAGGAACAACAAATTCAAATGAGGAATTAGAAGTGGACATAGAAGCTCAATACATGGCTGTTGTAGATGAAATTAAAAGATGTAGGAAAAGAAACAAAGTTTTGAAAGAGAAATTGTCTAAATACCAAGAAGAGACAAATTAGATTATTACTGATTTGAGAAACCAACTTCAAGAGGCCAAGAAGAGTGAGGAATACCTAGTAGTTTTGTTGACGAAGAGAATTCAAGATTCTGAAAAACTTGAGAAAGAAATTACTCAACTTAGAGAAGGAGTTGATGAAAAATCCATTAAATCAAAGTTTGAGAATAACTCAAGGATTTTAGATGACATTCTTAACAGCCAAAGATCATACAGTGACAGATCTAGTTTAGGGTTCATTAAAGAAAAGAAGCCAGAGAGTTTCACAGCCACCAATCAAGAAGGATGTAAGAAAAGCTATGCTGAAGTACTAAAGACTCCAGCTAAAAAGGAAGGAAGCAAGAAAGCAGGCTTAATTTCTCAAGATAAAATAGAAATAATATAGCACCCAAGAGACCAAATAGATATCTACAGATATTTTAAGGTCACTGCTATTCCTGTAATAATTTTGGTTATAAATCCTTAAGTTGCAATACTTAAAGAAAGGTTTCTGAATACAATAAGAAGTCATCAAGTAATAGATCGAAGGGAAATAATAATCTTTTTACACTACTCCAAAATTACGACATAGAATGTTATAAGTGTAATAACCATGTACATATGGCAAGAGATTGTAAACTGAAGACTCCTACAAGGAATATTGTTGCAAATAAATCTCAAAACATCAAATGAAAGATGTGGAGAAGAACAGAAGATTCCAAAGATGTAGAAGAAATAAAGATTTACAACATCAGTGAGATCTCCAAAGATAACGATGAGCATAATAGAGGCATAAATAAGAATGACATCCTTTATGAGGAAAAACAATATGGAGATATAAAATAATACACCGATAAAGATGAAGGTGAGGAAGAAGGATCTAGTCATGACTGTGGGATTTTTTTCTAAAAAAAAAGTCTCTCATGATTCAAAGAAAACCCTAAAAAATAACATTAGAAGGGATCTTATACTCAAGGGGAGTTAAAGTCAGAAAATTCCAATTGGTATCTAAGAAAAAACTCAATTGGTGTCTAATGTTGAAGTATATTGAAAGCTATCCTCTTAAAAGATGATGGGTGATCAAGGTTGGTGTATGGATGACATAATAGAAAGTACAGTGAAAGGGGGAGTCCATGGATCTATCAATTAAGCTATCATCCAAGAACCTTGTAACACCTCATTTTCATTAAATGCATATGATGTATATATTGTAATTAATCGTGGTGTGGAGCTAAAGGCAAAAATCCCCACCATGGATTATCATTTTTATGTTTCAGCGGTTAAATCAATGTCGATGGTATTTTTTGCTAGACATGCACATTATGCTTTTTAAATCATCATGTAAATATGCCATTAATTAAAATCCCACAACAAGGTTTGTCAATGCAGCAATAATGAGACGGGGGCATGATTGCTAAGGATAAGGGGGGGGATATTTAACCTTTGGGGCCAATGGGGAAAATCCAAATGTCCATGAGAGAACCCATCAAACTATCAACTATATTTATTGTCTTTTTCCCCAATCATTTATTTCTTCCATAATGTGGTTGAGTTAGTTATTGCATGGAATGGGAGGAGTATGGGAAAAAATTCAAATTGGGTAGAAAACCCATTTTTGGAAAACATGTTCTGACTTCCTTGGCAAGGAAAATGCCCAAAACTGTATGTCATTCTTCCATGCATCATCATTTTCCATTTTAACTCACCATTCTCCTTCACGTTGGGGTTTTTGGGAGCAACTTAATTTTTTCCTGTGTTTTTCATTCCAGGTTTTTGGTTGTTGGCTTCATTTTCCCATGGATGGGAGGTCATTTTTGTAAATTCTAGGGATTGGGTTGGCTTACTCACGATTTTGGAGCTCCTGGAATTCACCATTCACATTCTCTGATGTGTTCTTCATTTTTCCCAAGGCTTGGAAGTGGTTTTTCTAGCAGTCATTAGCTGGGATCTCTCCTACGCGTCTTTGTGTTGTTTCCACATCTCCACGATTGTGGAATTTCGTGTTTCAATGTTGCACAACCAATGGGGGGAAAGAGCCATGAATTTTGGGTGTTGATTGAGTTCATTTTGGCCATGTTAGGGCCATAAAGGAATCTGGAAATCGAATTGCTGTTAAGGGGGGTGTTTTACCCATTACTATTTACGTTTTTTGTTGAAAAACGTTTTTCATCAATCCCATATCATACAATTGTTGTGTATTCCCTACTGTTTTGATTTTGAACTATTTTTGGAGTGGAAATGGGGTCTAATATAGCTTGATAAACCTAGTGGAATAAGGAAACCTCACAAACAGAGCTAGAGGGATGGCTTTCTTCTCTGGACACCCTGAATAGCACCAGAAGGGAAGGCATAGCCCGAGGAACTATGTAGTAGAGAAGGGGATTCTTCCATGTGTTGGGTTTGTAGATGTTTAATAAGTCGGGATGGATCTGGTGTAGGTGTCCATAGCTCTTTGGTTGAGCTCACTAGCTTAGCAGTCAGCCTTTCTAGCTCCCTTATAGCCTGATAAACCCAACTATGTTGGCTTGGCTGAGTTTTGTGTATCCTTGGATATGTGTGAGCCTGCTAGTGTGTAACATCCCTGACCCTCCAACCGGCGAAGAGGACATTACTACACACCAAAACATTTGGGCATCTAGCCCCATGAACGTGTACATTCATGATCATTGTTGAAATGCTGAAATAAAATGCTTGAACTAAAACATGCATACAAGATTATTTATCATACATAGCGGAAGTAACATACATTCATACAAGCATTCAACATGTTCATCATGATCATTAACAGTAAATAGGATTGCAAAAGTAAAATAGAGAACATTACTTATCTTTATAAAGAAATTTTTCTGCAACCAGCTATGTCGCTGCAACGTTCCACCCAACCATAGGCTAGCACGCTCTTATATCTTTCAACAATGCTACCACCCCCGAGCCGGGCATGACTCCCCAAGGAATAAGGAACTAACAGGCTTACACATAGCAAGGAATAACAACACAACAAGGGTACACAGTTCAGCCAAGCCAACACAGTTGGGTTTATCATGCGAGCAAGAGCTGGGGAAAGGCTAATGCTAAGCTGGTGAGCTCACTGAAGAGCTATAGACACCAACACCAGAACCAGCCTGGATTCTAGAACACCCACACACACCCAACACAAGGAATTCAGCCCCTTCTCTGAAACACAGTCCCTCAGACCCCAATATTCCCTCCAATGCTCTTTAGGGGTTGTGGAGAAGAAATATAGCTCAATAGCTCTGTTTGTGTGGTTCTCATTCCACCAGGTTTGTCAAGCATCTCAAGCCATCATTCACCAACCCAAAAATAGTCCAGGGACCAATCTGATTAACCCACAGCGATCCAACCTTCAATACTTTCGCTAGGAAACTTACATAGATAGGAAAATGATCAAAACTCACGGCCAACATACACAGTTCAACATGGATTCACAGGAAGAATCACCCCCGATTCCATCAATTCGTGGAAAAGAAATCCCAATAATTTCCACTGCGATCCGAATGGTGAACGAAAACAGTACACAGTGCAATGCGTGGATGCAAAAATCGGTTCTCTGTGTGGATGGAAGAAAACGAATTACAGACCGGCAATCAGCGCGAGAGAGAGAGGGAGAACCCCCACACAACGGTTGGTAAAATGTTTTATTCCCCTATCTTGCATGAGGAAAACGAATGGCCAAGATCCGAGGGAGTGGGAAGAAACGGTTCCCACATCGTGGAGAGGAGAGCAAGCGTGGCGTGGTAGTGGTCTGCTTGCCAACCAATTGCTGCCTCAGCTAACAAATGGAAAATTAACCAAGGGAGGTGGCAACACATAGAATTTTTCCTTGTGACTCAATGTTCCTGTTAGCTCTCCAAGAAACTACTTAGTGGTTATGGCTAAGTATGCTTGGTAACTTGAGAAATCATATTTTTGTGTTTTCTGAAAAGGTGGATCAATAGGACAATTAAAAGACTAAGCAGTAAGACAACATACCATGCCTCTAAATAAGCCAGTGCTTCGAGGAATTAAATATCAGCCACAGTAAATAATCAAGGTATGAAAAAAAACATTCGAGATATCCAAATACATTGAAATGCAGGGTCATACAAGAATATAAAGAAACACTAATTCATCCATGAGCTATATCAGAAGATGACAGTTCTGAACAACTGAACTGAATAGAATCAAATGTAGAATAATGAAAGTGTGGACAGACTGATATCTAATAACCAAAGGAAACTGTGATTCATATAAAAAATAAGTGTCCAGTACATAGTCAAACATATATCCCAAATCGAACCCTTTTTCAGTGTGAGTTCTTAGGCTTTTAAAGCCTTTACAAATAGTTTCCAGATCCTAAAAGCATGGATCTGTTAAATTCAACTAAAACATTAACTGACAGTCAAAAAAAAAAAGATAGGGACTGATCCCTAAAATCAAGGAAATTCTGATATGGATATCTCCTTCAACAGCTTGATGGTTGGTGAAATGAAGCAGCCTTCCAAGGCTCGGTGAACTGAGTTGGGCGCGCCACAGATTTGATTTTCATGATGTGGTAGTCGACTTATAGAGATGTTCCTCCAAATAAGGTTTGAAACTTAGTCAAAGGTACCCACTGATTCAAAACTCGCTCAAAACCTCTGAGATATAGATAAAATACTTTATAATCCATTCATTTCTGTCAGTTCAGCGAATCAAAACTGAGTTCTGGGCGAAATTAGAGAACCTTTGCAAAAACAGGCTTTTGGAAGCTAACTATTCTACTGATTTCATGCCTTAGCCACCGAAAGTCAGTTCTTTCGGCAGCTAATGAGCTCTATGGGGCTCGCCTAAGCTGCCAAAAGCTGAAAACTGTTTCAAAAATTAAAACCCAAAACGACGCTTTCCTGCATGCTCGTGACCAGTCGCTAGGACTTCTTTGAAGCTGCTCCTTTCCCTCTAGTCACTCGTTTACTCTGTCTTTACTGAACTTTCATAGGCTGTTCTTGCTGAGATTCCACAGGTGTTAATTCCTCAGGGATCGTGGCCACCTCAGCCAATGTGTCTAGACCAGATGGTTGTGCTTCTGTGACTACTGGTTGTACCTCTGTCCCCTCCAATTCCTTCAACTTCAACCTGAGCATCCTGAGATTGCGGTAGAGCTTGGCATTTTCTTTTATCAGCATTGCGTTCCTCTCGGTTGTTTTCTTGAGTCTTTCGACGATTTCCTGGCTCCGATCATGCAGTGCCATATTCCTTCCAATTAGCTCTGCGTTGTGCAACTTAACCTGCTTCTCACTATGTCTTTCCTGGGAAAGTTCCTGTAGCAGCTTATTGAGTTTGTTGGTCTCTGGTGTGGAAGGTTCAGGACCTGGTACATCAGTCAAGGGAGGGTCTTTACTTTTCTCACTTTCCATGGGCTGCTCTGTTCCTTGTTTTCCTTCGTCTCTAGATTCAGATCCTGAGTAGGGGAGATTTAGTGGATTTTTTCCTTGAGGAGTTCCTTCAGCTTGTTCAAACACCAGCTTTCTCTTTGACCTTCTCCTTTTGCTGGATGAGGAAGGGGATTCCGTTTGGGCTTGAGGAGAGATGGCTCTCCTCTTTCTCTTGCTGGTTTTGGGAGTGCTGCTCTTCTCGCCCTTACCCTGCTCAACTGCCCCTTCACTGACAGGCTCTGTGGGGAACTCATGCCAAAATAAAAAGTAATTCCAGTCTACACTTCTCTTCTTCAAAAGCTCTTTGATTATCAATGTTATGAGACCCTGGTGAGAGATCTTGCTTGCTATCTTGCTGGGTTTAGCCTGG
>LPNX010661034.1:3550-14659 GCA_001517045.1 Pseudotsuga menziesii
GGGGTTATTTGCAGATTTGGGTACAAAGATAAACTTCAGCACTGCATACCATCCTCAGACAGACGGTCAGACAGAGAGAGTTAATCAGGTGCTTGAATACATGCTTCGCATGTATGTGATGGACAAACCAACCAAGTGGGAAGATTACTTGCACTTGGTAGAGTTTGCATATAACAATGGGCAGCAGGCATCCTTGGGGATGAGTCCGTATGAAGCTTTGTATGGGAGAAGGTGTAGGACACCAGTGACTTGGGATAATCCAGTGAACAGGATTGTGCTTAGGCTGGAATTGCTCAAGGAGATGGAGTAAGAGGTTGTAAATATCAGGCAGAAGCTGAAAGCAGCACAGGACAGACAGAAAAGCTATGTAGATAAGCATAGGGTGAACAGAGAGTTCAGTGTTCGGGATCATGTTTACCTCAGAGTGAGGTCAAGGAAGAGTTCCTTGAAGCTTGGAAGTTGTGCCAAGTTGTCATCGAGATATTGTGGGCCGTTTGAAGTGCTTGAAAGAATAGGGCCAGTTGCATATAGACTTGCATTGCCTGCTAGCACTAGGGCTCATAATTTTTTTCATGTTTCTTTGCTTAAGAGATATGTACATGATCCTAACCATGTGATAAATTGGGATGTGATTCAGGTGGAACCCGAGAGAGAGTTCCGAATCGAGCCAATGCGCATCCTCGACAGGAATGTCACAATGCTCCGGAACCGAGCCATAGCATAGGTAAAGGTGCAATGGGAGCACTTCGGACCTGAAGAGGCTACATGGGAGCTAGAGGATGCCATGCAATTGGCACATCCATTTTTGTTCAATTCTGCGGAACACTGAGGCGATGCCAGTGTAGCATTTTGTTCAAGTTTGTAAGCACTGAGGACAGTGCTATTGAAGGGGGAGGGGAATGTAATGCCCCGGTTTTGACCCCGTTACATTAGATGTATATGATGTATATATTGTAATGATCATGGTGTGGAGCTAAAGGCCAAGGCCCCGCCATCGATCAGTAATGCTATGTTTTGGATTTAAATTTGTCACCGATGGTATATCGGGGTATGCGGCATATATTATGCTGGCCATCATGTAAATATGCATCATAATTAATTAATGAACACAACCAGCTACGGTCGCGACAACTAAATCGAATGGGGCATGATTTCCTAAGGATAAGGGGGGGTGAAATATTTAACCTATGGGCCAATGGGGAAAAGCCAAATGTCTATGAGAAGACCCACCAAACTGTCAACTACCTTTCTTGTATTTTTCCCCAATCATTTATTTTTGCCAGAATGTGGTTGAGTTAGTTATTGCATGGAAGGGGAAGAGGATGGGAAACCAAATTCGAATTGGGCAGAGAACCATTTTTGGAAAAACGTGTTCTGACTTCCTTGGCAAGGAAAATGCCCAAAAACGTATGCCATTCTGCTATGCATCCACGTTTTCCATTTTTCTCACCATTCTCCTTCACGTTGGGGCTTTAGGGAGCAGCTGGAGTTTTTCCTGTGTCTTTCATTCCACGATTTTGGTTGTTGGCTTCATTTTTCCCACGGATTGGAGGTCGTTTTTGTAGTGCCAGGGATTGGGTTGTCTTCCTCGCGTTTTTGGAGCTGCTGGTGCATTTTCCATTCACGTTTTTGGAAGTTTCATGTGTTTTTACCATCGCTGTGAAGAGCCATTCACGTTTTTGGCTGTCTCACTGACTATTGGTCTCACGTACAGACTATTTGGGGTCTTTTCCCCTGCTGTGAGTTGTGTTCGCTGATAAGCTTCAGGACTGTGTGTTTTTCCCCATGTTGTGAGCCATTTTTGCTGTTACATATGGGGCTGTGTAATTCGTTTTTCCCTGTTTAAGCTGTAATAGCTAAATTGGTTTCCTGGGTGCAATGGTTGGTCTTTGGACTATGTGAGGAGTAAGTATTTTGGCTTGGTTTCTTGATAAACCTGGTGTTAGAAACCACACAGACAGAACTAGAGGGATGGCCTTCTTCTCCATCACCCCTGAATAGCACTGGAAGGGAATGCAGGGCCTGAGGGACTGTGTAGCAGAGAAGGGACTGATTCCTTGTGTTGGGTGTGGATGGGTGTCTTAGAGGTCAAGCTAGTTCTGGTGTGGGTATTCTTGGCTCTGTAATGAGCTCACCAGCTTAGCAATTTGCCTTCTCCAACTCCTGGATGTCCTGATAAACCCAACTTAGTTGGCTTGGCTATGTTTTGGTTACCTTTGGCTATGTGTCATCCTGCTAGTTCCCTTATTCCTTGGAGAATCATGCCCAGCTCAGGGGTGGCAGCATTGTTGAGATATTGATGAGCACGCTGGCCTATGGTTGGGTGGAACGTTGCAGCGACGTAGCTGGTTGCGGAGCAAAGCTCTCATAAGATAAGTGATCTTGTGAATTTTACCTCTGCAATTCTATATTTACTGTAATGAAAATGAAATGAACATGATAAATGCATGATGAATGAATGCTGGCTTAAATGTGTGATGTTTCCGTTGTGTATGATGATTAAATTGCATCTGTGAATGATTAATAATTCTGTGTGCATATTCTAGTTCAAATTCTCTTTCAGCATTCTGTTTTAGGCAATTTTTAAGCCTGTACATGTCCATGGGGTGGTTCACCCGGTCTAATAAAGCTCGTAGTCGCGTCCTCTACGCCGGTCGGAGGCATGGGGACATGACAATATCTCGGCGTTATAATGTGTTCCAGTATCTCTGTGTGAAGGCTGGGCTCGCCTTCCCACAGGGATTTCTGAGTTAATTACGTATTTTTATTTATTATGTTGTGTGGTTTGAATTTTGTGATAAATTCCTTTATTTACAGTAAGCTAGAATAGTCATCGATTTGCTATGTGTTCATTTGAATGATCAGTAATTGCATCCCTTGTAAACTGCAGTGGTGTGGTGTGACAATCAACTGTGTAGGTTAACTTTATCTTATGCAATAGTGTGATAGTTGTGATAGCCTTGTTCATCCCTATTTCTTTCAATTGTTGTTTTCTTTAGATCCTTGCAATTTATTAATTCACATTTATAAATGTAGAACTTGATTCGTGTACATTGAATTCCTAGATTAAGTCGAATTAAGATAGTTGAGATGGATCTTTAGATGGTTTGATAATTAAGGATTTAACTTTTTGCAAAAGTAATCTAGATGTTTATTTCTCGAATCCTTTAATTCTAGATTAAGGATTGTAAGAAGATATTTGTGATTGCATTCTTAAGAAGGTAAGCTAGATTAAGTAGATTATGGGATGAGTTCGAATGAACAGGAAAGTAGGGTCATTCATTTATAGCATAAACTACTTAGTGTTTAAAGCATATGCAGTGTACATTATCCTTGAAATAAGAGACTTCCCTGGGTTGACAATTTATATTGAACACTCTGTATGTTGGCTTTAATTAACTTGCATATAGGGTGCTCAACATTTTGGCACCATTGCCAAGAAGGATAATTATTAGACACCGTAGTAGTTGCATCCAATAATTATATTTATTCATTCTTCTTTAGTTTTTAAGTTTGCATGTTTTGGGTTGCATGAATACGAGAAGGGTACAATGTGACAAGCTTATAAATCCCAGAACCCCACAGAACTCTAACACTGCAGGTGGTCGAGGCTGTGGGAGAAATACAATATTGGGAAGAAGGACATTCATTGATGACTTGGTTGATAGGACCAATTCTTATACTGGGGCTCTCCATCAGGAAACACCTATTAGAAGAATCCCAACTACCCCTGGAGTGGCAGCATCAGTTTCCACAGTGGAGAACACATGAGGAGCTGCAACACCCTCGTATATCCCTATGGAGGAGGACAAAGTTAGTACTACGGGATCAGCTAAATGAGATCTGATCTATCACATTAACAGGAAGGTTGTGATTGACGAGGAGTGGACACAGTTCCATAAAAATTTTAACGATCAGTGGAAGGATGAATAGGATAAAGTAGAAGAAGATATGAGCAACAGACACAATCCCGAAGACCATGAAGAAGAAATAGGAGAAAATCATCATCACGAGGGTAACTCCCCACCTGAAGGGATGGTTTCTACACTCCATTTCCCAATTCAACAGCTAGAGGGAATACCCCCCATGAAAAATATATCGCCATCGGTGTTGCTTCGCTTTTATGGAAAAGCGACAAAGGATCCGAATGAATTTCTTTTTGAACTTGACATCCTCTGTCAGAGCTACGACTACACCACCAATGCATAGAAGCTACAACTTTTTCCTTCCACTCTGAAGGACAATGCATTACGTTGGTTTATGAGCCTGGGAGGGGGAACCGTCACTACGTGGGACCGGATGAAACAGGTGTTCCTGGATAAATATCAGGAGTATTTCAATACCAAGGATAAGAGAGAAGAACTATTTAAAATGGTACAAAGGGACGATGAAAGTCTAGAATATTTTGCTGAGAGGATTTTATATAATGTGCAAAGAGCTGAATAGACTAACATGGGGTTAGATGTGCTCAAAATAATCGTACCTCGTGGGATTAGGGAATATTGACTAGACATGTTGAACCTGTTAGGAAAGGGGGATATCTCAAAGGGAGTCCTTTGAAAAGATAATTGAACTATGCAAAAGTTATTCCAGAGGATCTTACAGGAACAACAAAAGGTACAAATGGGACAAATTAGAACATGACGTCTTCGATAGAACACAAAAGTCATCTAATGGAGGAGCCACCTAGGAAGAAATAGGAAATATCCTTGAAAATTTCAAGATAGAAATGATGAGCTCCATCTCCTTGAAAATATATGTCCTGAGAGAAAAGCAGAAACAAGCAGTAGAGGATATCACACTTGGTATATTCTACCCTAAATGTAGGAAGAACCACCCTCTGAAGGAGTTCTCTCTCGACAAGGTAGAAGTGTGTTAGTTGTGCGAGCTTAACCATGACACAAAAGAATGCCCTTCACTACCACAAGTGAAGGCAATTTTACAGGCATCAACTCCAGATGTGGAACCGACCTACTTTATTGCACAGAAAAAGCCCTGGCAGTCTCGAAATCAAGGTATGGCTCCAGACTTGTTTCCATTTTGGAATAACATTAATAATTGGAATAATATCTAGCACATGAATACACAATTCCCTTGATCTTATTCTAACCCTCAATGGTATCCCCTTCAACCTCCGATGCAAAAATTTAACTCCTGGAACCCCTGGACACAGCCACCAAACCAACAAAATTCTTGGTCTCCTAGATGGAGGAACTTCCATCCAGGGGACCAGTTTCCCCATAACCAAACTCCTCAATAGCTTCCACATCAAACATTTCCTCATCAACTATACCCTCCTCAACAATACCATCAGCCTTATCAGCAGCCGCAGGTGCAACTCGAGAATAATGATTTCCCCAATATGTCGATAGGACCACAAATTCTTGCTCAACCTAACCCCAACCCAAATAATAAAGCAGTCCATCAGTTTGAGACTGCAAACATGCCCTCTTACTCTATTAATATAGTACCCTACAATGACATCTGCTTACAATTAGGGAGGGTAGTGGAGCCTTTGATCATTGAGGATGTTCCATCCTCTATGCATGAAGAAAGGATGAACCAATAGTATTTATCCAATACAACGACCCCCATTATTGAAGACACTGAACATCCTACCAATATGTCGGCTGAAACAAAAAAAGACACTTTTATCGACACACAGCCTACACAATTGATTAGGGAACCACCACACCCTGAAATATTAATATTACCAAAGGTAGTAGGACAATCTCAATTTAACCTCTTAGGAGAGTAAAAAAATCTTTATGTTAAAATTCCACTCCTTCAAGCCCTTCAAGACATACCTATATATTCCAGAACCATTTGGGATCTGTGTACAAGGAAACCAAGAAGAAAACCCAAGGATCCTCCCACTGTTCATGTCATAGGGAAATTATCTGAATTAATAATGGGGAAAACCCTCTTGGCCAAATACGACGATCCTAGGAATCCCACTGTCACTGTGTAGATTGGGAGCACACAAATACCCAATATACTGGTAGACTTAGGCGCAACAATTAACGTCATGACCATTGAAACTGTAAGGAAACTTGGGCTCAATAATCTCAGGCCAACTCCTACCGTTTTAGAACTGGCAGATAGATCCACTATTAAACCTAAAGGAATCTTGGATGACCTTGTTATATCAGTTGATTCTTGGGAATATCCTGCTGACTTCTTGGTTTTACAACCTAATTCACAGCTAAGAGGAAACCCATTGATCCTGGGAAGGCCCTAGTTAGCTACAGTTGATGCTTGCATCAACTATCGGTCTGGGTCTATGACCATATCATATGGAACTGAGATAAAGAACCTCACTCTCTATCCTCCAGCTCGGTCGAGCTTAGAAGCTAAAACTCCATTATGGATGGAGCCATAGGAAGAAGAGGTCGTTCAACCGTTATTAACGATAGGGAAGGACTTGAATTTTTAAGTTGAAACTAAAAATGATGCCATTAATAATTTCATCAGTGAACCCACTTCTGTCAACAAGAAAATTTATGAGATCCTAAATGCTACTCTAGGTGAAGAGGAACAATAAAATATCACAGAGGAGACATTAGTCAGTGATACTCACATAGTTCCGGTGTTGAAAAATTTGAAAAGTGTTCCTGTCGAGGTAGAGTCTAGAAAGACCCTGAATATCAATCCCAGTCTTGCCCCAAATGAATAGGAGCGCCTAACCACTCTCTTAAAAAAACATAAGGGGGCATTTTCCTGGGAGTACACAGACATCAAGGGCATCCCTTATAATCTGTGCACCCATCACATTTATATCAAAAGTGACTCCCAGCCTATGTGCCAGCCTCAATGAAGAATGAATCACAATATTAGGGACATAGTGAAGCAATAAATTTAGAAACTCTTGGAAGTAGGACTTATATATCCCATTTCAGACAGCAAGTGGGTGTCTCCACTTGTGATAGTACCCAAAAAGGATGGTAAATGGAGAGTCTATGTGGACTACAGAGTGTTGAACAAAGAAACACAGAAATATCACTTTCCCCTTCCTTTCATTGATCAAGTACTTGACACCTTATCCAAGAAGAAGTTTTTCTCCTTCCCAGATGGGTTTAGTAGGTACAATCAAATCTAGATTGCTTTTGAAGACCGGGATAAAACTACCTTCACCTGTCCCTTGGGAACTTTTGCATACAGAGTGCTTCCCTTTGGCTTATGCAATGCACCAACCACATTTCAAAGAGTTGTGATTGGCATCTTTTCAGAATTAGTTAATGATAGTATGGAAATTTTCATGGATGATTTTACTTCTTATGGAAAAGACTTTGAAGAAGCATTGAAAAACTTGGAAAAGGTTTTAACTCGCTGGGAGTAGACCCAGCTATATTTGAGCACTGAAAAGTGCCATATGATGATGAGTGAAGGGGTAATGTTGGGGAATTTTATCTCTGCTGATGGCATCTAGGTAGACCCATCTAAAATCAAGGTAATAAAAAAAATACCTACTCCTGGAACTCAGAAACAAGTGCGAAGTTTCTTAGGGCATGCTAGCTATTACAAAAGATTTATAGAAAAGTTTTCCAAACTTGCCTCTCCTTTGTTTTCATTGTTAATGAAGGATGTATAATTTACTTGGAATGAGGCATGCAATACAACATTTTTTAAACTTAATGAGAAGTTGTCCATAGCTCCCATCCTAAGAGGGCCCAATTGGGCCCTGCCTTTTCACATTTCTTCAGATGCCTCTGATACCTCCATCGGAGCAGTTTTAGGATAGCAGGATGGTCAAGCACCTTATGTAGTTTATTATATTAGCAAAAACTTAGCCCCTACTAAACTTAATTATATTGTTACTGAGAAGGAGTTTTTAGCCATTGTTTACTGCATTAACAAATTCCAACATTATATCACTAGATATCCTACCTTTGTGCACACTGACCACTCAGCCATCAAGTATCTAATGAATAACCCTGTTACAAATTCTTGGGTAACTAGATGGCTGTTATTATTACAAGAATTAGATATCTCTATTAAAGACAGACCTAGAAAAGAAAATGTTGTCGCTGATTTCTTATCTCGTTTTACTAACAGTGATGATAATCTGCCTATCGAGGACTCTTTTCTAGATGAACACTTATTTGTAGTTTCAACTCACTCCCCTTGGTATGCAGATGTCGCTAACTACTTGGCTACAGGGAAGCTTCTAGCACATTTGTCGAAAAGAGAAAAGAGGAAAATTATTCAACAAAGTGCCAGGTATTGTTGGATAGACGATCATCTCTTCTACACAGGCCCTGATCTTGATATCAGAAGATGTGTAAGAGAAGATGAAATATTCCATATTCTGAAGGCTTTCCATGATGAGCCTTGTGGGGGACATTTTGTAGAGAGGAGGACAGGACACACAGCGCTAAGAATGGGCTACTATTGGCCGACCCTTTTCAGGGATGCAAAAAAATATGTCCAGTCTTGTGACAACTGCTAGAGGATGGGACAACCTAACAAATTGGATCAAATGCCTCTTCAACCACCATTGGTGGTTGAACCTTTTGACAGATGGGCCTTATATTTTGTTGGTCCTATCAGCCCTCATTCCAGGAAGAAAGCCTACATCTTGGTTTGTACTAACTACATGATGAAATGGCTAGAAGCTGTGGCTTTGGTGAAAGTCAATGACTAGGCTGTGATCGATTTCCTTTATGGTGAAATATTTACCCATTTCAGAGTACCTAAGGAAGTGGTTACAAGTGGAGGACCTTAGTTTGTGTCGCATCAATTTGAAGATCTGCTACGGAAGTACCATATTCAACACCGGATAGCTTCACCATACCATCCCCAGGCTAATGGCCAGGTGGAAAGAAATAACAAAGTTATTGAATCCATCCTTACAAAAATGATCAGTAGCCATCATAGAGACTGGGCTGATATACTTCCAGAAGCATTGTGGGCATATCATACTACTTAGCGCAATAATACTGGTTTCTCTCCTTATGACTTGGTGTATGGGAAAAGTGTTGTCTTCCCCATTGAATTTGAAATCAAGGCTTTGAAGACAATCACGGAGGTAAACTTAGATGTGATCGGGCCTAACGACCAGGGTCATCCTTTTGTAACTTCCTGCATCAGAAGAAAACTCCTTGAACAAGTTTGTTGCAGCTGCAACAGCATAATACTTTGCCTATTTCTCCATTTTTCTGCAGCTACAACACCATAAAATACCTCCCTTTATCCCGTTCCATGCAGCTGCAACACTATAATACTTTTCCTATTTTTCCATTTTTCTACAGCTGCAACACCGTAAAATACCTCCCTTTATCCCCTTTCACGCAGCTGCAACACCGTAAAACGTTGCATATTTTTCCATTTTTCGACAGCTGTGACACCGTAAAATACCGCCCTTTACCCCGTTCCGCGTAGCTACAACACTGTAACTTAATGCCTTTTACCTTTTCCGGCAACTACGACACATTTTCACTTTTGTCCATTTTTACCTTTTTCGGCGACTGCGACACCGTTTCAATCTTGCCCACTTTTAAATCTTCCATTTTTACCATTTTTTTACCTTTTTCGACAGCTGCGACTCCGCCAAAATTGGCTGATTTTTCTATGATTCACGGTTGCGACTCCGCCAAACTTCTTGATTTCTCTATGGTCTGCAACTGTGAATCCTCCATTATTGGAAGAACTCTTTGCAACCTTGGTTAGTGATTCCTCCAGATATGGCCCCAATTCCTAATGCTGACGATTCTGATTTACTTCACAACATTCATTATGTTTCTGACAAGATTGACAAGATGGTTTTGGTCTGCCGAGAGAAAAGGTCATTACAGCACGCCTACAATAATGATCAAATTTAAATTGATGCACTTCACACTCTTTACTATTCTCAAAGGTCACCGTTCATCGCATATTTTCGAAGGTATGGTTCTGATTATTTATGTGATTAAGCATTAACTAGATTTGACAACATTAATCATACCTTCCTTTCTGTTCCCATTATTACACCTCCATACCATTAAATTTCCACTCATAGGAATTAATGGCCATTTAAGTTACTTGATAACCACCAACTTTCCTAATTTGGGATAAAATTCCAAACATTTCCATGCTCTTAAACTTTCTGAATTTACCCAACTCCACTCTTAGTTGTTCACGCATACTCTGTGCTTTAACCTCCATTGTTGAGACCTGTAATCTGTCAGACGAATAAATAATTCTGAATTCAAACAAACATGGGTATCCCAGCTCGGCATGAACCTCCAAATACACGAGAACTGAGAAGAAATGCTGAATTTTTCACTATTTTTGAAGCAGCGGGCTAGACTGAATTCTTCCAATGCCTGAATGGGTTTCATCGAGAGACAACTCTACAATTTGCCTTCAATCTTACAGAAACCCACTCAGAGGTTCGGGGGTTACGTATAGAAGTCTATGAAGCAATAGTGGCTGAAGTCATCATCCTTCCTTAGGTGGGAAGAGCCTGGTTTTGTCGAAGAACCCCCAATGCCACTGGAGTATAGGATTTTCTAATAGAAGGGGAGCAAATTCATCAGTCAAGGAGAGGGATAACATTACAGTCACTGCCTTGACCATGGAATCAAGTAGCGGTTTTCCTCAAGAAGTATATCACCTATGAATGTAGGTATCAAACTGTTTATTATTCTGAACTTCCTCTATTATCTTATCTCAGCCATAGGGCCTTACTGAACATTCCATTTTATCTATTTAATGACCTACACCATATGGCGGGGTTTGTTAGAACAACCAAGCATCCAAACTCCTTCCTTACCCACCATGGCCTAATCAAATTAATACTTTTACGGGCCTTAGTTCAAAGGAACCAAACCTGGGAGCAATTCACAGGTCAAATTCAGATAAACTAGGAAACCACCCTTTTTCCTGGTGTTCCAATAGAGCAAGAAGTAGAAGTACCTATACTCTTGGGGGCTGTTCAAAACCAAGAGGAGCATGCAAATGTACAGTTGGGGGGAGATGAGGAGCAACAAGAGGATCGGAGTCCCTCCAATTTAGTTGGGGGGGGGGAATGAGACTGGATCGGATGATCAGTCAGATGACTAAGCAGAAGAATTGGAGGAAAATGCACGAGAAAACCCTGTGGAGAGATTAAATAATATGGAATTTCTG
>LPNX010661034.1:16250-60069 GCA_001517045.1 Pseudotsuga menziesii
TTATCCCTTTCTTAGGTGATGTTTAGCTGAGGGATTTTTCCTCCTTTGTTAAAAATCATGTTCAGTGAGAAAGATCCTTCCAAAGTTTCTCTCATAATGAATCCCACTCTAACCTTTGGATTTGAAGCAAACCTCAAAATCCTCGTCTTCTCCTTGCTCGTCAGTAGAATGTACTCTCGTGTCCCATCCAAACTCAGCAGATAATGGAACTTCAAGAAAAGGTTATCTCTAGTTGTGTCAACCAGATTTCCAAGCATCATTAACAATTTGCTTTGGAAGGTAGCTAGCACAGATGGCAGGCTGCCTCTTCAACCCTGAGAAATAGGGATCCCTACTGTTACTAGAATTTTAAACATGCACTTTCCAGGGTTGAGGGATATGTTGAATGCATGAAGGAATGTGGAGTTAATTGGCTGGGACTCAAATTCAAATTTCCTCTCATCTGGTGGCCAGCAAAACCATAGAGGGAAGACTTCTCATTAACAAAGATAGAAGATTAGAGGTGTTGGAGATATTGGGTTGTCCATAAGGGATTCTTGGAAAAACAGGGAACGCCTAAATTCCCATATAACTTTTCTTCTCTCCATGAATGAAGTACAATGCCAGATTCAGATTCAGACTAATGGAGGTTGTTGCATGGGGACATGCAACAAGACAGTTGGGGGGAGATGTTGGGCCCAAAAATGACCCCCTTTTTACCACCTTTACCTACCTCATTTTTCCTCATCCTACTCTATTATGTACACTAAATAGATGTTTTTCCTTCACTTGGTCCCTCAATTCATACATGTATGGTTAATCACTGTCTTATTTTATTAATGCTTAGGATTGTTGTAATCAGTGCTTTACATCTTAAATTATGCTAACATATGGTGGTTTTATAAAGATAATTCAAGATGTAAAGGATATAGGTGTAGCAGGATGAACATGCCAAGAGAGGGATGAACATTCATTGCTGAGATGATCGCCATCCATTCCATCGATTCCCAAAGAATGTAGTCAAAGGATACTATTCCACAGAAGCTCTACAAAGGTAGCTGTAATAGATTTGGAGGCAACAGTGCGCCGCTGCTAAAGAATAGCTGTAATCCATGGAGTATCTTTTCTATAGATCATGATCGTCATTTCTGGCTCGGGTAATAGCCTTACTATATTTTTTGCTTCCATCTTGCTACGGGTGTAACAACTTATCGTAATTTGAGGCAGCCCGAAGATCAAAGATCTTCATGGCTACGTGATAATAGTGGGAAGATGTTATGATTGTAATTGTATAAATACTAGGAACTATTCAAAGCCAGGGGCTGAAAAATTAATCAAATTTATTGTATCAGCTGTGACTGAGGTTGTGTGTTCATTTGCCATTTTAATAAAAGGAGTTTGATTCTTCAAATCTCAGCGTTCTAATGTGTGCTACTTCCAGCATATCTATGTGAAGGTCAGTCCCGCCTTCCCACAGGGATTGCTGAGTTAATTAGGTATTTTTATTTATTCTGTTGTGTGGTTTGAATTTTGTGATAAATTCCTTTATTTATAGTAAGCTGCAACAGTCATCAATTTGTTGTGTGTTCATTTGAATGATTAGTAATTGCATCCCCTGTAAACTGCAGTGGTGTGGTGTGACATTCGACTGTGTAGGTTAACTTTCTCTTATGAAACTGTGTGATAGCTATGACAGCCTTGTTCATCCCTAGTTCTTTCAATTGTTGTTTTCTTTAGATCCTTGCAGTTTATTCGTTCACATTTATAAATGTAGAACTTGATTCTTGTACATGAATTCCTATATTAAGTTGAATTAAGATAGTTGAGATGGATCTTTTGATGGTTTGGTAATTAAGGATTTAACTTTCTACAAAAGTAATCTAGATGTTTATTTCCTGAATCTTTTAATTCTAGATTAAGGATTGTAAGAAGGTATTTGTGATTGAATTCTTAAGAAGGTGAGATAGATTAAGTAGATTATGGGATGCGTTCAGATGAACAGGAAAGTAGGGTGATTCATTTATAGCATCAGCTACTTAGAGTTTAAAGCATATATAGTGCACATTATCCTTGAAATAAGAGACTTCCTCGGGTTGACAATTTATATTGAACACTCTGTATGTTGGCTTTAATTAACTTGCATATAGGGTGCTCAAGAGAACAAAGTAATAGAGGCATTTAACAAAATTTGCAATACCAACAAGGACAATTGGGACGAGAAAATCCCTGCAGTGCTATGGGTTTACAAGACAACATACAAATGTTTGACCGACCAAACACCGTTTCGACTAGTATATGGCCAAGAAGCAGTCGTTCCACTACATTTTTGACAACAAACACCTAGGATAGCAGATATTTTACACATCGATGTCGAAGAAGGTAGGAAGGATCGATTGATGCAACTAAGCCTAATTAGAAGAGCACCGACTGCTTTGTACACAACATCAAGAAATCCAGAAACAACAACAGAAGGCTTGGCATGATCGAAACATTAAAAACAAAAATATGTCGGTAGGAGATATGGCCTTACTGTATAATAGTCAAGTGAAAGGAAAACCCAAAAAGCTACACACATAATGGATGGGACCTTACATTGTCGAAGAAATTCATGCCAACGAATCAGTCTGACTAAGAACATTACAAGGCATAGTATTTCAAAAGCTTGTTAATGGTGCCCGACTAAAACGGTACCAAAACTAAGCAATTCTATATATATATATATATATAATGACCATAACTTCTCAGAATAATCCCCCAAAAAAAAAAAAGAGCCATCACTCATAAGCCAAAATGACAGGAAATCTTGGAAGATGTGGTAGATCGCAGTTCGACAACCGACATACCATTATTGACCAACCTCATGATTGACATCGATCAACGACTCCAAAGGTCAAATCATGCCTTCATGACTACGTTCAGGAGGAGCACCAAAACTAGAACGCATTAAACGCACTTGCAATAGACCATATTGGACCATCATTTCCGCCATTAATACCTTCATCGACAAAACCTCCATCCGCTCCACCTATAAATACCACGTCAGAGAAAGAATTCTTACCACGCTTGTAAGAAATAGAGCAAACATTTGTTCATAAATTTGAAAATAGATACCTTGTGAAGAAAGCTAACCAAGAGACCGAAAGAATGGCTCCAAAACAAACCAGAGACGCAGCTGCCAAAACAAGAGAACTAGCATCTACCGAAACCCCACTCATAAGAAGATTAAGAAATATTAAAAACGTAAAGCTACATGGAACTTAATGGGAAAATACCTGGGAAGAAACAAAAGAATGGGCCTATGTAGACAATAAAATGACACAGGAAGCAGAGAAAATAAGCCACAGTACTATTATGAGTTACATGAATGCACCTTTCATGGTGAGTTTCGGCAGGACAAAATAAACTGCTGTAAAATTTATCATCAGTCGATACCACAATGGAAAATTCTACTTAGACAAATAAGTCAAAATTTTTGGTGAGGTCTTATACAAGCTTACCAAACTTTCAAACCAGGATAAACCTGTCCCTATTGGCATAAAAGATGGATTGGTAGAATGACTATCAAGGACACCGTCAAGAAAGAATTCAAAAGGGTTGATAATCAGTCAAATTCAAGCCCGTACACCACAAATTGTTGCAAAAATCATAGCGACAGGAATCACCCCTACAAGTGAGTGAGTGATCTAAAGCTAGAAATGTTGGAGGCCGTCAACACAATGGAAAACTCAGGGAAAATTTACCCCTGGGCTTAGTATGTCGCTGACATGCTCAAGTGCATATGTGAAAAATGCCAGGAGTCAGCTAGAATTATCAGGTTCCCATCACTGATAATTTGGATAGCCATGTACCACTTATGTCTAGTAGGAGATAAGCAGTTCCAAGAACATCAAGCACTTGTACCAACAGAACAAAGTATCATCCCAACTCATCAATAGGAGAGAGGAGAAGAGCAGTTAGAAGAAGATATTGAATCAGATAATCCAGAGTAAGCTATGACAAAACAAAAGTTAAGAAAAATAGCAAAGGAAATAGCAGCCTAAATAAAAAAGAAAGCAATTCAGGAAAAAGGGAAGGGGAAGCGTAAATTTATCCTATCAGAATCAGAAGATGAAGAAGAACTATTGGTTACTGCTGTCAACATCATAGAATATGCTACAACAAATAAAATATCAGTCGAGACATAATTCAAGCAGTTCATCGACTCAAGAGCGAAACCAGGAAGATCGAAAAAGGTAAAAACTACAAACCTTTCAGTCGATGAAGACATTGTTGATTTAATTTCTACCCTCCCACTCCCATCCCTGAACCAGATCACACAAGAATATATCCCTCAGATATCCACCATCAGTCCTATAGAAATCTATAACAATGCTATGTCGGAGACATTAAAAGACCGACTCCACCATGAAGGCAACTTCCAAGCATTTATTGAAATTATCCCCGAATTATTCACCTCTGCTCAAAAAATTACCACAAATTGACGTTAACTGAGTCTAGCCCAACACACCAAACCCTCTCATAGAAAGTCAGCCATATACCTCAGAAACTGAGAAACATTGGAAGTATCAAATCAACATTCTTAAGGAACCTCGACAAAACCTCTCAAGTCATCGCAAGCCTCATTTCATCCCTTACTCCATCAAGTATTAGCGATCCACCACCAACCAATGAACTAGTAGGAGATGTGGAAGAGAATGACCAAGAAGGTACATTAGCAATCAATCAGGAGATCAACAATCTATTCTATGACAACCTTGATGACTGTTATACCAAAATCCTATCACCATGATGTGATAAGACCTTTGACATACCTACTTGCCTTGAATCCCAGCTTTTGGAGTGAATACTAAATGGTTTTTTATCAGTCTATCATAAAAATTCCCAGCACCGCACATGCCCCTTTGTCCAGTAGCGATACCCATGCTCGCACCGATTTTCATCAGTTGTCCACAAGCAGTGCAACCGCCTGTTACCCTTGGTCCATAGGCGATTATTACCAAAACCGCTCTGTCATAGAAGGAGAAGAGCGATACCCTAGGTAAAAAGGGAAAAAGAGAAGCTTCTTGAGGCTTCTAAATGATAAGCCTCGAGCTATTTCTTATCCCTACTGTTGTGGGTTGGTTGAGCTCGAGATCCCTCATCCTAGGATCTTAGAGGCCACCTCACCCACTAATTTCTCAACCATCTCTATCCATGAAAGCCCTATAAATACAAGCTCATAGCCATGGTTGAGGGGAGAACATAGAAGGTATTGTTATGCTGTTGGAATGATTCTTGGCCCAAGATCATTTGGAGAGAGCATAGAGAGCTAGAGTTGAAGCTTTTGGGGATGAAGAGCTGGTTTCATGGAGATGCATGTCAACACTAAGGCTTGGTTGTAAACTTCTTCATATTTCTAATGCAAGTTGATTTTCTATCCCATATATATTGTTGATGTTTGATTTCAGATATATATTGCTAGATTCCTTAGTCACTAGCATAGATTAGTAGATCATATTCTGGTTGCTTTGATTTGTTTCATGTTGAACTCTTTTGTAGGTACATAGGTGAACTATCAAAGCCTTGTATTCCAAATAACTATGGTGTCTAGGGAGATTTATCAGCCTCTGTGATCTATTTGTTCTGTATTTGAACCATTCAGACTAGCGGAACACCTTGTTGTCCGCAGGAGGTGAAATATTTTGATCAACAAATCTGGCAACTCCGCTGGGGATCGAACAAGTCTTGTATCCTTGTTTGATATGCAAGGCTATGCATCATAATTTTCTTTGTCCAAGCATGGATGAAGCTTCACGTTGGTTGGAAAATATTACTGATCATCAACAGGTGATTCCAACAAGTGATAGTAAGTTATCCCTCGATACCCCACTAGTTGACCAAGTGGTCGATTCAGATTTATCTATGGTTGAACCCACTCTTCCTTTGGAGAGTGAAGTTAAAGTGGTCGAGTTGGTGTCATTTCCACCCGATCCCACTCTTTCATCAGAGAGTGTTAATACTGAAGTAGTCTCTTTGACCAAATATTCATCTTGTTCTTCTCTTCCAGTAGAGAATGAACCAAAACCTATCGAATTTGTTATGCTTTGTTCTGATTGTTCTCGATAAGAGGAAATTTTGTATATTTCAATAGAACCCTCTCCAAGTAGTGAGGTTATTTCCTTTGACTGGAGTAACCTAACAGAGTCTCATCTTCATTCGATTGTTCCTTTCTAGATAGTTGTGAATGTTACTTCTAGGCGGATACTTTGCACTATTGTTGACAAAGGGGCTTCTGTTAGTATTCTATCCTCAACTACTTGGAAAGCTTTAGGTTCTCCTCAGCTTGTGCCAACCATCGATCAGATACTGGCTTTTAATCAAAGGCATACTACACCTTTATGGACCCTTCCTTATTTGCCTATTACATTAGGAGGTAAAACTATCTGTATTGATGTTATGGTGGTCCAAGGCCCTTTAGATTTCAATATGTTCCTTGGATGTGATTATTTTTATTCCATGAAGGCTGTTGTGTCCACACTCTTTATAGTTATGCATTTTCCCATGATGGGAAGATTATGACCATCGATCAGCTTTCTTTTGTTACACCTGACCATCACATTACTCCTAGTAATCAGACTGCCCTGAATGTGCCACATGTTCTTGTGGTTCCTTCCTGTTCTTCTAGTTAGCTTCTTCCCATCATAGGTAAAATGGGGAGCATGGATCTAGTCTATGGACTTCATACTGGATCTAAGTCGTTAGCTTTTATGAAATGGGGGCAACCTTCCAACCTCTAGATATCATGTTGGGTAGGAGCAGGTTTGCGAGCATAGTTTACCTTTTGGTTTCAAGCTTGTTAAAAAATAAAACCACTCCTTAAGCATAGTTTATGCTTTTGGTTTCAAGCTTGCATTAAAATAAAACCATGTCGAGAGCATAGTTTACTTTTGGTTTCAAGCTCGTTAAAAAATAAAACCACTCCGTAAGCATAGTTTATGATTTTGGTTTCAAGCTTGCATAAAAATGAAACCATGTCCTGAGCAAAGTTCCCATTCTATGTCAAGCTCGTTTAAAGATGAAATAGCACCTGACCATCATGTCAGGTTCTGACCATCATGTCAGTTTTTCCTGAGAAAAGTTCCCATTCTATGTCAAGCTCGTTAAAAAATGAAATGGATCTCCTTTAGCATAGTTTACCTTTTGGTTTCAATCTTGCATAAAAATGAAACCATGTTCCAAGCATAGTTACCTTATGTTTCAAGCTTGCGTAAAAATGAAACAGATCCCCTTCCCTTGAGTCAAGTCTTCACTTTAGTGTTAGAACTTGAACCTTCTTTTTACTTGCCTGATTCTCGTTCTTCCTACCCCCCTGGTGAAAATTTTCACATTAGTAACTATAGGTTTCTAGGTTGGGTATGGAAGAAGAATCGTCAGATGAAACGAAGCTTAGGGGCATGTCAAGCTGCTAGAAACCATGCTAGGGGTAAGCTTTGCTAGAAATCATGCTGGGATTTTTTCAAGCATAATTTACCCATTGGTTTCGAGCTTGCATAAAAATGAAACCAATCCCTGAGAATTCTTTCAACTAATCTTTGAGCTCGTTAAAAACAGTAAGATGATGTTGAGCTTACTTTTCATTTTTCGTGCGCTGGTTAAAACATGAAAAGTGGTTTGAGCTTAGTTTATTAATTTTTCATGCTCTAGATTCAAATCATGAAAAATTCTAATGGATTCCTCTTTAAACTCTTTTTAGGCTCCCTAAATATGAAAAGAACGTCAAGCGATCTTGTCTTCTTCACGCTTGTTAAAGTATTTGAAGAGTCGTCCATCCGATGGTAGGTTATCTCTTTTTCAGTTTAGATAGGACTATTTACGAAAAAGGATCACTCTAGCCAATCATGACTGAAAGATTTCTCTAAGGTATGATTTTACACTTTTTTGGGCCTTAGAGACTAAATCATATGAAAAAGGACCCCCATGGAGTTTTCTTCTGTATTCATTCAGACTCTCTAAACATGAACCATACCAAGTTTTCTTTTAGTGGACTCATTAAATTAAACATTGAGAGACCCATTTTGGGAACGAACCCCTCCTCTCTCAGGTTCATAAAACATATGAGACTGGACTTGTCTTCTGACAAGCTATATCGAGTGTTTGTTACCCTCTTTGAACTCGTAAAACCGAAAAGAGGCACTCATCGATCATGATGGGGAAAATGGGAAGGGAATCATCTTGTAAATAATGGCAATTGTTTGTCATTACCTTTGAACATGGAACTTGTCTGCATAATCATGTCAGTCAATTGGGTATTCAGCTGATCTCCGTGATGATCCACTTTCATGAGTCATGCCAATCCTTTGAGTCTTTCAAAAGAATGCATTGTCCACTATCGCATTGTGTATCTGTCCTGTCTAGTCATGCTGCCAAGTCATTTTGTCATGCTGCCCGATGTTCAAAGGGGATCTAAAGAATTTTTACCTCTACAGTCTACACAGCCTTTGTGTCAGTATCTTTGAGTCAGTCATTTGGTTACTACATTCACATCATTCTAGAACTATGTTCTGAGTTTTGCGTCATCGATGTGGGACTCATCATGGCCCTCCTTCGACGAGACTATTCCTATCGACATCAGCTCATCATCTGGGAAATAGTCTTAGAAACAATATTTAGTACCTTGAGATCTATATGCCTTAATGACAGATTCTCTCACTCTTAACATAGGTTCACATCATTGACCTTTGATCGATAGAGTCAACTAGGTGTTCGACATCAGGACATCTATTTGCACTCAGTAGATTGTACTAGGGTACCTTGGGAATCATTGACATTAATGGTGATCTCCCTCGCACTTGTTAACAGTTTACATCATTGGCTAGTAATCAAGTGGTTTCTACCATGTTCGACTTCAGATCATTGTAATTACATGGATAGAATCATACTTTTTGGAAGACGAGACAAAGACCCTGGGTATTTGTTTAAAAGTGCTCATTTTTTTTTCCCCAGGTTGTGATGGAGTTTTATCTAGCATGGATCCACATTTGTATGGTTGTGGCTATGCTCAAATTTGCATATGTATGACATAGATATACGTTGTATGTCTGGTAGCTATGTCCAAGTTTGATTCCTCTATCCAATGGATCTACACTATATTCTAGTAGCCATGCTTATTTATTCCACTCATGGATCTGCCTTGTATTGGTTTGCAGCTATGAGTTTGCTTATATTCCACTCATGGATCTGCCTTGTATTGGTCTGCATCTATGAGTTTGGTTACTTGTGTCTATGAGTCAACATATTGATGTACTACAAATGCCTACTTGACTGCATACTCCGATCAAGCCAACATTTTCATCTCCTGGCAACGACTTGTTCTCAAAGCTCTCGTTTATCATATCGCTCTAAGACTCATGATTTGGGGGGCATCTTGTTATACCAAAATCCTATCACCATAATGTGATAAGACCTTTGACATACCTACTTGCCATGAATCCCAGCTTCTGGAGTGAAGACTAAATGGTTTTTTATCAGTCTGTCATACAAATTCCTAGCATCGCGCATGCCCCTTTGTCCAGAAGCGGTACCCCTTCTTGCACCACTTTTCATCGGTTGTCCATAAGCAGTGCCATCACCTATTACCCTTGGTCCATAGGCGGTTATTACTAGAACCGCTTTGTCATAGAAGGAGAAGCACGGTATTGTGGGTAAAAAGAGAAAAAGAGAAGCTTCTCGAGGCTTCTAGATGATAAGCATCGAGATATCCCTTATCCCTACTGTTGTGGATTGGTTGAGCTCGAGATCCCACATCCTAGGATCTTAGAGGCCACCTCACCCACTAATTTCTCAACCATCTCTATCCATTAAAGCCCTATAAATACGAGCTCATAGCCATGGTTGAGGGGAGAACATAGAAGGTATTGTTATGCTGTTGGACTGATTCTTGGCCCAATATCATTTGGAGAAAGCATAGAGAGCTAAAGTCGGAGATTTTGGGGATGAAGAGCTGGTTTCATGGAGATGCATGTCAACACTAAGGCTTGGTTGTAAACTTCTTCATATTTCTAATGCAAGTTGATTTTTTGTCCCATATATATTGTTGATGTTTGATTTCAGATATATATTGCTAGATTCCTTAGTCACTAGCATAGATTAGTAGATCATATTCTGGTTGCTTTGATTTGTTTCATGTTGAACTCTTTTGTAGGTACACAGGTGAACTATCAAAGCCTTGTATTCCAGATATCTACAACATCAAGGGAGAGTTATCAGCCTATGTGATCTATTTGTTTTGGATCTGAACCATTCAGACCAGCGGAACACCTTGATGTCCATAGGTGGTGAAATATTTCAATCAACAATGACCTAGTTGACCAACCACCAAAAGTCAAAGATCCTCTGTTGACTAGAAATATCCCAACCACACCACTTACACCAGACCACTCACCATCTCCATCACCACCTCCAAATACAAAACTCTTTCCAAACCCTGAATCAACCGATTCAACCCCTCCAGATACACACTGAACTGCAAGCCCTACCTAAGAGGCTCAAATAGATATTCCCCCAAATAAGGAAGGTTAGCCTAATGAAAATCAACAGCCGAGAAATCAGCCACCTGAAAATCAACCACTTGCAGAACCATAAGCAAAACAACAAGCATACCAGCATAAACACAAAAGAAGGAGAAAAGATAAAAATAAAAAGGAACACCACAAAGAACAAATACTGATAGTGATCTACCTCAGCCAACTAGGATCGACTATTGAAGTCGACACTGTGAAATTAAGGGATGGAGAGTTGGGACAACTCTTTGAGACCCTTGCCATAGAAGCAACAACAAGAAGCCACACCAGACGAGAACAACTCAACAACAAGAATAAAGAGCAAATTGAGTTTCTATGAAATTGTAGAAATTTAATTCAAATAGTCATATTGGGACCATTAGAGGCCGACACCAACAAGCCACTGGAAAAAGCATATAAGCTATAAGAGAGTGTAGTGTCGACCCTACAAACAAAACTACAACTTACAAAAGAAGATAAAAACGAGGAAACATATAGATTACTGAGGAAACAGTACACAAAGTTCTCTAAAGCTCATAAGGTACTGCAAGACCACTTAGAAGAATCAATCATTACAGAAGAATTACTCCATAATTGGCACACCTACTATGGACAAATATTTCAGCAGACCCACCAGACTCGTGAGAAAATCCAAGCACTAGAAAAGAGGCGAAGCCTTGAAGAAACAATGAGGAGTAAAATATAAGAACATATTGTATTAGAAACAACCAAATTATAGAAATTAGAAAAACAAGAACATCCATGGGTACAACAAGCACTACCAAGCCTCGACAAACTGGACACAATCTTCCCATAGATGAAGAGACTATTGGATACAATATAAGAAAAGGCTCAATTTATTGGGCCCAAAATGGAAAGAATCATAGATCTTTCCCTCTAGGAGAAAATGTCGACTCTATTAAGCATCACAACCTTTACTATTGACATCCAAAAAGTGCTACGGAATTGGACAGAGTTTCAGCACCAATTGGCCATTACAGGAGAATCCATTGTGGAAGTATGTGTGTAGAAATGACCAACCATCTGACTACACAGTCCACAAAGGAAAACCAAGTAGGAGTAAATACCTCAGACAGTGCAATGTTGAGTGCATCCCTTGTTTCTTTGGGATGAAGAAAGATTTTGTTCCTGGGGGATGTTGGAGGAGCTAGTCGATGGGTCGACTAGTCGAGTAGCTGACTAATCGGAGATTAGGTCGACTGCATAAATTCATGTTGGTTGATAGAACCGACAGGTAGTTACTTGTAACCATTTGTAATCATATATATATATTAGGTTGTTGAGCCAAATGAGAACTTGGTTCAATTTTATGTATGTATGGACCCTCATGTGACTTATTAATACAACTATTATTCCACCTTACCATTCTGTCTATTGTATCTATTATGATTATATGTTTCTATGTGTATTATTGGTAACCCTATGTGATTTGTGAGATTACAACACAATCTCATCCTTAAATGAGTAATGATAGAAGTTGGCATAATAAGTAAATAAAACCAATACAAAGGGATACTTTGCAGCATAGCATTGGCTAACACCAATCTCCCTCCCAAAGATAACAATCTACAAGACCAACACTTAATTATTTTCTCAAACTTTATAAATAACCAATTCCAATATCTAGGATGATAATTGTTAGGTTTTAAGAACAAGCCCAAATATCTGATGCATTCCTTTATAATAGACTTCTGAAAAGGAAAAATAACAGATATCTACTCATAGATATCATCATCATCACAATTGAAAGATAAATGTGATTTGTAATCACTTACCAACATACTAGAAGCATCATAGAAAACCATGAAAATATCTTTAAAATGAAACCATTCCTTTGTTGACTAATTCCAAAAAATGAGAATATCATCCATGAAGAGTAAATGAATAATACTCAAGGGTGCATACATGTTTATACCTTTTATCTTGTTGCACTTTATTTCTTCATCAATCAATCTGCTAAGTCCATCTATCACTAGAAAAAATAAAAGAGGAGATAAAGGACAACCTTTACTGAGACCATGCACGCTGCAAAAAGTGGAAGAAGGAACACCATCGATCAATACCGCAAAACTAGCCGAGGAAATACAACCAATAATCTAGCTCATAGATTCATAAGGTAGACTAATTTGAACCAAAATGAGTCTCAATAGAGACCAATCCACTCAATTAGAAGCATTGACCAAATCAACTTTTAAAATGAAATCTTTTAACTTCTTCGGTTTGATCAAATGAATACATTCTTGAGAAATACTAACCACATCCATATTCTTCCTTTTAAGAAGAAAACCAAATTGTTACTAAGTAATACCTTTCCCCATTACTGCTATGATTCGGTTAGCAATTATCATAGTAATAATTTTGTATAAGCAATTACAAAGGGAAATAGGTTGATAGTCATTAAATGAATCAGGTTAATCTATGTTAGGAACCAGTACAAGAAAATTAGAGTTAAGGTCCTTTGTAATGTGGCCCATCCTACGATATTCATCAATAACCGAAGTCAGCTCCTCCCCATAGAGATAAATGAAATGAATAAAGAAATCCATTGTCCAACCATGAGGCCCTGGGTTCTTATATTTTGCAAACTGAGACAAAACTGCTTTAAATTCATCCAAAGGAACTTCATCCTCAACTTTCGAACCTTCATCCTAATTGAAAAATCTAGGGAATTTTTTAACAACTTTCATTTAATGTTCCAGGTTGTATATATTATCTCAACTATAAATATCTTTGAAATAATTAACAACTTTGATATTTAAACTCTTATGGGCATTTAACACCTCATCAACCGAATTTTTTAATTCTCAGATAGAGTATGAAATTATTTTATGATTAGCATATTTGTGAAAAAACTTTTTATTGTTATTACTAACCTAAATCCAAACAACTCTTCTCTTTAATTGCCAAGTATCCTCAAATTGTCTTAAAAAAAATTCTTTCTGTGAAAACAAAAGGACAATATATTTTTCCTGGAGACCGAGATGTAGTCCTCATCAACCGAAACTTGCAAGACATCCACTTCCCTTTCCATCAATACCAATTCTTCCAACAAATCTTCCTCCTTATATCTTTCCCATATTTTCACCTCTTTACGAAGAAGAGAAAGTTTTTTAATAAAAATCTCCATTCGAGGAAACTGGATCGAATATGAAAACTCCCCCCATCTTTCCTTCACCAAATTACAAAAGGATTCCTCTTCCAACCAAACCCTACTAAACTTGAAAGTATAACATTTTAGATTTTTATCTCCATCGAAATCAATCACAAAAAACCTTATGACCAGAGAAGCCTGTAGAAATAGACTAAGACCATTACCTGTAAAGAGTATCACATAAAAAATCATTCATGAAGAATCCATCCAAACATTTTTCTATGCCAGTTCAACTAGACCTTCCATTTGACCAAGTGGGGACCAAAACACTTTGAGCAATGTCATTTAAACCTACACTCTCAAAAAACAAGCCAAAGGAATTGTGGAGAGGATAATAAAATATTCCATCTCCCCAAATCTCCTCAGCTAAAAGAGTAAGATTGAGATCTCCTCCCAATATTAAACCTTGATGATTCAATACCCCTGTGTTTTTTATTTTTCGCAAAAAAACTGGGTCTAGTTGAAAGGACCATATACATTCAAAATTCTGATAGGATATAGAAGATCCAAAATTTACCTTTCACCATCAAACCTGCCACAATTGAAAAATATTTAAAATAAGCAATTGTAGGATCCCAAGCTACCAATAAATCACCTGATATCCCTTAAGCATCCATAATGATACATTTCCATATGTGCTTAATTTTAAGAAAGAAATAACAATCATAAAAAGTCAACGCCATAGTCTCTTGAAGCAGAACAAATGGAGATTTCTCTAAAACAAGAAGAGTTTTGAAAACATCTCTTTTGGGTGAGATGCAAAACCCTCTTATGTTAAAGGAGACTATTCTTATTGAGTCACCCCTCCATGGGACACATATGGTATAAGATCCCTAACATCAATGAAATCATTCAATTTATTAAGTGCCCTACTAAATAGGGAAGTAACCTTTGGGCTGTAGAAAATGCACTCCAAATCCTCTTCTAGCTTTCTTAGTACCTTTTTCCCTCGTTTTTTTCTTCCTAATAGTTACGTTCAAAGTCCTAATAGAAGAAACACGCCAAGTATCTCCTAAACCATCCACTACACCTGAATAAGAGGGAATAGGTTTTGGATAAATAGAGTTAGAAAGAGAAGGAAAATCCGTTGGAGTGAAAGGATCCTTCTCTCCAATCAGTAGAGAAGAAGAAATGTTAATGTTTAAAATTCTATCAGATGCCTATGTAAAATCATAACATTCCCCAAGGACCTAGAAAATTCCTTTTCAAGGTTCATAATCCTTTCAATAATGTTACCTTGTAACCCTTGAGAATCCTTCAAAGCCACAACATGGTCAAAATTAATAACAACAGTATGATCCTCGTCTAAAACCCTAACCCATTTACAATACTAATCATCCAACATTAGTTGGATATAAGACAAAAAAACCATCCTCCACTCTAGTTATATCAACCATATCTATAGCCAAAAGTGGAGGTGAATGTACCAACAAACCCTTACCTAATAAACCCTCCTTAAAACCATTCTTATAATGAAAACCAGAATTCAAAAATGGTTTTGAAATGTCTTCAAAAGATAATAACTTTGAAATGATCGGGATATAATTGAATAAGTTACCAAAAAAATATGTCGCTGAAGCCGTGTTCAAAGGGATATGAAAGAGAATTCCAGATTCGAAGCAATCGAGATCCTCTTTATGTGATGGAGAATATTCCTCCATAAAACTCCCAAAATGAGATTTTGGGAACTGATCTTTGACGTGTCCCATTTATATGCAAAAATGACAACGAAACAAATTTTTCTAGTGTTGGAATTTGTTCAACTTTAGAAGTTATTCTTATTGTACTTGTATTGTACCTCCTACAGGAGATTATACTGATGTAATTATTCATGTAAACCCTAGAAAGAATCAATGTAAGACATGGGGAAAGAATACAAAAGAAAATAATAAAAATAAAATTATTATATGTTTCCCTAAGATAGGTCAGCCCAGTTAAACTACCAAGTTGGACCTAGTAATTTTTTGCTTGGAAAATTAGTATAAATAGGAGGCACCCCTCCTAATTATTTCATCCACTCACAACAATTTGTTCCAACAAAAAGGTGCGCTACTATAGTCAAGGAGAGTGTTTTCTGGGGTTGTATCTTAGAGAGATACTCTCTCTCTCTTTCTTCTTCTCTCTTCTCTCAATTGCTATTATCTCTATACGAAGGTTGCTGGGTTTTTCTTGATTGGGTTTCCCATGATAAATTCATGTGTTCTTTGTTTATTTGATTTGTATTTCTTCTAGTACTCCTATTTTTTATTTGTAATTAAGATATACTACTATAATATTGTAAAACTAACATGCTATCAGAGTAGTTCTAGAAGAGGCCATTGGCAGAAGCTAGGGTTTGACCTTCCAAGGCCTTCCCTCATCTCTTCAGCAGAAAAATAGTTGTGGAAACTTCACTATAGGGGAGGTGCATATTTTGGTGAAAGAAGAATCAAACTTGGAGAAGTTTCAAATTTTGACTACGGGACACTGCGGGAAGAAAGTAGGGCATCAAGTTTTGGAGGCTTAAAAAAAATCGACTAGTTCAATAAAATTTATTAAAAGGGTATAAAAATATTTAACGGTATGGCCTCTCTAAATTATTTAAGAAATATCAAAATATTCAACAATCAAAATGAGTTACATATCTATTGTGGCTTTACCACAAGGACTAGGGATGGTCTCCTAGTAGAAAAAATGGTCAAGGCACTAAAGGACACTGCATCGATAAGGTTTCTAAGCTGAACAACCCGATAGATTTCACTAGCATAGCAATTTTGAAAAAAAATTCAACACAATGACATCCCTCCCAAGGAAAAACATGTTCTCATTGTCATGGATGCAACATAGTCCTCTCAGTTATGACCATGTCTAAAACATGTGGTGAAAGAGTGGTTGAGAAAATGAAAAATTGGATTCCCTCTTTGGATATGGAAGAGTGCTTGAGAAGACAAAAAAACATATAATAAATTATTGTTATTATGCTAGAGAAGACATAAAAACAGTAAAACAATAAATCTTGTTTCATTAGAATCTAGAAACATGTTGAAACAAATAATGAATTGTTATGCTAGAGCATACATACCTTTTCATTTCAAGGATGTGGATTGTAATCCATCACCATTTCCATTCTTATATCAATTAAATATTACTAATACATTTTTAAATCACAAGAATTTAGTGACTCACCTACCAATAGATCAGGCGGAAGGAGAATAAACAACCTCAGTTTTCTACTACTCTAAACAGGATGAAGGCTTTATGAGAGACGAAAAGAACGAGAAAAGATAGGAGTAAACCTACACTAGAAATCTCTAGAAGAATACTTTCCCAACAACAGACACTTTCCTTTCATTGGTGTTTGGTCCATTCATTCTTCTTTTTCATGGGTACGTACACACATACCTTTTAGTCCCGGTTAATCGTGTTGCATAGTTGGGAGTCGATTCTAAGAGTTGGTCCTAGGTGGCACGCTAATTGATTCTTGTTGTATTTTCCCCAAATGACCTTTTATTTGTCCTTTGGGATATCTGGAATGGCAACTCAAACGCCTATATTTATTTATTGATTGAGAGAGAATGCAATTTAGGAATTGAGTGAGCGAAGGACCCTCCCACATTGTGATTTGAAATTTCAGGATTTTTTCAACCATATAAATTGCATGTGAAATTTGTATCTTAAAAACTCATAAAAGGCTTAAAATATGAAATTTTAAACGCTTAAAACATTTACAGAAGAAAATAAATAGTATGCAAACCATAAAATTGATAAACAATAGATGATAACAGAGTTCACCCCTCTTGGGTTACATCTTTGAGCCACTTCCAATGAGAAGGCCAATCTTATTAAGTATTCAAAATATTACATACATGAGTTCAGGAGAAACACTTCTATTTTATGTCGGTAAAATTCAAAAATATATTGCACCACTATGTTTGTCTTGAAATCATGAAAAAAAACAAGTATAAACTTTACCATCTTTGATTGAAAACTCTTTTGGAATGCAAAACAAGTCAATCCTCTTATATTCCTGTATAGATCTATACCTTTTGTACCTTCATGTACCTTTTTTTCCTTGGGATTTGTGCATAGGAGGGATGACAAACACTATGAAATCATGGCTCCAAAAGGGGTTTAAAAAGGATTTTTGGGTGCATGTTTGGAGAGCCATGCACCTTTTTTGGGCCATGATCTCCTCCTCAAACTTATAAACAAATTTCACTGATAGCCACATAACTAATGGGATGTTTCCTAGTGGTAAGTTGTTTCACTATTGGGGAAGAGGTCACGGGGTCAAACATGTGGGCCTCCACTTTTTAGTGTTAACATTGTAAGTTGCATTGTTGTTTGAATGCGGTGGAGTTTATACTTGTGACTTGGATTTGTTTGTTGGTTGTGTTGGAAATATGGAATCAGTTTAACTATGTTGGATTAGTTGCTGACTTGGAAATCCATATATGGCCTTGGTGTTGGCCAAGGGATCAAGGGCATATCACTCAATCCCACCATTTTCTCCAACCATATATCCTTTCAACTTCAAATAAAAGTTGTCCACTATGCATTGTAAACACTACTTACATGGAACATGGTTAGTTAGACTCTGTGAAATCATTGGTGGAGGTTAAGGTCATTGTTACAGAGAAAAATCCCTATGGCTTGGGGTACCACAACCACCTAATGCTGCATGGCCTTGGGCAAGTCCTCGACTTGCGCCATGGGTACCTAGTGTTTCAATCGTACAAAGTTTGTGTGGATGCTTTGGAGCATCCGCTCCACATCCACACCCATGATATCATCTCCTCTTCCCCTCCGTCTATGACGAGGGAAGCCGTCAGGCCACCGTGGTCCAACATCTGCATACATATGATAGGTTGTCAATATGTGTCATCACACCAAAACATGTCTTTTGAGTATACATATCAAAAAACAAAAAACAAAATTAATAATTCAAAAAACTTATGTTGAGATTTGGAAATTCGCAGGCAACAACAGTAAGGGATTCTCCCTAGTCAACGTTCCCAACTAGCCCATGACTATTTGGTGTATGGAATTCGTCTGGTTTGCGGTCCGGCTACTGTAGGTCAAGTAACAAAACAAGGGTTTTACTGGTTACGGCCCATTCCACCGAGTTTTTGTATTTTGACTTGAATTATGAAATTCACGTTCCTAGTTAACAATGCAAGGTGATAAAGATGCAAAGAGAATTCACAATGTGATGCGCAGGTTCTTACCTCTCGTATTAGAACTCACAAGCATCTAAATCATACAAACAGTAATGAAACAAAACTAACTAAACTATCTCTAGAGGGTTGGATTAATTCATGAGTAATGCAATACTATTCAGGTGTTATGGAAAATCACAGATAGTTGTTCTTATAACCAAACATATAAACAGAAGTAAAAGTATACATGACAAGATAGCTCATCAACAATAAAAACATCCCATTACTCATAGTGGAAGGACATCATAAAGATACTGAAGAATATTCAGACAAGAACATAGGTTCAAGAAATTAGAACACTCTTACAGCTAATGAGACACAACTGAAAATGAAATAGATCACATTCAACATTGCTCACTTAATCACATTGATACATTCCACATTTCACTTTCTCCAACAGGAAAAAGTTGCAATTTATGATTGTAAAATGAAATAGTTGCTCTTACAAGCAAATGGTTTACAATTTTTTGCAGGGAAAAAGACCTTGTAACTTCTAACTTTCAAGTATTTAAACAAAACAGTAGATCGCTTGGGTTTCCCCCAAACATGTGACCTTTCCCCTCCCTCAAAATGCTTCATCTTCTCATTTTATTTTCTGTATGCGTTCATGATCTGATTAGTAATGGATAGATCTTTCGGGTCTATGCCTTTGTCGCCATTCATTTTTTATTTTCCTTTGTTTGTCCTTCTCGCAATCCTGATGGCCACAGTTCAAACTTTCCCAAAACTGCCCTCCTATGCCTTCGCGCCGTGGTAGTCTGAAAACATCCTTTGATTCCACCTGCGATTCAATAAAGTGTATCATTCATTGGGACTGCGTTGTAAAACAAAGTAGCAAATTATTCCAACTAAAATGGCCAACCCAAAATAAATGGCCAGGTGCACCACTTGTTCAATGCCGACACCACTACCTCGTACACCTACAGGCTCAACAAACATCACCAATGGTGGCAGATGGGAAACTCATCGACGGCTCATAATACCAACGTCGGAAGGGTAGATAATTCCGTAGGTGGGAAAAATTTAAATCGACAATCAAAGGATACTAACATCGGAGGCTAAACAACTTTCCCAGCCACAATGGCGGAAGAGACAGAGGTTACGGACAAGCGACCGAAGGACGGGAAAATTCCCAATCGAAAATCGGAAGGGTAACCACATCGAAAGCCAAAAGACTTTCCCAGCCACAATGATGGAAGAGAAAAAACTACAGGTCCGCGACAAAAAGGGTCAACACGCATCGGCAGTCGGAGCTCTTTATACTTCGGATGGCTAATCGATTTGGGAGCCGCAACGGTAGAAGGGAAAAGGTTATCAGCCGCCAATTTAGCATAGCATGACACCCGATTAATAGAAAAAGTAAGTGTTCAAAAATTCTTTAAAAAATAGAAATGGTTAAAATATGTTCTTCTTCTGAAACAGCAGTCCATAAATGAACAATAAGAAACCCTAAACTCAAAACTGAGACCCGCGGAAAAATTCAAACACAAACAACCTCCGGAGATAGGATGCAAGTAAATCATAAAAATCATCCAAAAATAAAACGTGTCCGAGATTCACGGATAAAAACGAATTGAAGCAATATTCAATCGTAAGGAGGGGACCAAAATTTAAGAAATTTGGGGAGAACGGTTGCAGCTGCAACAATTGGCAATTACCTGGTGAACCTAGATCTTTGGGCGATTATTCTTTTGAGTGACAGACTGTTTAACAACAAATGCATCTATTGAATTCTTCCAGCTATCTGGATTTCTCAAATGACGGAAGTGTGTACCTTTAATCATTGGTGATAGTCCAATTTGGGAGAGTGGAAACCAAGATTTGCAAGTCCAGATAACTCTGTCGAGGCCAGAGGATGAGTTTCATTATTACTTTTGTCTTCAGGTAGCTGATGGCTTGGACACCACAAGATTGTAGCATATGGTAAACATAAATATTCATTTGTTCCTCATTCCCATGCCACTTTAGCACCTTTTGTGCTTTTGGACTTTTGTCCTTTTCCATATGAGTTCTCCTACATGCCTTTCTTTCTAAATTTTAATTCAGGATCCTCTATCCCATAGTGTCCTTTTGTGTGATCAGTTTAAGCTCACGGACGGAGAGGAAATTTCAGCAATTTAGTACTTATGATTCAGCATTTGCTTTGATGTATGATGCTTTCACAGGAGTTTTTTTACTCTTATTTTCCTTTTCGCATTCGTTTCTTGGCATGGGATCATTTACATTTAATATACTGTTCACCTTGCTCCTTTCCATGGGTCCTCTGCTGTCGCCCCCTAGAACATTTTAAGTGTGATGTGGATGGAGCCTCAACATAGTATTCCAGACCCTTTGAATCCGGTTTATTTCACAGGGGCTAAGCAGGACTTCAATGCACTCAAAGCTATTCGAGAAAACTGCTAAACTGGAAGAAGTTATTTTAGACAAACAACAATACACAGTCTGATACCCAAAAAATGTTTATCGTTCCCAAAATTTTGATGTTCCCCATGCAACTGTGGGTTCGTTCCCTTTATTGAAATCAAGAAAACTCAAACTACAACAAATTGAAAAGCATGACTCAAAAGACAACCAAACAAATTATTTATATACAAGACAGAAGAACCTCAAAGAAACTCAGGAAAAATAAGGCTTGAGAACCAAACCATTTACTGGTAAGTTCTCTTCCCACCCCTGTAGATATTGCAACTTATAAGTAGAAGGGCCCAGCTTTGCCACAATCTGAAAATGACCTACCCACAACTGCTGGAATTTAGTATGCTTCCCTTTCTCATCATGGGGGTGATCCCATTTGAGGACTAAGTATCCCACTTCAAAGTCTTTTGTTCTAGCTTTATGTTTGTCAAACCATATCTTTATTAAATCCTCCTGTTGCTTAAAGCGTTCTCTGGCTTTAGATCTAGCCTCTTCTGCTTTCAGAAGATTGCATATCCTCATTTGCAAAACTTCATTCTCCGACCCTCTGGACTCTTGAGCTGTTATGGAAGATGGTATCATGATATTGGGGGGAAGAATGGCTTCTTTACCATACACAAGGGTATATGGTGACACTCCTATCATAGACTTGGGGGTGACTCTATCGGCCCAAAGGGCATTTGGTAGCGCTGAGTGCCAACTCCTCTGATTTTCTATCACAGTTTTCTTTAAAATTCTAATCAGATTTTTGTTAGTGGATTCAGCCAGGCCATTTCCTTGTGGATAGTAATTAGCAAAATAATGCAATTTTATCCCTTTATCATGAGAAAAAGCAGTTAATTTAATTGATGAAAAGTACATAGCATTATCAAAAACTAACGAAACTGGAACTCCAAACCTGGTCATGATGTGGTCCTGCAGGAAGCTGATGACCTCATCTTGATTTATTTTGCGCAGCGGGACTGCTTTGACCCAGCGAGTGAAGTAATCGGTCGCGGTCAGAATGTACTTGTGTTGTAGGGAGGAATTTGGTTTTATTTCTCCAATGATATCCAACCCCCATTGCTCGAATGGCTCCATGATCATCACAAGATTTAGGGGTGCTACTGCTTTAGGTTGTCTCCCACTACACCTTTGGCAAATATCACACTTCCTGACATGTGCGTGTGCATCTTTGAAGAGTGTAAGCCAATAGTAACTGGCTCTGAGGATTTTGTGGGATGTAGTATCCCCTGAATAATTTCCCCTAGTAGGACCACCATGCAATTTTGACATTACATTCTTCGCATCTTCTCTTTCTAAGCATCTGAGAAGAACTCCGTCATAATTTTTTCTGAATAATACTCCTTCAACAATTTGATAGGAAGCTGATTTAAGACGCATCGCTCTTCTTTGCTTGGAATTCCAATGTTCTGGAAATAGTCCTGCCTGCAGGTAATGCACGAGGTCTCTATACCAAGACCCGGGAGTTGTAAACAAAGGACATACCTCCATTACATGTAATTCGGCTTCATTCTCCCAGGCGTGTTCTTCATTTTTTCCATTTTCAGTCATTATTTTGCACAACCCTTGCCCCTTAACTATAGAGGCTGGCTTGAATTCAAGGTCGTACTCTTGAAGAGTTGTTACCCAGTTGCCCCTTCTTTCTCCTAACTCCTTCTGTACAAGAAGGGACCTTACAGCTGGGTAGGGGACGATCACCTTGGTTCTATTTTTTAAAATATAAGGCCTGAATTGCTTCACTGCTTTGAATACTGCGTAAGCTTGCTTGTCAATGGCTGGGTAGTTTAATTCGGCCCCTTGCAGACCAGTTCTCATGAAAGATATTTGGAATTCATCCCCCCCATATTCCTTTTGCATAAGCACAACTGCTAGCGAATCATCGGATGCAAAGGTATACAGAATAAATTGTTTATCAAAATATGGGCTTTTCAGGGAGGGTGCATGTGCAACAGCAGTTTTAATTTTGCTAAATGCATTCTTCTCAATCTCAGTCCACTTGAATTGTGCATTTTGCTTCACCATTTGTTGCAGTGGCTTGACAATCTGAGTGAAATCAGGCACAAATATTTGCACGAAGTTCATAGTTCCCATAAATGATTGCATCCCCTTTTTATTATGGGGCAAGGGGATTTATTCAATAGCCTTAATTCTTTCTGGATCTATAGAGATTCCTTTCTTCGAAACTATGTGAACTAGCAACTTTCCCTCCGTGACAGCGAACACACACTTCTTGGGATTGAGTGAGATGCCATATTTTCGACAACGTTCAAAAATTTTCCTTAAGTGAAATGCGTGTTCTTCTCTTTTCTTCGAGAATATCGTAATATCATCAAGGTACACTACAACACTTCGGCCAATCAATCCGTGGAAAGCTATGTCCATAGCCCTCTAAAACGTTGCTCCAGCATTTATAAGCCCAAAGGGTATCCTTCTGTAGGCAAAGGTTCCCCATTTGGTCCTGAACGTTGTCTTCAATCTTTCTTCTTCGGCTACTAATACTTGATTGTATCCATAGCAACCATCTAATAATGAAAACAATTCAGAACCTGAGACCATTTGTAGCTATTACTCCATGGTTGGCACAGGATAGTTATCTTTATCTGAAGCGCGGTTTAAATTTCTGAAATCCACGCATAATCTGATTTCTCCTGATTTTTTCCTCACTGGTACGATATTTGATACCCACTTCGAATGTCTGACCTTAAAAATGATTCTAGCATCCAATAATTTCTTCACTTCACTCTGAATCAGCGGCTCCAATTTTGGATGCATTTTTCTTAGAGGTTGCTGATATGGCTTGAGGCCGACTTTCATTAGAGGAATTTTTGGGGTCTAAAATGGGACTCCTAAGCAAAATAATAAAATAATAGTTAAAATAATAAAATAATATTGATTAATGTTGGAGGAAGAAAGAAAAAAACTACTTTTTGTGTTCGTATTTTCAACATATCTCCCTGTGTTTTTACTCAAATTTCGATCGGGAGAGCTCGTTGGATGTGGAATTTGATTATGCATCCAACGAGTACCCACACTGTATAATTTTTATGGACCCCACTACCCCAAAAAAAATAAATACCTGAAAAAACGTGATGATGACCCACACTGCATACTTTTGACGGACCCCGCTACCCCAAAAACAAGAAATACCTGAAAAATGTGATGATGACATCATCATCATGTTTTTTCAGGTATTTCTTGTTTTTGGGGAAGCGAGATCCATTAAAATTATGCAGTGTGGGTACTCATTGGATGCGGAATCAAATTCCACATCCAACGAGCTCTCCCAATCGAAATTTGAGTAAAAACACAACGAGATATGTCAAAAATACGAACAAAAAAAGTAGTTTTTTTTAATGACAAATATGTCAATTCAACCATTATGGTTGACTTATTTTATTGAAATTCTATTGGTTCTTGAATTCCAACTCACAAAAACTTATTTTGGCACATTTTCTTATAAGGCCCATTTTAGACCCCAAATTTCCTTTGATGGATGGGGACAACATGCTTGATGATGCTGGTGTCATAGTTTTTCAAATCTTCGTATGTCTAGGAGAAAACATCTTTATATTGTTTAAATAGACTGATGAACTTATCTTTTTTCGTTGGTGAACAACATTTTCCAAGATTCACAAATTTAGGATTCACCTCAGTCCCTAAATTTATCAGCTCGAACTGTAGAGATGAGTTGTGAGTCTTCACGTTGGCTGGTCTTCTGAACTTTTCATTTAAATTGAACATTCTTTCTAATGTTCTGACTCCTTTAGGGATGAAATTATCATACTTCAGCTCAGCCTGATGTTCTTCATCATCTATAATTGCTCCTTTAAATACCTCGTCATTTGTTAAATATTCGATAATCTGCTGGTCATCATCGAACACTCTTAGTTTTGTGATCATATCAGGTATTGAGGGCCTGAAAAGCAATTCAACAGAGCATCGATTATTAGTAGGTACCATCCTAGTGGCTGATGTGGCCAATAGGTCAGCTGCTGCATTTTTAAGTCTTGGAATTGAAGTAATATTGAATGCATCAAAACATTTAAGTAGATCCCATACCTCATTTTGATAAGCCTTCAAGTGAGGGGAAACACAATGTATTTGATTCTGGATTTGTTTCACAATAATTTCAGAGTCTCCAAAAACTTTTAAATTACTTATCTTTAATTCGATTGCCTTCCTTAATCCCTACACCAGCGCTTCATACTCAGCTATATTATTCGTACATTCAAACTCTAATCTACATGAAAGAAAATGTTTATTCTTCTGGTGGTCGATCAGGACACAGCTGGCTCCTGACCCTTCTAGTGTCTTAGAGCCATCAAAAAACAAAGTCCAAAAATCACTAACTACTGAATGAGAATTTATTCCCACTACTAAGTCTACTATTTTACAGTTGATTTCATCAGCTTGTGAAAATCGAAGGAGGTCAGGCTGGGTGTTTGACGTGTTGCTGGCTTCTTCTGCTTGGTAATTTCCTGGTTCCAACTCAATAAAATAATTTCCCAACACAGAATCCACTGGTTCATTCTTCTCCTCAAGTCGAGTAACGTTGTATTTCATGTGAGGCTCCCTCAAAATCTTAATTTGGTTCAAACTTCCTTTATACGGCAACCACAGATGTGACCAATCAGAGGCGAAATATCCATTCAATTTTGCTGACCAATCTCTGCTTAGAACAAGACCATAAGCATTTGGTATATCAGCCACCATGATATTAATGACTTGGCACACTTTATCATTCGACGACAGGCGGATTAGGACATCCTCCATTTCGCCCATTACCTTTACGTTCGTCCTGTCCAACTGAACAACTCTCCAGATGGATGGCTTAGGCTACCCATTTATTCTTTTACAGACTGATATTGGCATGACATTGACCGATGCCCCTGCGTCTATCAAGCAATTATGTACGTTGTGATTAAAAATTTCAAACGTGAGGAGGAAAGGTGGATGTTTTCTTTTAGACTTACCTCCAATGCTGGTTTCTCTGATTTCTTCTTCCTCTTCAGGTCGATTGTCAATGGGCAGCCTCTCATCCGATGCTTCAAGTGATTTCAATAGTCTTTCTCTTTGCTGCGGCACTTTACACATTTCGAATAGTGAAACATTTGCCTTTACCTTCTTTAAATCCTCCACGACATCATAATCCATCTGTTGTTTAGTGGGATGAGGTTTATTGGCATTCATCTTATCTTTATTGGGATTGACCAACGTATCATTCTGCTTAGGATCTTGGCTGGCGATAGTGAATTCTGGAATTTTATCAGCTAAGGATTTATTTTGAAATTTCTTAACATTTCGTTGAAGCCTCTTAATCTTTGGGAGTATGAGACTGTCTTCTTTAACCGACCCTTGGCTTCTTGTTGCTACGTTGGTTTCCATGACATCCTTGTACCCCTGATTCTTTTCCTCTTCAGCATCAAACAACGAAACAGAATTCCACAAAACCATTGTTTCCTCTTCTTGTTCCTTCGTTGAAGTAGTATTCTCTTTTCTTTCTTCATCTCCATCTTCTGTTAATCTAGAATCCAGAAGTTGATTCATAACCAGCGTCATTGAGTTTATCCATTGAGGACAATTATTTTCAGAGTGGGGTTGTTGGTGGAAAGTGCAAAAATTGTCCATGCCTACCTCTGTTAAATTCATATATGTAGCATTGTGGGGAGGAGGTTGAGACTGATTGTTATCCTCTCTTTTCTTGTAATAGGGCTTATAGAACTTTTGCGCTTCCTTTTCTTTCTCCAAGTCTATTATTTTATTAGAAATCTTCTGCATCATTTTGGCCATACTTTCATACTCTGGTGATTTCTCTTCCTTAGGCTTAGAAAACAATAAGGCTTTCCTTCCCCCACCTTTCTCTCCTGACTGTTCGGGATAATCTTCGATACTTTCTCTTTCAGCTTCCACTATTTCTGCCTCTTCATAAGTTTCCGTCAAAGTAGGCTTGGCCCTACCTTTGGCAAACATGGCCAAATCAGGGCCTAAAGCTGAGGTATAATATTCAATCAGGCCCTTTTCCGAAGGTTTGTCAACATCATAAAAATTCTTGAGGTATGCTGCAAATATTTGAGTAAAACTGTGCACCTTCTCCTTTCTCTCTTTCTTCAAGGTGCATAGTCCTTTCATGAGGGCTGCATGAGTCTTTTGAATCGCATACTTATTTCTGAAAATTCTCTCAAAGGTATCCCAATTAGGGATAGAGTTAGTAGGAAACCCAAAATACCATGATGCAGCAGCTCCTTTAAGAGTATGCGAGAATATTCTGCAAACTACATATTCATACTCCCCAGCCCTCAATCCTTCTATTGCCAAGTAAAAATTTTGCAGGTGATCATCTACTAGTATCTTCTCATTTAGGTCGAATTTGGGCAGCATCTTTTCAAAGGATTGAGGTAAATCATGCAGTGGAGGTGTTAGGTTTAAAGGTGATCTGGATCTCCATGTAGGTGGTGGATTAGGCGGGTTAGGTGGCTAATTGGCGTTTACGCCTGCCATGAGTCTAGGTGGCGCTTTAGGGGGTGAGCCAAATGGAGTATGAGCAGGAGAACTATGCAAAGTATCTGGGCCTTCTTGATTCAGAGGTAATTCAAATTCTTGTAAGGCTGTCTCTACTAGCTCTTCCCAATCCCCAACTAGTACTGAATCTTCCAATATAGGATGATCCTTCCTTTTATACTCTCTTCTGGGAAATTCAGGGATGATCGGAAATCCTCCAATCTTCTTCACATATGCCCTAGTGTGTCTTCTTAAATTATCAACAACCTCATTATTCAAAGAAAACAAGTGTTCTTTCTCTCTTTCTTCCGGAATTGGATTATGAAGTCCACTGCTTTTAGAACTGTTATGGGTGGAAAAGTCTCGGGAAAACGGGTTTCCTCGGCCAGCCATGCACTAGCGGCCCTCCTTCTAGCGCCAAAACTGTTGAGGCCCGGAAATTCGTAGGAAACAACAGTAAGGGATTCTCCCCAGTCAACGTTCCCAGCTAGCCCGTGACTGTTTGGTGTAGGGAATCCATTTGGTTTGCGGTCCGGCTACCGTAGGTCAAGTAGAAAAACAAGGGATTTACCGGTTACGGCCCGGTCCACCGAGTTTTTGTATTTTGACTTAAATTATGAAATGCACGTGCCTAGTTAACAATGCAAGGTGATAAATATGCAAAGAGCATTCACAATGTGATGCGCAGGTTCTTACCTCTCGTCTTAGAACTCACAAGCATCTAAATCATACAAACAGTAATGAAATAAAACTAACTAAACTATCTCTAGAGGGCTGGATTAATTCATGAGTAATGCAATACTGTTCAGGTGTTATGGCAAATCAGAGATAGCTGTTCTTATAACCAAACATATAAACATAAGTAAAAGTATACATGACAAGATAGCTCATCAACAATAAAAACATCCCATTACTCATAGTGGAAGGACATCATAAAGATACTGAAGAATATCCAGACAAGAACATAGGTTCAAGAAATTAGAACACTCTTACAGCTAATGAGACACAGTTGAAAACAAAATAGTTCACATTCAACATTGCTCACTTAATCACATTGATACATTCCACATTGCACTTTCTCCAACAGGCAAAAGTTGCAGTTTCTGATTGTAAAACGAAATAGTTCCTCTTACAAGAAAATGGTTTACAAGTTTTTCCAGGGAAAAATTCCTTGTAACTTCTAACTTTCAAGTATTTAAACAAAATAGTAGATTGCTTGGGTTTCCCCCAAACGTGTGACCTTTCCCCTCCCTCAAAACGCTTCATCTTCTCATTTTATTTTCTATATGCGTTCATGATCTGATTAGTAACGGATAGATATTTCAGGTCTATGCCTTTGTCGCCATTCATTTTTTATTTTCCTTCATTTTTCCTTCTCGCAATCATGATGGCCACGGTTCAACCTTTCCCAAAACTGCCCCGCTATGCCTTCGCGCCGCGGTAGTCTGAAAATGTCCTTTGAGTCCACCTGCGATTCAATAAAGTGTATCATTCATTGGGACTGTGTTGTAAAACAAAGAAACAAATTCTCCCAACTAAAATAGCCAACCCAAAAGAAATGGCCAGGTGCACCACTTGTTCAATGCTGACACCACTACCTCGTCCACCTACAGGCTCAACAAACATCACCAATGGCGGCAAATGGGAAACTCATTGGCGGCTCACAATACCAACGTCAAAAGGGTAGATCATTCTGCAGGTGGGAAAAATTTAAATTGGCAATCAGAGGATAATAAAATGAGAGGCTAAATGAATTTCCCAGCTGCAACGTCGAAAGAGACATAGGTTACAGACAAGCAACCGAAGGGCAGGAAAATTCCCAATCGAAAATCGGAAGGGTAACCACATCGGAAGCCAAAAGACTTTCCTGGCCGCAATGATGGAAGAAAAAAAACTACGGGTCCACGATGAAAAGGGTCAACACGCATAGACAGTCAAAGCTCTTTATACTTCGGATGGCTAATCGATTTGGGAGCCGCAAAGGTGGAAGGGAAAAGGTTATCAGCCGCCGATTTAACATAGCATGACACCCGATTAACAGAAAAAGTAAGTGTTCAAAAAATATTTAAAAAACAACAACGGTTAAAATCTGTTCTTCTTTCGAAACAATGTCCCATCAATGAACAATAAGCAACCCTAAACTCAAAACTGAGACCCATGGCAAAATTCAAACACAAACAACCTCCGAAGACAGGCTGCAAGTAAATCATAAAAATCATCCAAAAATAAAACGTGACCGAGATTCACGGATAAAAATGATTTGAAGCAATATTCAATCGTAAGGAGAGGACCAAAATTTAAGAAATTTGGGGAGAACAGTTGCAGTTGCAACAACTTAAAAAGAGGGTTTGGGATTCGTTACCAATATCACCATACAGGGGACTTCCTAGTCATTTCCTTTGAGAGTTTTTATCGGCATTCAATGTTCTTGAATTGCTCTAATTTCTGTGTTTTTGAGTCGGGTCTGGGGGCATGTTTGTCTGGTAGTGTCTGATAGGAGTAAAGTTTGTCTCATCTTGTCTGTTTTACCTTCTTTTTATCTCATTTTCTTCCTATACGTGAGTTTTTTCTTCACAGTCGCGTGTACATGTGGTTTCTACTGGGATATCCGCGTATATACGTGTTTTTTCTGCACACAATCGCGTATGCCTTGAGTTTTGATTTTTAGGGGAATATTAAGTGTTGTTGGGTGATTTTTGAGGATTGCAAAGTCTCCTTGGATGCTTCTATAGTTTGTATACACTTCTGTTTCTGACTAGAGAGGTATTTTAGTTAGAATTTTTAAAATGTTCTTGTCATTGCATTTTTTGTTTTTTGTTTTTGGATTAGTGCATTAGGTCTCTTTTACCTTGGTACTTTGCTTGGGTGCTGTCTGATAGTGCTTGCAGAGTCTGGGGGTGGTAGAGTCATTCTTTTGCTTCATTATCTCATTTTCATTCAAAAAATACAAAAATATTTACTTTTTGCATCATGATGCATTTTAGCATTTTGCATTTTACATGGTACTTGCACTAGGTTTGCTTGGAAAAGTATTAGTCAGATTTTCATATAGGAATGATTGCATTTTTCATTTGAAGGAGAATTTTGTGTTTCATGTAGTAGCATACCTCGTTTTTCATTTGACACAGTGCATTTGCATTAATTGTTAGGTGTGCATTTTACTTCTTGTTGCGTCATAACACCATTAGTTGCACGATCATTTACCCTTTTAAGTAATAAGCCAATTAAAATAAACGCATAATAAAATGAATTACACTCTTTTCTTTTATAGGGTGCACCAACAAGATTAGGTTTTAGGGTCTTGGAATAGTTCATTGTGAGTAAATTCTCCAAGACCACTAAACAACAACATGTATGTGTCTGTCCAGGTGAGAGTGTGAAATTCCTTGGTATAATTAGTGTTTCTTAGGATCCTCCTCTTACCAAGGAGTTAAGCATGAGGCAGTGTGAGTGGTTATTGATTGGGATGACCCCTAGTCATAATTGAGTAGCACCAGAGATATTTCCAGGATTGTACTCATATCTCAGGGCTTTTTCAAAAGTTTTGGGCTTTACTACCCTGCCCATACGGTCAATCCCGCCAGCGACTATCTGCCTGGGCAATGATTATATTGAGGTGACCTTAGTTTCCTTGCCTAGGTTATCGAGGGGGTACTTCGCAGAGGTTATTTTGTAGGTGTCCCGACCAGGTTGGGGTCGGACAACACAGTCGCTATATGCGTTGAAGCTAAGGGCCAAAATAATTGGTTATGAACCTCCGCTTGTTGTGTATGGGAGTCTCAAGCCTCTCCTAGGTGAGACATACCTGCTTCATTTGGGAGCTCACATATCCTGCCCTTGCTTGCTTGTTATTTGGATTTACATTATATAGGTGTATGCTCTGTGCATGCTAGTTTGCTTAGGGTTTGCGTAATTATATAGAGTCTTTTTCATTTTTTGAGTCATTGTGGATTCGGGTGTGGCACTTCATCGTTCTCGTCGTTTAGCAGGAATTTCGCATTCCACATCTCCTCTTCCTTTGGGAGAGAGAAATTGACTGTCCGGGCAGACTACTTATCACATTGATTTACACACGATGAGAGATGACAAGGATGATATTCCAGAGATGTCCTTTCCACCTCAAGAGGTTGGGGAGGAAGATCCTACTCTTGTATATGATCCTTCACCTGATATAACTTCATAATTCAGATACGATCCCTCATTCATAGGTCGTCGGTATTGGTTTTCGGGCGACGAGACTCACCATGAACCCACAAGAACTAGTCATGTTAGTTATGGCATGCCTAATATCCCTGTACATGATCCGACACATCATGCCGAGTCAGAAATTGAACCTAACACTATGCCTGGGGGAATTCCCATTCCTTTCTGTGCAGAGATATTTGGGAGAACTAGTCACATTGCACCTTCCATCCCGGCGATGGAAGCTACCTCACATATTCGTCCTAGGCCTAATGTTAGTAGTCATATGTGGATACTAGAACCAATACAAGTGACCATAGGGAATACCACTTATATCCCTTCACATGTCTCTTCGTACTATATTCCTACTCCTTTAATCGCATTTTTTACAACCCTTCCTCCCCCTCATTCACATGGTCCTTCGAGTCGAAATGTTGCTACTAGTCATGTTCATACCTCGACTACTCGTACAGTAGTTTCTTAGAGTCGAGTATCTCCTGTTGTCTCAGCAGGTCATATTCATGTTTCTATATCATCTTACGGTCCATCGCATGGCATTCCCCATATCCCTACTTATGGAGCTTCTCATCGGATATCCCATGGGACATCTTATGGAACTTCTCATGCACCATATTATGGACCATAGTATGGACAGAGCTGTCAACCTTATGGGTACGGGTGTCAACAACACACTTACTTCTCTAATTATGGATTTGTAGCACCACCTAATCAAGGATCACCACATCATAATGCTTCTATGCAGCCCTCCACAGTTCAATCGAGAGGAGGATATTATGGCCAAGGCCATGGTATTTGTAGTAGTCAGCCTTACATGAACCAAAACTATCAGGGAGCATGGAAAAAACTAACTCAACCTAGGCTTCCTTTCCTCGCAATGTTAAATTTACCTGACTTATCAAGACTAATGAATGATCCGGTATCTTATGACCCGGCTTGGCCAGCTGTCCCTACCAAGCTTCCCTCGGACATTCCCAAATTTGAGGGAAAACTAGGAGAAGATCCTAGTGAACATGTCACTACCTTTCACCTTTGGTGCTCTTCCAACTCTTTACACAATGACTCAATCCATTTGAATCTATTTCAATGCACCCTCACAAGGCCTGTAGCGAAATGGTAGATAGAGTTACCAAATGGGGCATTCGTTTTGTTCGATGACCTTGCTATGAATTTTCTCAACCACTTCCAGCTACCAGTGTGTTATGACATTGGTACGAAAATCTTGTCAACATTTTGGTAGGACAAAGCCACACATATCTCGGCCCATATCCAAGAGTGGTGTAGATGGAAGAGGTTGATTAAAGCTTTCATACCACCAGATTTTCTCCTTGAGTGGTTCCTTAAATTGTTTCTACCTTATATCATGAAGGATGTTTCTACATCCAGAGTCTAGAATGAGGAACAAGAAATTTTTAGGGCACAAGAAGTTGATTTGATTTATGCTCAATCTAAGTTATTATATGAGATCATACCTAACGCTCTGTGTTCTAGTTTCGATCCCAAGATCAAAATTGGACCACATGGTGATGGCATTGTGGGATGTACAAGTGCCAAACCTGTGGTCTCGGTTACGAAAAAAGTGATTCAATTGTCTATTAACCAATCCATGTTGGGACAATCTACCGCTTCATCTCAACCCACCCAAATGGCGAGTGTACTTTCCATGCAATCATTGGACCAAAAGGGCAACCAACAGCCCAAAAGGAATAAGAAAAAGGGTAAAAAAAATCATAAGGGTGGGAACAAGAATGAAAATGCCAATTTTAATGACAAGAACGACCGTAATGCTGGGGGGGACAAGTATTCTAAACATAAGGTTAGTTTTCCTTGCAAATTATGTAAGGATGACCACCTCACTCACTTGTGCCCTTGTATGGAAGACACCTCGAGGTTCATAGCACAGGGCCCAACTCTGCTGACCAATCCTTTACCCCATAATTAAAATATGAACTTGAGGACCCATGATCCTCATGCTGCGTCGAGTGGAGATCAAAATGTTATTTTTTCAACATTCAAGATAGCATTATGATCTTAGGATCTTTTAACTGAGAGAATAACAAGCACAACAATAAAACATAAGCACATCACAATATACAAGAGACACAAAGAGTTTTCCTTAGGGAAACCATAAAGGAGAAAACCCTGCAACTTCCTCAAATATAGAATCAACACCAAAACAGTAAAATCAGAAAACATTAAGATGATCCCCTGACAACAGTAATCTCTCTCTCTCACACTGAGAGAGCTTCTCCTCTCTCACTCATGCGCCCCAATGAGTGAGTGTGAGTGTTGCAAGTGAGATAAATAGAGAGGCTCACTCTCTATTTATATTCTTTTTTTCACTTGAAGTGCACTCCAACATGTCAGCCTCACTTAACAATTACTTACTAGAGCCGACATCTCTAGGAGTGTCTAATAACCTTAGTTCCCCACCATTTGTGGGGACTTTTCCTCCTTTGACCAATAGGAGGGTGACACAATGGTGGGGACTATTGCCCTGACTTACAATGACTCACCTAGGGTCAACTTCACTAGGATAGTCTAATAAACTAAGGGCCCCACAGCTATGGGGACTTTAACCCTTGACTAATAGGAGGGTTACCCACAATGACTTGACATGACTTTATCATTATGGAAACTTCCTGGAATAAACATCGGGGTATGACATGACTTAAATACATTACCATACATCCCGGAATAAATATCGGGTTACAATACAAGTGAATACATTCCGAAGTTACAATTACATCAACACTCCCTCTTAACTAGGAAGGTATTCTCTTGACATAATTTATCAGCACAAGTCTTCTTCTCTATATCATCTGGATCATCATTGAGTTCTCGTCATCTTCATCTTCAAGTCATATTCATCTGGATCTGGATCATCACTCAATCTAGATCATCATCACTGAATCTAGATCATTACTTGATCTGGATCATCATCATTGAATATGGATCATCACTCGATCTGGATCATCATCACTGAATCTAGATCATCACTTGATCTAGATTATCATCACTGGATCTAGATCATCATCACTAGATCTGGATCATCACTTGATCTAGATCATCACTGGACATTATCACGGGATCTGGATCATCACTCAATCTTGATCATCACTGGCTGTCATCACTAGACCTCGATCATCACTGGATCTAGATCATCACTAGATCTTGATCATCACTCGATCTGTATCATCGCTGGCTTTCATCACTGGATCTTGATCATCACTTGATCTGGATCATCCCTAGTGTTATCTCATGATTCTTCTCATCATAGGAAGTTCTACAGAGCCAACCCTTTTTCATGTTGGTTGTAGGCCTAGCCTCCATGCAGGTCTTCGTCGGCACTTATATTTGACCTACTCATCAAAAAGGCCCAGCACTCACATTCACCAGCATGATAGGACACAACTACTATCATCTGTGAAAAGGCTTCAGCACTTACATCTGACCTACTTGTCAGAAGGGCACAACACTCACATTCACCAGCATGATAGGACTCAACTACTATCATATGTGAAAATGCTTCAGCACTTACATCTAACCTACTCATCAGAAGGGCATAGTACTCACATCCATCCAGGCTGGAACACATCCTGCTCACAATGATGGAAGAGTTCTGCACTTCCATCCAAGCCGGAACCACATCCTACTCACAATGATGAGAGAACTCTGTTCTTTCACCCAAGCCGGAACCACATCCTGCTCATAATGATGGAATATTTCCTCACTTTCATACAGGCCAGAACCACATCCTGCTCACAATGATGGAAGAACTCTGTTCTTCCACCCAGGCCAAAACCACATCCTGCTCACAATGATGAAAGACTCTCATCCAGGAAGGAACACATCCTGCTCACAATGATGAAAGATTTCTACACTTACATTCATCCAGGTGGGAACACATCCTGCTCACAATGATGAAAGGGCTTGCAATCACATCTACTCTTGTAGGAACCAATCCTATAGTCATATCAGAATGGCCCCCAGTCCTCCTCGACTGAGCTACCTGGTAACTGACTAGGTGCCTCCATTCTCCTAGAGAATGACAGTTGCCCTTACATCTGACCTGCTCATTGGAATGGCCAACACTCACATATGACATGAAAGGAACTTAATCCTTTAGCCATGATAGAATGGTTCATCCCTTACACCTGATCAAGTGGAAACACATCCCTCTATCACATCAGAATGGCTACTCAATCCTAGACTGAGTGTTCCTGGTACCTCACTAGGCAACTCCATTCAAAGAATGGCAATTTCCCTTACATCTGTCCTACTCGATAGAATGGCCAGCACTCATATTTGACATGGAAGGAAGCAATCCTCTCACCATGATAGAATGGCTCAGCCCTTACATTTGACCTGCTCGTCAGAATGGATTTGGGACTCATCACTTTCCCTTGGAGGAAACCTCGATCTGGAGAACACCAAGCTTCTCCCTGAAGTACTCAAACTTCACTTTGGATAATGGCTTCATCAATACATCAGCTATCTATTCCTCCATCGCAACATATTGGAGCTTCACTGCTCCTCTCTGCACCATATCCCTGATATAGTGGTACTTGATCTCGATATGCTTTGACTTGTCATGGAACACTGGATTCTCTCACAACTAGCTGAACAAGCTGTGACATACTCTGCTTCAACTATACTCAGTGCCACACAGGATTGCTTCCTGCTAAACCAAGAGATCACACCTGATCCCATACTAAAGCAACATCCTGAAGTGCTCTTCCTATCAATGGAACTGCCTTCCCAATCTGAATCAACATAACCCTCCAGGTTAATCTTTTGATTCACATCGTACTTGAGCCCATAATCAACTGTACCCCTCAGGTACCTTAGAGTATGCTTTGCAGCAATCAAGTGAACATTTCTCAGATCTATCAAGAACTGGCTCAAGGTGTTCACAGCAAAGCAAATGTCTGGTCTCGTGTTCATCAGGTACATCAGGATCCAATCATCTGATGATACATCGTAGCATCAACCGTCTCTGATGAAGAATCACTCAATAGCTTCAGGTTCGATGCCATAGGTGTGGCCATAGCCTTGGAGTCCATTATCCCAAACCTCTTTAGGATCTCTATTGAATACTTTCCTTGTCCAAGGAATATTCTATCTTTACTCTGCCACACCTCCATACCTAAAAAGTAATGCATCATCCCCAAGTCCTTCATTTCGAACTCAACAGCAAGCTTTCTCTTCGTATCAGCAATCAACCCATCCGTACCTGTCACAAATAAATCATCTACATACAGTAGAAGCATCACTGGGTTTCCATCCTCAACCTTGTAGCAAAGGTTGGAATTCACTTTACTCTCAGTAAAGCCTAAATCCATCAGTAATATGTCCATCCTATCGTACCATGTTGATCCTCAGGATATTCTGTAGTCACTCCCTCTGAAGCAGAGCATCATACTCCATCTGTCTTCTGTACTCTATGCACTAAAACATTATGTACCAGAGTGACAAGTAGCCTCCTATGCTACTAATATTCTATGGGACCATCTAGTGTATAAACTTGGATCTTCAACCTTCTCTTCATGTGTCGATACTGCATCCTAGACATCATTCTTCTTGAACTGGTCTTCCCTTTCTTATTGGTTACTTCTTCATAGCTTGAAGGTTCTACATCAATGATGTCGTTGCATTCATCATATTATTCTTCATCTTGAACTTTTGTCACTTGTTCTTCGGAACAATTCTCATCCTTCTTTTATTGTAGGCGATTATGTATATGGTCTTTCCTACAAGTCAAATGCATTTGTATGGTTAGAAATATTTCATAAGGAATATTTATACTGGCAAGATCTTATGCATAAATATATGATCATGAAACTACTTTATCCAATACAACATTCATCCATATCTCACTGAAACTTTCTAGATGCCTTCCATCTCTGCCAGGACAACATTGAGATTGTGCACTAATCCAATATGTCTAAAGAGGTTTCATGCTAGATAAGTAGCAATGGAGAGTTGTATAGCACCATGAGCTACTTACCCATCACATGCATATTAGTAGTATATTTTCATTAATGCAAACATCCTATCATTCATAATACATCAACTAAATATAAACAAATGCATAACAAAACAATATCATGAAATGACAATTGAATACTTATCTTTATTTGTTTCGTGGATAGACTCCTTCTTGAGCCTTCAGCTTCATCATCTTCTTCATTCATAATAGCATCATTTCTTATCCAAAATCTAAGATGGATAAGAGGTTCTTTAAGAGTTTAGATCTTCATATTCCTCATCGCTTGAGGGATCTTCTTTGGATGGTAAGATCTTGATCTTCAGTTGCTCCCACCTTCTCTTCTCGAGCTTCTTCTTCTTGTGTGCTCTCTTCCCAAAGACTACTGAAATTAATCACTTCCTTTACACACACATTCCTCAAATGAATGAATCCCATAATCCTGCAAGGCCATTCAAGGTGGCCATCACCACTTCTATATTCTTCACTTCTTCTTTTACCGCTTCAAGTTGTTCTTTGATTTGAGAGACCCTTATGACTGTATGGTCTCTGCATTCTGGATCTTTACATTCTTCAACTAGTTTCTTAAGGTCATCTTCTAATGTATGTTCTTTCCTTCAAATAGCTTGGCCAAGGAATCAAACATCTTCGGTGTCTTTAGGGAAGACACTTGTGGTACAAGTTGATTCATGATTGAATCAACAATGATCTTCTTGACCTTGACCAAGTTCTTCTTATGTAAGGCTTCTAACCTCATCTCACTCTGGAACTGGAACCTCTTTACTCATGTAGGTGTCCAATTCATTTTCTTCAGAGAGATCATATACTTCCATACTTGGAAGTTTTCTACTTCACCAAGTTTATCATCAAGCTGATATGATATATCACTTTGAAATGAGAACCTCAAATGAAAATAGCAAAGGATTAGATCTTACCGATTTGAGGTGTCTGTCCTGGTTCCGGAGCTAGCTGATATAGGGTTTGTCACAGAAAAACTAATTTTAAAAACTTGGAATATTTTAGATCTGATTGGATATACAGATAGATCTCTTCAAAAGGAGCTGTCCAATGTACTTCTTTTTTGAAAACAGTGGAGGGAAGCTCCCGGAACAAGAAGCCCTAGTTTTCCAATTTATTCTGCATAAATGTCTGTTACTGTTTCTATTATATCTCTGAAATTACTACTTGTATATGTCTAAAATTTTGTAATAACGTAACCTCACATGTCCCGGATCCAACACCATAGGTTTCAGCAGAATTTATTTCACCAATTGGGATTTATGATCATTTTCCCAAGGTGACCTGTTACAAGACTGTTTCGAACAACAAAGTTTTATGGAATTCCACGTGTCACCGGTTCAACTTCTGAGTCTGATATTTAGACCACCGAACATACAGTCCGTTTCCTTTGTGTAACATCTTCAGGAATTCCATTTGGACCTCTGTAGCCCAAGATATTGCAATTCTCCCCAGGTGTCCTGTTTAGGGATGAATTCTGGAAGAGGCTGGAAGCCTAACCTCGAGGGATTATATCTCCCAGAATATAGTGAATCTGAGGCTCATTTTTGGAAAAAATATACATCAGAATTGTATCTTCAGCCCCGACAATTTTTAGCTCCTGAAACATCGCCAATCGTGAAATATAGCGAATGTACCAAAACTTAGCATTTTTAGTATTTAGGGTTTTTCTAGCTCGGGGTCAAACTAGGGTTTGACTTTCCTAGAGTTTCACCCAACCAAATTTCTTGATCCAGGTCTCTAAACTTCAGTTTTGATGAGGAGAAAAATCCTATGCTGGGCTGACTCAAAAATTCCTCTTTTGTAGAAAGCCCTAATTTTTGCATCGAAAACTGAAAATGCTTAGAATCGAATTCTACTTCGACAGAAAGATGTGCCCTTCAATGGAGAGTCAACCTAGCATACTTTTGCTGATAGAGGAGAGACCAAAAAAATAATAATCCCTAGCTTTTGTAGCTATAAAATGTCTTCTTCTTAGGTTAGCTCTGATACCATGTTAGTTTTTCAACATTCAAGCTAGCATTATGATCTTAGGATCTTTTAACTAAGAGAATAAAAAGCACAGCAATAAAACATAAGCACATCACAAGAGACAAGAGACACAAAGAGTTTTCCTTGGGGAAACCATAAAGGAGAAAATCTCATAACTTCCTCAAATATAGAATTAGCACCAAAATAGTAAAACCAAAAAACAGTAAGATGATCTCCTGACAGCAGCAATCTCTCTCTCACACTGAGAGAGCTTCTCCTCTCTCACTCATGTGCCCCAATGAGTGAGTGTGAGTGTTGCAAGTGAGATAAATAGAGAGGCTCACTCTCTATTTATATTCTTTTGTTCACTTGAAGTGCACTCCAACATGTCGGACTCACTTAACAATTACTTACTAGAGCCGAAATCTCTAGAAGTGTCTAATAACCCTAGTGCCCCACCACTTGTGGGGACTTTGCCTCCTCTAACCAATAGGAGGGTAACACATTGATGGGGACTATTTCCCTGACTTACAATGACTCACCTAGGGTCAACTTCACTAGGATAGTCTAATAACCCAAGGGCCCCACAATTGTGGGGACTTTATGTTAAATTTTTCATATGCTTAGCTAAGACATCAGTATTTCATTTCATTTTCATGACAAAAGCATATAAACATGATCACTGAAAGATAGACAAGCACAACCATAAAAAAGGAACACAAAGATTTATCCTGGGAAAACCCTAAAGGGAAAAACCCAGCAAAAGCTTCCTCAATATAGATGCCCCAAAAATATAAAAGATAAAACCAGCAAGGAGATCAAAGCCTGATCCTCCTCCTTCTCCATCTACTTCTCTTCTCCACTAATGCGCTACACAAGTGAGAGTATGTGTGTCTCAAATGAGGAGCACTACACCTCTATTTATATTCATCCGTTCACTTAAGTTAACTCATTTGGCATGTAGGCTTGAGTTAAATCATGTAGGCTCAAGTTACACATGTAGGCTCAAGTAACCACACTGGGGTGCTAATGACCCACCTTTACAATTAGAGGGGACTACCTCATGACTCTTATTAGTTCTTCTGATTAGGAGCATCGGGGTACAATGTAATACAAGTGGTTCTCTCGGTAGAACCATTAAGGACAACAAAAATATACATATAGAATATTCTTCAAAGTTACAATATTTCAACACTCCCCCTTAACGAGAAGGGTATTCTACAGCAACATCAACAACAACAAGAGTAGAGATAGGGGACATCATCAACATCAGCAGGGTAACACATCGATAAATCATTGGAATCTTTTCAACATCATGTAGTATTCATCTTCAATCTTCAGTCTTCATCATCAGCAACATCTTCAGTCTTTGATCAGCAACATCTTCAGCATTTTGATCTTTCAATTAGCAACGACATCTTCAGCACTTGGACCTTTCGATCAACAACATCTTCAGCACTTTGATTGTTCAATCAGCAACAACATCTTTAGCATTTTGACCTTACGATCAGCAACATCTTCAACACTTTGACTTTTCGATCAGCAACAACATGTTCAACACTTTAACCTTTTGATCATCAACATCTTCAGCACTTTGACTTTTCGATCAGCAACAACATCTTCAGCACCTTGACCTTTCGATCAGCAACAACATCTTCAGTACTTTTACCTCTCGATCAGCAATATCATCATCATACTCTAATATTTTGATCAGAAAAATCATCAACATCATCATCATACTCTGATCTTTCGATCAGAAACATCATAATCATAGTGCATCATCATCATACTCTGATCTTTAGATCAGTACGTCATCATCATCATACTCTGATCTTTAGATCAGTACGTCATCATCATCATACTCTGATCTTTTGATCAGTATGTCATCATCATCATGCTTTGATCTTTCGATTAGTACGTCATCATCATAATCTGATCTTTCGATCAGTACGTCATCATACTCTGATATTTCGATCAGTACGTCATCATCATCATACTCTGATCTTTCAATCAGTATGGCATCATCATCATCAGCAACAACCTGCAATCCACAACTCAAAGACAAAAAGTATTTGGATCATTTTTTGAATTAAAGTCCAGGGATGATACAATCCCACCACATTCCCGACAACCGAAGTTACCGGATTGATTACGAGAGAATCGGTCCCTATCACTTTAGGACTAAGTCCAAGGACGATGCAATCCTACCACATTCTCGAGGACCGAAGCCACCGGATTGATTACAGGAGAATCAGTCCCTATCACTTTAGGACTATGTCTAAGGATGATGCAATCCTACCACATTCTCGAGGACCGAAGCCACCGGATTGATTATGGGAGAATCAGTCCATATCACTTTAGGACTATGTCCAAGGATGATGGAATCCTACCACATTCTCAAGGACCGAAGCCACCAGATTGATTACAGGAGAATCAGTCCCTATCACTTTAGGACTATGTCCAAGGATGATGCAATCCTACCACATTCTCGAGGACTGAAGCCACCAGATTGATTATGGGAGAATCAGTCCCTATCACTTTAGGATGATGTCCAAGGATGATGCAATCCTACCACATTCTCGAGGACCGAGGTCACCAGATATATTATGGACAGATGTCTCGAGATGATACAATCCCTCTTCATTCTCGAAGACCAAGGTCTCCGGATCAATTTATGGCAAAATCCCAGAGATGATACAATCCTGTCACGTTCTCGAGGACCGAGGTCACCAGATCTATTATGGATAGATTTCCCGGGATGATACAATCCCTCTTCATTCTCAAGGATCGAGGTCTCCGGATCACTTTAGGGAAAATGCCCAGGGATGATACAATCCCACTGCAACATCACTACTCCCCCTTTCGAGGAAGGTCTTTCCGAACAACACCAAGCTTGTCTCGAAAGTGTTCGAACTCTACTCGAGGTAGAGGCTTCGTCAGTACACCATCATCCAGACCATCATCATCTACATCTTCAGTATGTGAATACTGAACTATCACCATCTGTATCTCTAGTATGTCAATACTGAAAGCATCATCATCTATATCTTCAGTATAGAAATACTGAAAGCATCATCATCTCTATATTCAGTATAGAAATATGGAATCACCATCATCTGTAAATACTCAAGTATCATCTATATCTTCAGTATGGGAATACTGAAATCATCATCATCTATATCTTCAGTAGGGGAATACTGAAATCATCATCATCTATATCTTCAGTATGGGAATACTGAAACATCATCATCTCTATATTCAGTATAGAGATACTGAATCACCATCATCTGCATCTACAGTATCATCATCTGCATCTTATCTTGTATGTAGAAATACTGGATTTCTACGTGTTACGTCGGAACACAGGGTTCTTTGTCATCACAACTATCGTTATCACATAGAATCATTGTAGTGTCCATATTCAGGTCAAAGATACCTGATATCAGCTTCTGAATCCATATGGATTCACAACTTAGTAGAGCAATCTACTATGTATTCTGCTTCAACCATGCTAAGAGAAACACTGGACTGTTTCCTGCTAAACCATGAAATCATAGCAGACCTCAAACAAAAGCATATACTTGATGTGATTTTCCTGTCTGAGATAATTCCAGCCCATTCTGCATTTGTGTAGCCATACAATCTATACTCATGGCTACCATCATAGTATAGACCAAAGTCTATAGTCCCTTTCAGATATCTCATCACATGTTTTGCAGCTACTAGGTGAACTCGTCTTGGTTGAAAAAGATATTGACTTAAGGTGTTCACAGCAAAACAAATGTCTGGTCTGGTATTTGTTAAGTACATCAATGACCCAATGATCTGTCTGTAGTGA
>LPNX010661034.1:60106-87606 GCA_001517045.1 Pseudotsuga menziesii
GCTAATAGCTTCAGGTTGGAGTCCATGGGTGTGTCCATGACTTTGCATTCCAACATATTGAATCTCTTCAATATCTCTACCACATACTTTCCCTGGTTGATAAAGATTTCTTTTGAACTTTGCCATACTTCCAGACCTAGGAAATAATGCATTAACCCAAGGTCTTTCATCTCAAATTCTTCTACTAGTTTATTCTTGCTTTCCATGATCTTTTTCTCATTCCCTGTCAAGAATACGTCATCCACATATAGTAATAGAATGACAGGTACATATTATACAACCTTGTAGGAAAGGTTAGGATCGAATTTACTCTTGGGAAATCCCATGCTCATCAAGAAACTATCTATTCTTCCATACCAAGCTCTGGGAGCTTGCTTCAAGCCATAGAGGACCTTCTTCAACTTGCATACTTGATTCCATCTGTCTTCAACTTCAAATCCACATGACTATTCAATGTAAAACTCTTCCTCAATCATACCATTAAGGAAGTCTTGTCTTTACTTCATCATGGAAGAAACTACCATGATAGTTTTGAAGGAAGTGTACCTTGCTTCCTGGAGTAATTGTCTCTTCAGAATTAATTCCCTCTTTCTGATAGAAACCTCTAGCCACAACTCTTACCTTACTTCTATCAGCAACATATCTTATCTTGCAAATCCATTTGGAAGATACCACATTCTTGCTTTTTGGTTTGAGTACTATATCCCAAACATCATTCTAGTATCATAACATCTTCTATGAGTTTTTCTTCTCAGGTCATCAACATATCCTAGTCTTCTGCATTCAACCTTGAAGGTTGGAACCCACTTTAATCTTGGTAAAGTCTCGATCCATCACAAAGCTATCCATCAAGTCGTACCATGTCGAACTCAGATATAATTTTTTATAGTCACTCCCCCTGAAGTGGAGTATCATATTCCCTCTTCATTCTATACAGGCGGTTCTATGCTTGATATATACTGGTCAATAGAGTATGTCATGTCATAGTCTATTCTTTTTGGGGAGAATCACAATCCTTGCTTTGTACACTTGTTCCATCATATCGTATACATAATTCCCCATGATCAACTGTTATTCTTTGATCATAGCTTATTTCATAGCATTCTTTTCTTCATCTTGAGTTATCTCTTGTACCCATGGTGGTCTTCATCCTTCAAGGTGGATCTACCACTCTCTGAAGCTCTTTCTTCCATCATGGTGTCTCTGACCCTAGGAGCTTCAGATTCATGTTTATTGGAGTGAATCTTGAATTGTCATCACTTGTTCTTCGGAACAAGTCTCATCCTTATTTTCTTGTAGGAGGTTGTACATGACCTTTCCTACAATTCAAATGCACCAGTTGCATGGTTAGAACTATTTCATAAAACATATGCATAACGGAAAATTATTATGCATCATGCAAATGTTTAGTCAATACAACATTCATCTATATCTCACATAAAATTTCTAGATGCCTTCCATATCCACCATGACATTATTGAGATTGTGCACTAATCCAATATGTCAGCAAAGAGGTTTGATAAGTAGCAATGGAGAGTTGTATAGCACCATGAGATACTTACCCATCACATGCATATTATTAGTATACAGTCATTAATGCAAAAAATCTATCATGCATAACACATCAACAAATATATAACAAAACAATATCATAAAATGACAATTGAATACTTATCTTTTATTTGTTTTGTGGGAGACTCCATCTTGATCATTCTGCTTTATCATCTTCTTCATTCATGAAATCATCATTTCTTATTCAAATGACAAGAATTGAGTTCTTCATATTCCTCATCGCTTGAGGGATCTTCTTGAATGGTAAGAGCTTGATCTTCAATTGCTCCTATCTTCTTCTTCTCTTCTTATGAGTCGAGCTGAAAGCAATTACTTCCTTCTGGCATACATTCTTTGCATGAATCCCATGATCCTGGGAGGCCATTCAAGGTGGCTATCACCACTTTTGCAATCTCCACTTCTTCTTCTACTGCTTCAAGTTGTTCTGCATTCTGGATCTTCACATTCTTCAACTGTTTTCTCAAAGCCATCTTCTGATTTAAGTTCTTATATTCAAATAGATTGATCAAGGAATCAAACATATTCGATGTATTTAGGGAATACACTTGTGGTACAAGTTGATCCGTGATTGAATCAACAATTATCTTCTTGGCCTTGATCAAGTTCTTCTTGTGTAAGGCTTTGAGCCTCATCTCCGTATGGAACTGGAACCTCTCTACTTATGTAGGTGTCCAATTAATTTTCTTTAGAGAGATCATATACTTCCATGCTTGGAATTTTTCAACTTTACCAAGCTTATCATCAAGCTTATGTGATAGATCACTTTGAAATGAGAACCTCAAATGCAAATAGCAAAAGATTAGATCTTACCGATTTGAGGTGTCCGTCCTGCTTCCAAAGCTAGTTGATTTAGGGTTTGTCAGAGAAACCCTAATTTTAAAAACTTGTAATATTTAATATATGATTGGATAGAAATATACCTCTATTCAAATGGAGCTATCTAATGTACTCCTTTTCTGAAAACGGTGGAGGGAAGCTCCCGAAACAAGAAGCCCTAGTTTTCCAATTTCTTCTGCAGAAATGCCTGTCACTGTTTCTGTGATATCCCCGAAATTACTACTCCTATGTTTCTGAAATTTTTCAATGAGGTAACCTCACATGTCCCTGATCAAAAAACATAGGTTTCATCAGAATTGGTTTCACCAATTGAGATTTATGATCCTTTTCCCACGGTGACCTGTTACAGGACTGTTCAGAACAACGACGTTGTACGGACTGCCACGTGTCACTGTTTCATCTTTTGGTTCTGAAATTTGGACCACAAAAATTAAATTCCATGATATTTCTGGAACATATTCAGTAATTCAATTTTGAATTCTATAGCCCAAGCTATAGCAATGTTCCCCAAGTGTCCTGTTTAGGGATGAATTCTGGAAGAGGCTAGAACCCTAACTTGGAGGGATCATATCTCCCAAAATATAGCGCATATAAGGATGAAGTTTGGAAATGGTGTACATAAGGATTTTATATTCTGAAATGTTCATCTCCTGAACCTTCACCAATCTCAGGATATAGCGTATGTACCAAAACTTAGCAGTTTTAGTATTTAGGGTTTTTTTCTAGCTCAGGGTCAAAATAGGGTTTGACTTTCCCAGAATTTCACCCAACCAAAAATATTGATCTAGGTCTCTAGACTTTGATTTTGATGAGGAGAGAAATCCTATGTTGGGCTCACTCAAAAATTCTTCTTCTGCAAGAAGACCTAATTTCCCACACCGAAAACTGAAAATGCTTGGAATCGAATTCCGCTTCGATAGAAAGATGCGCCCTTCAATGGAGAGTCATCCTAGCCGTCTTTTGCTGATCAATTGTGGAGAGACAACCAAAGAGTAAGAAGCCCTATATTTTGTAGCTGCACAATTTCTTCTTTTCAGGGTGGCTCTGATATCATGTTAAATTTTTCATATGCTTAGATAAGACATTAGTATTTCATTTCATTTTCATGACAAAAGCATATAAACAGGATCACTAAAAGATAGACAAGCACAACCATAAAAAAGTAACACAAAGATTTATCCTGGGAAAAACCCAGCAAAATCTTCCTCAATATAGATGCCCCAAAAAGATAAAAGATAAAACCAGCAAGGAGATCAAAGCCTGATCCTCCTCCTTCTCCAGCTACTTCTCTTATCCACTAATGCGCTATACAAGTGAGAGTGTGTGTGTCTCAAATGAGGAGCACTACACCTCTATTTATATTCATCTGTTCACTTAATTTAACTCATTTGACATGTAGGCTCAATTTAAATCATGTAGGCTCGAGTTACACATGTAGGCTCAAGTAACCACACTGGGGTGCTGATGACCCACCTTTACAATTAGAGGGGACTACTTCATGACTCTTATTAGTTCTTCCAATTAGGAGCATCGGGGTACAATGTAATACAAGTGGTTCTCCCGGTAGGACCATCGGGAACCACAGAAAGATACATATAGAATATTCTTTGAAGTTACAATATTTCAACACTTTAACCCTTGACTAATAGGAGGGTCCCCCACAATGACTTGACATGACGTTCTCATTATAGAAACTTCCTGGAATAAACATCGGGGTATGACATGACTTAAATACATTACAATACATCCCATAATAAACATCGGGTTACAATACAAGTGAATATATTCCGAAGTTACAATTACATCAACACAAAATCCACCAGAAACCAATACTAGTCATGGGTGCATCAACATGGTCCGTGCTACTAAGGTTGTGACTCATGCGAAAGACTATGGTTCATCACAACCAGACCTTGGGAAAGAACCTCCTCCTACCAAGATTCCTTTGCATATTTAAAATCCTATGGATAAACCTGAGAATGCACCTCGCATTCCTAATGGATTATTAAAGTGTTCGAGGCACAATCCTAATGACCGAGCTACCGAGAACTATTATGTTGTTGAGGATTTGGGCCAAACTCCTTGTGCGATGTCTATGCTTGAAGTTATTGAGAGTTGTTCATCACAAAGGGAAGCTTTGCTTTCTACTCTCGGAGTGAATGATGATAACTCTTCTTCCGTCATGAAATTTGAAACCATGGGACTACAGCCTCGCTTGCCTTACTATGTGTCTCTCTTAATTCATGTGGAATGTCTTAACATGACCATCAAACGAACTGTGATTGACGAAGGTGTTGCTGATTCCATGATGTCTTTGTCATGTTGGAAGGGTTTGGGTTCTCCCGAGTTGTCTAAATCCGCTACCATGTTGACTGCCTTTGATGGTAGATCGTTTCAGCCGCACAGAATTCTTCCTTCTCTTAAGGTTCGTTCGAGAGGGAATACCATCACGATTAAGGTCGAGGTTGTTGATGCGCCCCTTGATTACAATATTTTGTTGGGTCAAAATTGGATGTATAGTATGCAAGCCGTACCCTATTATCTATTTCGAGTTGTATGCTTTCCGTTTAATGGGAAGATTGTTACAATTGATCAAACATCATTCAAAAATCCAAGTGTCAGTGCATCATTGGGAGCTTCGATCCCAATTATCAACCACTCTCAGCCGAAAACTGGGAGTGTGGGTGTAGGTATGTATCCATCCCTTATGGGGACATTTATTTTTCATGTACCCTTCCTTATGATTGGATATAGTTTTGATGGGGCTTCATCTTCATTGAATTCAGTGTCTTTTCACACTTCTGATATGGAAGATCCTTGGATTCTTCCTACACCAATTCCTTTGAATGGACCTATCGAAACGGACGTGCCATTGCCTACAATAATGATTGCATATCAAGCAAATCTTGATTGTTTTGTAGAGCCTAGTCCTCCCTCTTTGTGGATGAAAGACGAGGACCCGTATGTGCCTCCTGCATGGGTATTTGAGTCCTCTCATACACATGACTGACTTGATAGTGTTTTTCCGTCAGATGAAGCTATTATTGAGGCCATGTCTGGAGTTGAGCCACCTTTGGAAGAATTACATCATAGATCTTATTTTCTTCCCGAGCTTGACCATTTGGAGCATGAGGAATTTAGGGATATTCTTAGCGAGAAGATTGGTATCCCCATGGTTCCATTAATCTATTTTCGTCAGATGGATGATGGGAACATGGTGAATATATCACCTATGATTCCTATCAATATCTCTCGCGATATTGGAAAGATTGAGAATGTCTATATTGGGGAAGAATGTTCCCATGCTGAGATTCTGGAGTATACTGAGTTGTTCAAATATTTTTGTGATATATTTTCTTGGTCATACGAGGAAATTCCAGGTATCAACCCTCATATTATCGAACATGAAATTAAGACCTATCTGAATGCGAAGCCTGTTCAACAACATTTGCGTGTGGTGAATCCTAGAAAAGCACCCGCAATTAAGGCTGAGATAGAAAGGCTGTTGAAAGCCACCTTTATCTATCCTGTTCCCTTGACGTAGTGGGTTTCAAACCCCATTCCGGTTGATAAGAAACAGGGAGCGATCCGTATATGTACTGATTTCCACGCTTTAAATCATGTATGTCCTAAAGATAATTTTCCCACACCATTTATTGATCATATTTTGGATGAGTGTGCGGGAAGTGAGGTATTTTTCTTAATGGACAGCTTTTCCAGATATAATCAAATTCAAATTAAACCCAAGGATCAACACAAAACTGCATTTATTTCTCCTTGGGGTACATTTGCATATCGAAAGATTCCTTTCGTCCTTAAAAACATCGAAGCCACATTTCAGTGGGCTATGACCTTGATTTTTCATGATCTCAAATCAATTATTGAAGTATTTTTGGATGACCTAGCTGCTCATTCTTAGCTGAGAGTGTGTCATTCCTACCATTTGAGATTAGTGTTCGAAAGGTGCCGCCACTACGTAGTTAGGTTAAATCCTCATAAGTGCATCTTTTGCATAAAGTCAGGTCACTTTCTAGGATTCATTGTTTCTAAAGAGGGTATAAGAGTTGATCCCTTAAAGGTTGAGGCAATACTTCAATTGTCTCCCTCGAGAAATATTAGACATCTTCAATGTTTGTAAGGCATGGAAAACTTATTACGGAGATTCATGGTTAACTTTGCCTATTTGACTAAGGGATTTATGCGTCTTTTGAATAAGGACACTACCTTTTGTTGGGATGAGAAATCCTAGGAGTCCTTTGATGCTCTTAAGAGAGCCTTAGCATCAGCCCTCGTGCTTGGTCCACTCAACTATAGCTGTGACTTTTTTATTTATGTGGTTGCGTCCATCAAGACGATTAATATGGTTTTGGTTCAGGAGGATGAGGAGCTCCATGAGCATCTCATATACTATTTGAGTTGGAACCTTATAGATGCGGAAATATGTTATTCACATGTGGAGAAACTTGCCTTAGATACCGTTCATGCGGTTCAAAAATTGAGACACTACATTCTCCTTTGCCAGACCTTAGTGGTAGCTCATGTCAATCCATTTCAGTTCGTCCTCACTAGAAGGATGATCGGGGGAAAGTATAATAAATGGATTGTTATTTTACAAGAATTTGATCTCGAATTTTTTTCGGCAAAATCAAAGAAATTGTTAATTTTTGTGGAGCTCATTTCTAATTTCCCAAGTGAGGAGGAGGAGGAATTTTATGAGGATACGTTTTTTTATGAGCATATCTTCCTTATTTCAATTTTGGATCCATGGTATGGGGATATTATCATATATTTACAAACATTGAAGGTCCCTACTCACCTTTCACAGGATGAGCGATGACGATTACGTCATGTATCTAAGAACTACCTTATAGTCGATAACACTTTGTACCACCATGGGGTAGATTTCGTTTTATGTCATTGTTTAACCCATGAGGAGGCTGAGATTGTGTTGAATGATTTCCATGGAGGGGATTTTGGTGGTCATTTATCTAGGATTTATACAGCCCAAAAAATATTGATAGCGAAATATTTTTGGCCGTCGATCTTTAAAGATCGTGTTAATGCGGTCAAGAAGTGTCACCCTTGCCAAGTGTTTGCACGCAATATGCGCTCACATCTTGCCATGTTACATCCGATTATCATCGTTGATCCCTTCACCAAGTGGGGGTTTGACTTCATGGATTGCAACCCAGCTTTAGCTAGGGGCATCATCATATTATAGTGGTCATTGATTATTTCACGAAATGGACTGAGGCTATGCCCATGATTAAATTCGACGGTGAGATGGCCACGCATTTAGTATTCAACCAAATTATTACTCGGTTCAGTATTCCGAAAGAGCTTGTCACTGACCATGGTAGGCACTTTCAGAATCAAATGATGGAAGAGTTGGCCTCAAAGCTAGGGTATAAGTAGCAAAACTCCTCTTCTTATTACCCTCAAGCGAATGTACAGGTTGAAGCAGTGAACAAATCACTTAAGTCCATTCTCCAACGAACCATTGTACAAAGCAAAATGAATTGGCATATCATGTTATATCATACTTTGTAGGAATATAGGACCGCGGTTAAGACTGCCACCATTTTTTCTCCATATCAACTTGTACATGGAGTGGAGTCTGTCTTGCTGATTGAATGTGAAATCCCTTCATTGAAACTAGCTATAGAGCTTTTACCAGACACTTCCACATTGGAGGAATGTTCGGTCCACTTAGAGCAGCTTGATGAGCAGCGCCAAGATTCTTTAGTAGCTCTAGAGGTGAATAAGCATTACATTAAGGTCCAGTATGATAATTCTATCCATTCGAGGAGGTTTAGTGAAGGAGATTTTGTCCGTTTATGGGATCAAGCTAAAGAACCCTTGGGGATAGGAAAGTTTAATCCCATGTGGCATGGTCCTTACGTGGTCAAACATGTGTTAGAGAAGGGTGCCTATGAGCTGCTAAATTATGAAGGGATAGCCTTGGCGGAGCCTATAAATGGGCTCTATCTTAAAAAATACTATGCATAATATTCAGCCAGGGCTGATTATTGTGTATTATTGTACAGTTTTTTTTTTTTTTTGCATAGTTAGGTTTTCTTATGGTGATTGGGTTTGTTGATTAGCTTTCATTTCTTATGGCAGATGTCAATGGAGTCTTCCNGTTGATGGTGCTAGCTGCCACACTCAACACTCAGCCTCTACTGCTTGGGTGATTTATACTCCTATGGGTTAGGTATCGTCTTCTGGAGGCATATGTTTACAGCCTCCTTCGAACAATGTTGCTAAGTATAGTGCCGTTATCAAGTTATTACGGGATGCCATTTCACATGGTGTTCTCTCTCTTGAGGTACGTCTTGATTCACAGTTAGTAGTGTCACAGCTTAATGGTTTCTATCATGTTAGGGACCCGACATTATTACGAATATTCTTACGTGTGAGATTGTTAGAACGACAATTTGACAACATAACATACATACATGTTTCAAGAATTTATAATCAAGTTTCTGACTCATATGCTAACTATGTGTTAGATTAGAATTTGTTTCATATACCATAAGCACATCATAAACATACATGTTTACAGACATGTAAATAAATAAAATCAATCATCATAAAAAAAATTTCATTAAACATCCAAAATGTGACGTCATAATACATAAGTGTCATAATACAAAAATGGGGCTTCTAAGCCACCAAAATATAATACATGGTAGTACAAAAATGAATCACTCTCAGGCCTCTAAGCCTATGGTGGAGGAGGAGGGGTGTTCTGATCATGGTAGCACACCATAGCTCTAGCTAGTCATCGGACTAACTGAACCCACACTTGTGGCGCAACAACCACCTGACGCGACATGGCCTCAGGAAAGTCCTTCACTTGCACCATGGGTACTCGGTGTGTCAATCATACAAAGTTTGTGTGGATGATTTGGAGCATCTACTCCACATCCACACCCATGATATCATCTCCTCTTCCCCTCCATCTATGATGAGGGAAGCCATCAAGCCACCATGGTCCAACATTTGCATACATATGATAGGTTGTCACTATGTGTCGTCACACCAAAACATGTCTTTTGAGTCTATATATCAAAAAACAAAACAAAAAAATGAATAATTCAAAAAACTTAAAAAGAGGGTTTGGGATTCGTTATCAATATCACCATATGCTGCTCTGGGTGGTAGGGGCATGTCGAGATCTCCCTGAAAATATATCCCTGCATAAGTGTAATAATCGATGGCAATAATATGTCACCGCCACCATGGAAAGAAATCAGCTAGGTAGGGGTTGGACACCCTACCTCTTCCCAGTCTGCGCATAGCATCTACCCAATGTCGTTAGGCCAGATCTCGAACCCCATGAGGATGACCATTAGCTTTAGGGATTATCCCTAGAACATGCTCAAAGAAGAACGTGCTCAGTATACTATTGAAATGAAAGTTTCGTACCCTGCCCATCTTGCAATCACTGAGTTGTTGCTTCATGTTACTCAACGACGTAGTGCTCCAATCATAAACTGTGGGTCTCATGCACTCCACTGCATAGAACATCAATGGTCGCGAGGCCTGGTGGAGTAATTCTAGCCCAACTATCCTATCGAGTGCCAACAGTATAGCCTTCATGCCTAGTACCTGAATGTATTTTTTCAGTATCTGACTCCCAACCTTTTTTGTGTCCAAAAAACAGTATACTACAATGTACTCATCAATGGTGAGGCCACCTCTGGGCCCGCGAGAACATAGGTTCACCACCTCTCCCCATCGGGACAATCCTGTAATGAAATATATTTCCTCCACCTCTATAGTGAGGGACATACCATCGATATGGAAATAATCTAAGTCTGGATCCCAGTAGTCTACTAGCATCTGCGGGAGTCTTGGTTTGGCCCTCAGGCTACCAAGACACCAAAACTTGTATAGCCCACATGCACATAGAGCTTGTTGAGCCATCAAATCACCCCGTACATCCTATTCTACATCTCCATGTTCCCTCTCCCTCCATTATAGGACCATCATGCACATTAAAAATAATTTTTGGTCATTATTTAACCTTAAAAACCATGTGTGTGGCTGCATATGCGACTGTTTGCAAAACAGCCGCATATGTACACAATTTTGGGCAGTTTTTCCGCATATAGCCATCCCTATACATGGAAAAAACCCTGATTTCCATGTGGGCTGAAAAGACTAATATAGACTGGCCTAAAAGTAAAAAATTGACCATGGAAATTGAAAAAATTTACATGAAAATGGAAGAGGAAGACATGAGGAGTTACTTGGAACAAACGGTGTCGAATTTCGTCGGACGAAGCTCTTGGAATTTGCGATTGAAGTTCTAAGCTCAAATGGGTAAAAATTTCAAATGATATGTAATTTTTGAATTTTTTACTATTTATAGAAATTTTTTATCCCCTTTCTATCGTTTCTAACTATTTTGGACCGTTTTTTACTAATCTGATGATGTAGGAGTCTGTTTTGAGTGTCGTTTCAACCATTGTTTTGACCCATTCATGTTGCTTTTAGGTATTATGTCTAAACTAGTATATAGGTTAGATTTCACATCTGTGTGCATTTTTCATGACCTTATGACCATTTCATTATAACCTTAGGTACGAACCCATTCTATCTTGTTACAGGACCTTCTTGTTGTTTTAGAAGTGACATGATGTGAATGGTAGAGTTTGACCATACATGGGTACCCTAGTTAGCTCCTTTGTTGCATTTGGTGCCCATGCCAACATTTTTCCCTTTAGGGTGTGGAAGTCCTTTGTATAGTATTTCCATGTCTTTGCATAAGAGCCTCATACTCATCTTGATATTTTTGCTAGCTATTATCCCCATGACTCCCTTATGTCAATTTGTAAAAGCATTATCATGATTTTTTCCTACATCATTGAGCCTTATGCCAACTTCCCTGACTTTGATTATCAGCCATATAGCCCAAGCTTGTCTCATGTCTAGCCATGCAGAGCCATTTTATATATATTTTGCAGCTTGATTCCCCATTTTGACCAAGAGGGGACTTTCCCCCGAGTGTCGTTAGCCTACACATGTATCCTTGCATTGAGCATAGGTATGTTTCGCTACTTGGAACTAGTTTGTTTTCCCATTGACACTCATCTCCTCCTAGTCTGTAACTATAAAACACTTTTATTCTTTTTCAATATTTGAAAAATATTTGAAAAAGTCCAAAAAAATAAAAAAACCAAAAAGTCTGACAAGAAAAGATGTTATCTTTGGTAGTAGTTGAGTCGTGTGTCCTTCGAACAGAGCATTGTATATCACATCCGTTGGTTGGGTTAATAGTTTGACTTTAGGAGCTATACTTGTTTCTCTGAGTTTATCTCCATAGACTGGTTAAGCTTCCAATCCCTATGGAGCCTCTGTTGATTCCTCCTGTGTCACAGAGATGTCCCAGTTTTGTATATCGAGTCTATGCTGCCTACATTCAGTCACCATTTGTCTTTATGATCTTGTTCAAAGGAAGTTGAAACCTGAGTCGGCCATTCCTGAGTTCTCTTGACTTTGCATGTCAACCATTCTCGGTACTAATACTAGTTTGTGCACATTATGATCGAATCCTTCCACATTATACAGCTTTGCTAAGTACCTCACGTTGGATGATGGGGGATGCATTAATTCCCTCTTTCCAGTAGATTTCATCCCATCGAATTCAGATCATTTATTCTAGGATAGGAATCTAGAGTCATTTTTTAGTGCCTTGAGACATGTAGTCATCAGTGCCAAGTTCTCCCACCATCAACAGTTTTTGGGAATACATGAATGTCCCCTGATCAATGGATCCTTTCAAGTGTTCGACCTCAACACATTTACTCACACTTGTTAGTTTGCACTCTAGTACCTTGATTCCCATTTTCATTATCGGTGGGTGATCTCGCGTCTGTTAACGGTATACATCAATGACTGGTAATCAGATGATGGACTACTATGTTCGACCTCAACGCCTCTATTCTCATAGTAGGACATGTACTCATAGAGGATTGTGTAGAAGACCATCCAAATTTATAGTATTTCTTATATGCTACCTCCTTGATCGTTCTAGTCACAACATAATTTCAACCCAAAATCCGACACCTGGCATGTCTGAAATTTGACACTTCTCTGTTGGATTTTTGAGACATACATTTTTTTTTTCCATCGGTAGTGTAACATCGGATCTTCTACATTCTACTAATGTGAGTCAAATATCAGACAAACCATTGTGTTTCATATTCAGCCATTTTTCCTTCGAAAGTGCCAACCAAAATTGCATAAACCGTAAAAAATTTGACGTCCTCCGACCCTTGAAGCGTCGGCCTTCTGACCGATAGAATTTTCGGAGGAATGATGATGTCGTCGGTATTTTTATCCAAAAAGTGTTGAAAATCCGACGCCATCTGACACTGGAAGAGTCGGTCTTCTGAAGCAGTCTGACACTTTAACCGTTGGTCCTCTGATGGGCAAAGCATCGGAGCCATGACTCGGCTGTTGGTTGGGTTTATCAAAGTGTCTGTTGAATGTCAAAAAAGCGACACCTGTTGATGGATTTTTTTAAAAATCCAAATATTTCATTTACCCCCACATGGTTTCAGCCTAGAATTTGACCACTGAAGGAAACTTGTTTGGACCAGACATTGGTGAGTTGAAAAGCAGATCAGATGATCGAGCATAGTTTAATATGTGGAGTGTGTCAAAGGGCTAAAAGATAGAGTATTTACATTCAAAATTGTTAGACATTTTGGGAGCTGAGTTTGAGAATACCAGTGAGAACAAACCTGAGTTTGAGATTACAGGCAAGAAGAATCAACAAGTTTCTGAACAGTCAGTGATGGATTTGAGAGAAAACACTAAAGAGCTGCCAATTTTGTCAAATTTCTCTGAGCAACATGGTTCATTGTTTGCAGTTAATTCCTCCTCAGTCATGGATTGCAGGCCTACAGAAAACAAGTATCTTGAGTATGTTCCCATGATTGGGGCCTGTTCCAGTAATGGTACCTCACCACTATTCTGAGATTTTTCCCTGTATAAAAGACAGCTGTTAGAATCGACCTTGACTGAACTATCTTAAATGTTGTTTCATATAAAACCCAAAAAAAAGTAAAAACAAAACTAAGTTTAAACTTGCAATACCTTACTCTCTTGCAGAAGGTGTTGATGTCCTTGTCCAAGGTATCGAGAAGACTAATAGCTTGTATAACCATGTTATCCACTCTATTTACATTTAATTTCACGTTGGATCTGTTGTAGCTATGCCCAAGAACCAATTGAGCCTTCTCCAAGTCTATGTGATTCAAAATATGTGATTTCAACTCAATGGAAGACAATCTTTCTAAATATACTTTGTTGTTACAGAAGGGTACCTAAACCAAACAAGAATTTAGAAAAGTCACTTCCTATCTAATTCAGAAAAGACTTGTACTAACAACCACTTAATGGCATATTAGCTTGGAGTCATAGCTGAGGGATGTAGACACTAGTTATGCTCGTCTTGTTGTATTGCTGGTTTAGATAGTAGGACTCTTTTGATGATTCTGTATTGATGACAAATTGAGTATCCTAGAGAATACGTAAGGAAGACTTTTAATAGTTTTCTTAAATTTCTTTGTTTTTGAATGATGGACAACAAAACAGTATCCAGCACACTTGAGTCCTCATAAGACTAGTCAAATGTATATTTTTATTTATTCCTTGGGAATATCAAATATAGTGATTTTAAAACACATCTCAAAGAACAAAGAAATCATGGATTTGATATAAATCTAAGTTAATAAACATATCCTTTTACCTTTCAGTATAAATATGATTCATGAGTCCTAACTAAAGAATTAAAATACACTTATGGGAAATTGACCTCAACTTGACAGCTGTTAGAATTGACCCTGACTGAACTATCTTAAATGTTGTTTCATATAAAACCCTAAAAAAGTAAAAACAATACAAGTTTAAACTTGAAATACCATTAGAGAAAATTTCAACTCAAAATGGGCCTCCTAAAATGAACTAATAAAATAATAGTTAAAATAATAAAATAATATTTATTAATTTTGGAGGAAGAAAAGAAAAAAAACTACTTTTTTGTTTGTATTTTTGACATATCTCCCTGTGTTTTTACTCAAATTTCGATCGAGAGAGCTCGTTAGATGCGGAATTAAATTTTGCATCCAACTAGTACCCACTCGGCATACTTTTGACGGACCCCGCTACCCCAAAAACAAGAAATACCTGAAAAATGGAATGATGACATCATCATTCCATTTTTTTCAGGTATTTCTTGTTTTTGGGGTAGCGGGGTCCATCAAAAGTATGTCAAGTGGGTAATCGTTGGATGTAGAATTTAATTCCGCATCCAACGAGCTCTCCCGATCGAAATTTGAGTAAAAACACAGGGAGATATGTCAAAAATACAAACAAAAAAGTAGTTTTTTTATGATACCTATCCCCAAATTTATATTAAAAAAGTGTTTAAGACCTATGGTATTTCAAATTTAAAGAAATTTCATTGGCTAACACATGATGACATGGAATTTGAATAAAAGTTAAAAGGCCCATTTTGAGTTGAAATTTCCTCTAATGCTTACTCTCATGCAAAAGGTGTTCATGATGTCCTTGCCCAAGGTTTCGAGAAGACTAATAGCCTGTATAACCATGTTATCCACTCTATTGACATTGAATTTCACGTTGGCTCTGCTGTAGCTGTGCCCAAGACCCAATTGAGCCTTCTCCAAGTCTATCTGATTCAAGATATATGATTCAATTATAGAGCTTTGTTTACTCTTTTTTGCATGATTCCTCAATGTCAAAACTAAATATCCATTCAGTTGATGCTATGACCCATTTTGCTCCAAACCAAGCTAGGATTACTACATATCAGCACTATGTACATCCATCAATTACAGTTACCTAGGATATGTATGAACAGAATTAGTCAAGCACATGAAAAAATATTATAAATGGACAAATAGAAGAAAACACTGTGGTTTTGACATTCCTTAATTTCTATACTTAGATTTATAATACGATCACACTTTGTCTCTTAGGAGACAAGTCACTAACGAAACAATGGACATACCTGAGAGAGAGAGAGATAGGTAGTTGTACGGCAGAGTGAGACAAATACAGACCACAAGGTCACAGATCTATACTGTCAACCTCAAAACATATATAAAAAAACAAAAAAATATATTTGCATTTGTAGCAGTTATCGACCCAACAGCTCTCCACCCACAAAACTCAAAATCGCTAATTGAGGTTCTACACCCAGCTTGATGAGATTCCAACCAGATTCAGTTATTTTTTTTAAGCCTTTCTGGCCACAAACAATTGCACCTAATTGGACTAAATTTTTAACAGCTACACTTATTGCCTCATGGCTTGGGGCTTGAGGTCTAAACTCCACTCAGTGGCATCCATCCACAGTATCTATATTGACCAAAGAAACACCTCATCCCACTAGCCCGCAAGCAACAAATACAATAGAGACAACAATTTACCTTCCCAAAGCTAAATCACTATGTATCCTTGCTCAACTTCCTTTCAAAGATAGTGATTCCCTCTGTCGTTCCATAGACAACAAAATAGTGACAAGTGGATCCTTGGGAGAGGTTGGCCATGCAAGAAAAACATTGATCTCCCTTATAACCCAATTTATCCAAATTTATCATGCATTTCCCTTTGTAATTTATTATATAGGATTTCCATTTTTATGCTTTGTGTTGTTGTTGTGTTTTCTACAGGCTAGGAGCATGAGTTTATAGAATCCAATCCTTTTGCAGCTAGTGAATCCCTTTATTTTCCTGGATAGATGGAAACATAGCTTTTATGAAAGATTTATTTATAAGAAGACCAATGATCAGTGGGTCAATGCCTTTGATGCAGTGAATGGAGTCTATGAAGGCTTCGGCTGCTAAAACAAATAGATATTGAAGTTGAGATATCTCACAGTCTAATAATAAAGTATTTGCTAGAAGAAGAGAAACTCTATAAGGCTTCACAGTTTCTTTTTACTACAAGCAAACATAATTTTCTATTATAACCAGTATTGGTGGCTAACTATTAAGCACAACGATTACCATCTAACTACTTTATATTAGCTACTATGCACGGGGAAAGGAATGCCTTATTGTCTATGACTTCGTACAAAGAGGCAATCTTTAAGAGGGCCTTCATATTGAAGAACATAAACCAATGATTCCATATAAATACTGGTTTACAATAGCTGTGGAGTTGCAGGAGCATTAGATTGGCCCACTTCTGACAAGCAAAATGAAGCCCACGAAAAAGTTGATCACAAAAATAAATTGTACGTTTTTTCAAAGTTTTTGCTTAAAACTCCTACTCTCGCTTTGTTAATGCATTCTAATGATATAGGCTTGCCTATGGATTCAAAGTGGAAACTTATCAAATATATTACTATTTCTTCTTTGGATTTATGGTAAAATGATGGGTGAATTCTAGGGTTTCATGCACATGCAAGATTGATGCTAGCATTGTTGGAAGAACACAAGAACAAGGAGGATCTAGGGTTTTCTTGGTTGCTCCATTGGTAAAGTTTGGTGAAATTATGCTTCTATGGATTGAATGGTGGTTGTAATGCTACGTTTTCTCTGAATTAGGGCTTTTTACCATCTTTTGTCAACTTTTACATGTTATAAAGCATCCTCTTGAAGGATTTTTCTCTTGTTTTTCCTTATATCTCTGATTTTTTCCCTAATTAGGATCCTCCAACAAACCCTAGAGGTAAATATAGTAGTATTTCATGTGTAAATATACGCATTTACGTGATTAGTGTAGTGTTAGATTAAATCTGCGTTTTTATAAACTAGAAAACCTTAGAAATTTATAAAATTAAATAATCCAAAAATAACAACAATTTTCAAATTATAAGCCACCCTCAAATTTTGGTCTACCTATTTATCCCTAGATCCTCCAGTGCATCACATATCTTCTTGTCTACATCCACGAACTTGAGAAGCAACCTAAAAAAACCAGTCAAAAGTCAGATCTAGGGTTTCATACTTGACATGTTTCAGGGGTTGGGATAATTTGGCCTTGATAAAAGGTTACTTTATGCCTTACAATGACCCCATTTAATTGTTTAGTAGGGAAATTTAGGGACTCATTCATTACTGATCAGTGTTAGTATCGTTTCTAGCCCTAAAACCTATCAAAAAGACCTGCAAAATCAACCAAGTTAGGGTCATATTTGAGTTATTGGGAAATCTCAACAATATAATTGAATCCTTCCTTCCAAAAGCATTCTTTTCAGGATAAGGAGTACTTGTATAAACCCTTAAAAGGATGGTTAACTCAGCTGGTAATTCATGTTGATATACCAATGTGTACAATGGGGTGAAAAGTTACAATGGAAATTGAAAATACCAATGTGTACCATTCCCAACTCACAACCTACAGGGATAAGCACAAATATAAACATAGGTTTACCACTGCACAATCAACCATTAAAGTTGAACAAGATATGAGATTAATAAACAAATTACAAAACTACTAGAGAAAGATAAACTGGGGCAGATAGCAATATACTCATGTGGAATAGTAGGGAAACAAAGCTTCAGATACCATTTTCCTCACAAGTCTATCTATCTTTTTCTATCTTTTGACCTTTCATATTCCCATCAAACTCAAATGCCTATCAAATTTCTTGTAATGAAATGCCTACATTTAATTTTGTTGTCCTAGCTATATGGTATTGGTAAAGTATTACCAAGGGGCCAGTTATCATGATAAATCAAAATATTTAAGGTAATTGTTTAGATCAGATATAACAAAGTTCGCCTCTATGTATGGTAATCATCATCAACAACTAAATGTATGTGTGTGCACATGCAAATCCAATACACAACTCAATCAAACAAAAGAAAACATATTTATACCTTGATTTCTGGATCTTCACACTGTCGTCTTATGCTTTACCTTTCAAAACATCATTCAACATACTTCATTTTTTGTCCTGTTGCAATAGGTTCATGTTAGGACCCATCAAATATATTTATGTTTGTTTATGAAAATAACAAAAAAAATCTAAATAAATACAACTCTATTACAATGTAAATTACAATACTTTTCAACTATTCAAGTAAATTAATTGTTAAGAATATATCACCTGATAAAACATGGATAACCAAAAATACTATGTATATAAAGCCATCGATCTAATCAAAACTCCATTTCTTGCCTCTTAACTATGGAAATGTTTCCCAACGCTATCTGTAACAAGTTCCAATGGAGGATTCAAATAGCAATAGTTAAAATTACACAGTAAAAATATAGAAATAGATATTTTTTAATGTATTCGTCCTTACCATTTGTTTAGCTCCTCTCTGTTTCAAGATTAATTTAATATTCTCTACTAAATAGGACCAACCATGTGAAGGTGGAAGCTCTTATGGCCCCTCCCCCCCCTCACATCACTCTCAACTCCCCAAACCCAATGCCTATACTTGCAAATAACAATTTATTTCACTATTTCACAATGCAAATAACAATGCATCTACAATGCAAATTATTTCACTCAATAGTTGAAAAATGCTTTCATTAAGTCATTCTTTAAAACATTGATTAAACCATTTAATCATTCAACAGCTGAAAAAAACCATTCATTAAAACATTAATTTAGTCAATGGCAGAAGAAAAAAAAAAGTAAACAATTCAGTAAAGCATTCATTCATAAAACAGAGGAAAAAAGCATTATTTTTTTTTATAAATAAGAATTACTCAAAATTTGTTTAGTCACTTCCTTTTTACTTTTTTTTCTCTTTAAATATTTAGTTAGATTCGCATCTTCAGGAATCTGATCATTTATATCCCTACTAGTCTGCTCGCAAGGTTGAACTTCAGGCGCGGGGCGATGAATTTCTGTAATAATGTCAAAATATTTCATTAATATATTTATATTTTGATAAATACGAGTAATTCATTTAAAAAACATTATGAATGTGTTTTTTTACCTGCCATGTGCACATCAACATGTTCAACATTATCTCGTACCGGCCCAACCTATTCCGTGTTATGATCTGCATCTACATGCTCTGTAGTTGAATTGTGTAGAATTAGAATTAATGTTCATCATCTGCAATGGCCTATAAAAAATAGTAGCACATTAATAAATTCATTACCAGGATGAGAAGCATGATCTTCGTTTGGTTGGCCATGACTACATCCTCGACATGAACGGGATCATTACTTTCATGCACAAAAAGGAATAAATAATTTACATTAGTTTATTTATAAGGAACAAATTGCATGAACATTAATAAATTATCATTAAACTATACAGTTTTCACATACCTAGGCACCAGATGGATCAGTAGAAGATCGTGCAATATTCACAGACAAGCTTCTCCAATGTTCAACAACGGCGTCAAAGCCATGTTCGAAGCCAAGCTTCATGTAATCCGCACTGGGCAATTCTTTGAACCGGTCGGCCTTCATATTTGCATGATGTCATTAATTTTAAAGCCTTTTGTCAGAACAAAAAATAATAATAATATGTATGATATTTGGATGTGGATTGGGGTTTTGCGATACTTACGTATCGGGCCGCCAAATTGAAGTAACCACCAGGCCCAAGCTTGTGTTGGCCAATTTTTTCAATTCTTGCCTTTGTGGCCTTAGATGTGTCCGAGAGCCTAATTAAGTTTTTAAATACATTAGTATATGTACCAAAATTGATATAAAAACTAGTAATAATAAGGCTTACCACTACATTTTGGAATGTATTGCATACCTCCCTGTTCCACCTAATGGTATCTTTCTTGATTTTCTCAGGCCCTTCTCTTTTCCATCTTCCACTAGGGCTTTCCACTCCATAGATGGAATCATTGGAGGGTGCCCATACCTAGGGTTCTTTTCTAGGTGAACCTTATATTGGTCTTAGACAATCTTTATATGTTTTCCAGCCTTCTGTAGTACCTTCGATGTATCAAAGGTATCTTTTTCAAACAGACTAACTAAGCGATTAGTCAGATCGTCCTTTAAATATTTTGGATGCTTGTTCCACATTGTGCGGATGGTGGGCCTGAAGATCTCCAAGGACAAATCATTCATGTGTTTATAAAATATATCATTTCTTGCAAAACATTATTGCCATCATTAGTCAACATTAGAAAATATTATTGGTATATTAGACACAAATTATAAAAAATAAATTGAACAATCTATAATGACCTAGAATCCTCTCTATCTTTATTGGAACTAGTTCTTCATTCACCAAAAATGTACACTTTATTGAACCAGTGCTAATCACACAAGAAGATCCAGGAAATGCTTCCACATCTCTATCTAGCCCTGCATCCACCCCTTCTTCTGCAACATCTGTTGTGGGTGGGGCAACATCGGTTGCACCCTCCGCTGCCCTCGGTGGTGTCACATAGCATGTTGCTGATTTTTCAATGGACAATATGGGAGCAGTATGTGGTGTACGTGGAGTGGTTTGGTCACTGGGACCAACATTGCCTTGACCACCATTGATAATATCCATAGCGCGCTGTAAATTAAATCCATTGTATTATAAGTTTAAGAGCATATAAAATCAAATATTATAAATTTTTTATAAATGAATTTACATTTTTATTCGATAACTTACGTCCACTTGTTTACGTTGCTGTAACAACAATTGAATCCTTTGTTTGAGCCCTTCTGCTAGTGGAACTGCCAATGTCAAATGAATCAGTTCCTCATTTTGTTTTTCCCTTGTCCTTTGTATCACCCTCAATGGGTATGCAGACTCTCTAATTTCACTCTCTCATCAACCGAGAGACCTCATTCTGTAAAGAGTTTTGAGACGTCGTTTGATAAACGGAATCCCATGTCTGCAATTGAAATATATAAAAAAATTCTTATTCTTTGAAAATATAGTGTGCACAAATAATTATATTATGGATTACATATAGGATTACATGATGCCTAGCTGAGGGCATGGTCTGATCAACATATGGGGATTTACCTCAATCAGCCATCTGCAAAAAAAGTAGAGAACATTATCACAATGAATGCAATCTGTATAAGCTAACAAATACAGAACAAAAAAAAAATAAACACTATGCTACATGTTTTATATGTGTACATTTTTGAAGTATTTAGAATGTGGAATTACATTTAGGTTAAATGGTTGCCTCGAGTCTCCAATCGTCCGATCAACAGCTGGGGAGTTTCCCTGGTCAATCTACAAAAAAGGTAGACAACATTACCATCATGAACGCAACCATAAAAACAAAAGAATACATAACAAAATAAACATAATGCCTCACGATAGACATGTTTATGATTTTAAAGTATTTGAAATGGAGAATTACATTCATGTTTGGATGTTGCCTTAATGTTGTAGTCGGCTGATCAATAGCCGGTTGGCTTCCCTGATCAACACTCTACATCGAAAATCGATAATATTATATAAATGAACCTAATATACTAATGAAAATACATAACAACATATCTATATGTCCATCCTAAATTTAATATTACATTGGCAATATCGATATATACCTGCTTCCTTGACTCGATTCGACAAACATCTACGAAGATGGAGGTGCCCCTGAGAGAACCCTGCATCAAAAACATACTAAAAGTTACATAAGGAAACATGAAAAGTATATTATTTCAATTATATGCTAACAAAAATTACTATAGACGTTAAAATAATTAATAAAAGGGTGGTTAAATTGTTTGTTGTACCACAACCATACTAACAGTGTTTGTATCTACACGATTCAAATTGTAATCAATAAGAAGTTCTTCGCCAGCAGCTATTGATTTAATTGCACATACAAAGACATAGTTTCCTTCACGTGACTCGAATATGCAGATGGGTTGGTTTAATGTAGACCCTAGTTGTGTACTATTTATAAAACCCGCAATATTACCGATTGTTTTTGGCCTTCCGTCCATGTACATCGTTGCTCCTTTATTTTGAGCTTTGTCTTTCAGTTGTATATAATTCACTGACAACCCGTATCTATGCATACTTCATGTATATTGGACCAGGCACATCCAATCACTGTAGTTGTAACAGGGTCCAACATACTCCATCAATTCTGTACATCTATTGTATCCAACATTTATGCCGTCCATGAAAAACAAGCCCAATCCATGCAATGAGGATGGTGCAATTCTATATATCCTCTCATTCACACAAAAATCAGTGTTTACTTTAGGAATATCTCTAGGAACCCATTGTTTCACTAGGTGTTGGAACCTTAAGGGCACGTCGATGTCTCCCACTGTCTCATCATCATAGGAACGTGACCCCCCTCCTTGGAGAAAAAAGTTCAAGCGTTTGTCAAATTTTCTTCTGATATTCTGACATCTAGTTGATCTAGCCTGTGTAGACCTACTAGATGTCTCACTTTCCTCTAGCCTTCCCAAACTCTCTTTCCTGGAGGAAGACAGGTCTAACAAATACCTGTTTGGTTCTACCTGCACCGTGGCCAAAAAAACATTTGGCATAAGCATAGAAAAATACCAGCAAAAAAACGTGGAAAGACTTATAAGAAAAAAAACCTGGAAAGACTTGTAAGCCAATAACTTGTTAAAGAAAAAGCTTGTCAAGAATGAGTTTGGTTAATAGGTGTGGGAATTTGGTAGCCCTTAAAATTCCAATGTATGCCCCTCTTTTGGTTACATACAAGTCTCCATTCTAACTTATTGCTTGCATTGCCTTTTGCTAACATGAATTGGGTAGGCTTCATAAGCTTCATATGTATGCTTGTGGCCATTGTACTTTATCCTTTCAACGTTGTCAAGCTTGAGACGATATGTTATGCATATGCATCACATATAACACTACAATTTATGCCAATATATGTCTATACAAAACTTGGAGGTTCTCCTTTAATGGACTATCTCCTTCAAAGAACATATCTCCTTTAAGTGGTTTTTAGTTTTCCCATGAATGATTTTGTGATGTTGTAGATGATTGTCCATTTTACCTAATATGTTTTATGATATTTTCCATGTTTTATAGGGTGCACATACTTGTTGTTGATGGCTTCTTTTGCTTGAAAGTTGAACTACCTAAAAGTGCATAGATCTCATCTATGACCCTTTAAGAGTCATAATAACAACTATTGTTATAGGATTTTATTCTCCAAATGAAACACCAAAACCATACTTATCGGTTAATATTTGTGTAGGGATGTTTTTTTGATCTCTCCCATAATTTATGATACTAATGGGATTGTATGCAAAAATTTATGTATGCCCTAAGAAATCTTATGTATGCCCCTCTTTTAGTTACATACAATTCTCCATTCTCACTTATTGCTTGTATTTCCTTTTCCTAACATTTCCTTTTGCTTTTACTATCCTAACCCCTTTTCAACAATAATAGTTGCAGATTTAATCAAGTGTTTTTCTACTAAGGTGGTTGAGTCAACCGAGTTGACCCCCAACCAAGCTAAATCGGCCTTTGAAACGATTGGAGTGACAATTTTGGTACCGAAACAAGAAAATCAGGGTATGACTAAATGGATCGGTAACAAAATGGTCAATTCGTGCCAATCCGTACTAAATTTACCAAGTGAATGTGGGAATGCATAGGCCACACACATGACACTTCAATTCAAAAAAAAAACCTAGAAATATAAACATCTAGACTCTAAACCTACTTCATTGTCGATTCAATTAGGTTTGTAGGATTCCCATACATCATAACACTATTTGGAGTAAAACACAACTTGTTTTGTAGACCCTAGATGCCAACCATGTGCACAATAGTCAATCTATAAAGCAACCCCTGAATACACAATTGTTCTTCACAAAATAGGGCATGAACCATGTGAACAACCTTCCAAGTGGACCAGCTCAATGAGTAACCTCCAAGCATGTAATATCTCTCATGAAATGGTGTATAAAATAGTGTAAGCATGCTTCAAATGATCACCTTCTCCTTTGGTAGGGCTGAACACTGCACTTATGAATGTGTCTCCAAGGGTGAATGTTTCTCAAATAATGAGAGAAGGACTTCCTCTAATAATAAACCAGTACACCAAGGTGAATTGGCCCATAGGACTGCCCAACATTGCTCCTAGTGTGACATTGAAAATACCTGACTTGTTGATGTATATGTAACTTCGGAATGTATTCTTATATGTATTTTATATATTGTAACCCGATGTTTATTCCGGGATGTTTCTATTATGTATTTGAGTCATATTGTCTTACCCCGATGTTCCAATCGGGAGGATTATTAATGTAAAAAAGTCTTATCAAGTCATTAGGTAAGTCCCCACAGTTTCAGGGCACTTGGGTTATTATACACTAATTAAGGTGTAGGCTCGAGTAAGTAATTGTAAGTTAAGCCTACATGGTTGAGTGCACTTCAAGTCAATGGAAGAATATAAATAGAGAGTGAGAGTCTCTCTATTTATCACTTGTGAATTACATCACTTGCTCTCTCAAGTGTGGCGCACCTTTGGAGAAGGAAATACTTTGGCTTGACAGAAGACAGAAGGCTGCTGTTGTGTTGGGAGGTCATCTTACTATTTTGGGATCACATCTTGTGGTGATACTATCTTTGAGGAAGTTGAGGGGTTTTCTCCATTTATGGTTTCCCCTCCTAAAATCTTTGTGTCTCTTGTCTCTTGTGATGTGCTTATGTGATTGCTGTGCTTGTTATTCTCTCAGTGAAAAGATCTTAACATAATGCTAGCTTAAATGTTGAAAAACTAACACTTATGAATGTGTCTCCAAGGGTGAATGTTTCTCAAATAATGAGAGAAGGACTTCCTCTAATAATAAACCAGTACACCAAGGTGAATTGGCCCTTCCAGATAAAACTTGGTATTTTCAATGTCACACTAGGAGCAATGTTGGGAAGTCCTATGGGCATAAACAACTCTAGAATCAAGTATGAGCATCAAAGGGACAAATCTAAGCACTTTACAGTAATGGACAAATAATGATGTTGAGTTCTTGGAGATCCTGTAGAGTGGATGTTTTAACCTCTGTGCTACTCTGTAGAGTGGATGTTTTAACCTCTTTGCAAACCCGTGTATGAGTTTGAGACAACATTTACATCCACTCTACAGGATCTCTAGAGAACTAACATCATTATTTTTCCATTAGTATAAAGGAGATGTACTAGAAGATTTTCCTGTACATGTTGGTTTTACTATTTAGTTGAACCTAAATGTGAAACAACGAGGAGCACTAAGCAAGCTACAACACTTTTCGTGTGCGTCAATGTGCGCATGAGTCAAAGAGTTGTAGCTTGCTTAGTCTCCTCTCTATTTCGTTCAACTTCTCCATGAAATCAACAAGTCCTCACAAATATTCTAGTACAATTCCTTTACAGTGATGAACAAAGAGTGGACATTTCCAGATTTTCTACTTGGCACGTTCAGGAATGAAAAGAATGTTTTAAATAAATTTATATCAGTTTGTAATATTTGCTGATTCTAAAGCTGATGATGAAGAACAAACTTGGTATTTTCAATGTCACACTAGGAGCAATGTTGGGTAGTCCTATGGGCACAAACAACTCTAGAATCAAGTATGAGCATCAAAGGGACAAATCTGAGCACTTTGGGAGCATTTTGAATGTCACAACAAATAGTAAAGCATCTCAAATCAGCTATAATTAGGCCAACTTTCAGATCTGGGCACATTGCAGCAATACAATATTATCATCAATGGAAATAGGAGGAGGTCTTTGCAATTTTGGCTATGAAAATGAGAAATATGTGGGTGAAAGAAACCCTAAAATCTCATTCATATGCCTTATAGCAGCATCCACATGAATTCTGGGCACAAACAAACTTGTTTGCCAGTTAAAAAAGGGTATGAAGCAACCCTATTTCATCATCTTGGGCACTCTTGTGCACTTATCCATCATCGAACAGGCGTACCTCTAAATATGGTCCAAATTGGAGGGTTAAAAGGGAGTTATGGGCATGAATAGTCCTATGAAAAGTGACGACTAATGGAAAAAATGGCTTTCATAAAGCCATTGAATATGCTAATGGTTGGATTACCAACATAAGGGCTGTTCCAACCTCCTAAACAACAATTTATAGTAGTATCATGAATCCTTGGTGCTTTTTCTCCACAAAAAGGGGCTAAACAAACCTAAATAAAACCAATACCATTTAATTTCAGACCCTATAAACCAAGTTGGATTGTGCTTTAGGTGATTCTCAGCGGTCTCTTGAAGGAGATCAATAGAAAATAATAGTCTTTGGTGGCTTTCCTTGCAACCGTAGGTCACAAAACAACCCTAAAAATCTCTAGACCTATGCACAAGAGAAGTAACAACCTGAGTTGGCCCAAAAATACCAATTTTGTTCTGCATTAAGGGCCCATGTCAGTGCAATGATTCTTCCCAATGTTTGACAGCTGCCCTGTGATTTCCATTACATGATTTCCATCTATAAACCACTATTGTGGTTTAATCATTACTCCCATTCAAGAACAAAAAAGTATACATGACCTCTCTCCCTACATTAAGTCCATGTGCACATAATGACTATCTTTGGTACTTCCTAACTTTTCAGTATTCCTTTTGACAACAAAAGTGAAACATGAAACAATATCCTTACTTTTAGCATCTTGCACAACTGATGGATTTGATTGAACTGTATAAGTACTTTGTTCCCAAATTAAATATTTTGAGACCTATGAATGAAGGGGAGTGAGATGAATGGTTGAAGGAATCAAATGGAGGATGAATTAATGCCCTGTTCTGCCTACCCAAAGGTCCTTTTATAATGAATATTATCCCTAACTTATCATTTATTTGTAGTATTCTATTGTTCACCCATACCACTCTACGAAACAAAGTTTTATGCCGATCTAGTATGTATATTCATGATGATGCTTTTTTTCACATATTAATTTTCAACCCTAAGGAAACGCTAACTTGTTTTCCCATACTAATTTTCAACCCTAAGGAAACCCTAAGAAAATACCAACCAACTATATAAACCACAAATTTCATCTTATCCTGTTAAATGTAAGAGGGGCAAAAAAAAATCAGACACGGTGAAAATTGGCATAAAATGATCAAATAAAAAATGGAGGACATCAAAATACCTAGTACTTGCTTCAAGACCCAAACATCATTCAAGTGAAATGTCCACTCTTCACTGCCATTGATT
>LPNX010661034.1:92606-111128 GCA_001517045.1 Pseudotsuga menziesii
AGGTTCAATGTATACATTCATATCTTTGACTTGGAACTTACCTGATTCATAATTTGAAGTACATATAAAATATATCATTATGAGAACCATTAAGATATATAAACCATGCAGAAGAGTAAAATAATAGATATATATATGAAATTAAGATACATATTATGACAAATGAGATGCCAGAACTACATTATAAATAAAACATTTTTCTTCAATAAAACCTGGAATAATCATCGACAACATTATGTGCTCCCTCTTTATTGACAACGATGGAGGAATGTTATTGTTGATAACAAAAATAAGCCACACAGTGTAAATGGATTTCATCTGTGCAAATGGATTAACACCATTTGCTACCAAATAAATCCTAATATTACGTGGTTCTTCTTTAAAGTGAGGCCACTTTTCCTCAATATCTCTAAAAGCAGTACCATCTAAAGGCATTCCGATAACATCATCTTGACTTTTGTTCCTGCCATGGAAATCCATAAATTGCGCTATGTTTTTGCACCTGAACATTCATTGCAAACGTGGAATGATGGAAATATAACGAAGAACCTTCTAAGGCACCTTTTTTGTTACTTTATCTGTACGATATCTACTTACATGACATTCCAGACATTCTGTTGCAAATTCATGCTGATTATATTATATAACATGGTCATTGGGGCATGCATGAATTGATTCATAATGCATTCCAATCTCTTTCATTATGGAAGATAAATCTCGATATGTGGGAGGTAAAATATTTGGTGGTGGTAACAAAAATTCAGCTATCAAGCTACCAAAAAAAAACTGTTAATGTAATAAATAAATAATATTAACGAAACATGCTTCATCCGTACGATGATCAATAATGAGTTAACAATACAATTATTAGAGGAATACAAATAAACTTTATCATGATCCTATATATGTGATCTATTATTTTAGATACCTTAGCATACGTGTGATTGCAATGTTTGAAAGACCATTCATAACCTTCAAGTTCATTATCAACAATATAGTAGAGAGAAGATTTGTTTTGGAGCCTTCATAAAGGGGTTCATATGCCTGATCGAGAAGAGGTATATCGTGAACATCATCAAAGTCATCATCATTTTCATTATCAACACCATTTTCATCCATTCTAATGTTAAATGAATCATGGATCAATGTATTTGTACCATCATCTTCAATTACAACATCGGCATGATCATCTTGTTCAATATGATCATTCACTTGTTCTCCATTAAACATACACGCTCCATGATCCTGATCCTAAACTTGTTCTAAAAGAACTTCCTCTGGACAACATCCTATAGGGTGTCTTTCATTTAATATAAATACATGGAAAAATCAATAGGTATACATTAATCTATGAAAGAAAAAAAATACATACAATTACAAAAAAAAACAAATACAAGAATGTTTATAATGCTAAACCTACAAATGGATGATATTCGTTACCCACCTCAGTGTGTCCATGTTCCCTGCAATGTTTTTTGGTTGTTTAGATCAATATTCTTCTCCTCTTAAATCCCCTGCATTGAGTACACGGACAATAACATTTCCATCACCCCTTCGTTTCGCTGCATCCCATAGTCTAGCAAGCAATTGTCGGTTGTCTTCATTTAGATCTGGAATATTTAATCTATTTGACATTTTGTCATAAACTTCATTAATGAATATAACCGATTGTATTAAAAAATCAAGTTCCACGCATCAACCATGCATCAAGGTTTTTTCAAACAGAGAGAAGTCTAAGAATAAAAAATTCTCGACAAACTGTCTATCGATGAAAAAAAAATTCCCATAACCGCCCGTTGAAGAATAAATCAATTCCTGAAAACATCCGTCGAGGAACAAATAATTTTCACAATCATTCGTCACTTCTACAACAAACATGTCGAAATGTTTAAAACAATTTATATTTATAATGGACATGTGTCGGATATTCGACACCTTGAACATAGTTACCGTTGAAAGTATGGGACCATAAAATTTAAAATCATGTAAACCTTAATTTTTTTTATAAAAACATCTATACTGTCCGTCATATATCCGACTCTTAGGTGTCAGATAATCAACATTTTTGGGTTCACAGACGTCGAAGATCCAACATGTAAGTGTCAGATAACCGACACTACAAGGGTCGTAAATCCGACTCACGAGTGTCATAGATTCGACGGAGCTATAAATATTTTGTTATCGGCATTATGTTGATTGATTGTTGTCTGACACATCTGTGCAAAATGTTATATGACTTTCGAATTTGGGTTCAAATCCTATTGTGAGTGTTCATGAGATTTCAGCTCTCATGACTTGATTCCAGTATATGTCAGATGTTTCCAGCCATTATGGAGATATTAATCCATTATATATCTTCAGCCTTTATGGAGATCATGATCCTTTGTATATCTTCATCATGGATATTCTGATCTATCTATATTGTACGTGGCGATGACCACACATGTCATATTTTGTATCATGCCTATTCATGGCCATTTTACTCTTATGTATCCATGACTGTTATATCTACTTGCAGATATGTGTAGAGTTTGATCATTATATTGTACTGTTGGATGACTGGTTCTTCCACCTGGTTCTTCATCACTCCACTTTTTGGATGGACTTATAATGTATTTCTGCCATCGTATCACCCCTCTGACCTCACACATTAGGGGGCATCTGTTACAGCTGATTTTACCACACATGGTGGATCACACCTTTATGACCTTCCCTGTCCCTTTGTATACTCTTTATACCCCATGGACCATTTTTTTAACTTTGATGTTTCGAATATCATCCCTAAAAACACCTATTATTTTCTATATGCGACTTTTAATCCCCTTCTCGCATATATATGCAGATATGACCCTCAAACCTGCGTACATCGGGATGTGTGCAAAAGGCCAAATAGTTTTGGAGTTTTCCTTGATGTGGATCTAAGTCACTTGTCTCTTGGCATTCCATATGCCTTGATATCACTCGTATTTGACCTTCCATTACTCCATTGAAGTACTATATAAGGAACCCTTTGGATACATTGAAGAAGGAGGAATTGAAGAGTAAGAAAACTATAGTCCATTGTTGCCAAAGCTTATACTTGAGTCTACATCCTTTTGTCCCTTCGAGCAATTTGTGTTCTTCTCAATCTTTCCTTTTCTTGTGAGCTTTCTATCAAAAGATGGAGGATTGAAGTGGTGGAGGCCCAGGTGGAGGACTCATTTTCTCCCATTCGCAGACATGCCGACAGAGGTTGTCACTATTGTAATCTCTGTTTTATATTAATAGAAATATATTTTCCTGTCCAATAATGTATATTTAAATGAGTATTGAATCCATGGATGCTTTCAAATCCTTATATGTTATTGATTATATATGATAGAGTAGGTCGAACACAATTATATATAGCATTCTTGTCTTGTTTGTTGAATGTTGAGGGAGAAAATTACTTATACAAGCGAGAGTGGAAAAGCTCAACGGGGATCTACACCAACCGTCCAGAATAAGGTATGTATCGAGATCCTTTAGTGTTATATGTTTGGTTTCTCTTGCATATTGGAAAGGATTGATTTCTGCGGTTACTCTATCTGTTGTGGTACCCCAAGCCATACAATTTTTTTTCTGGGTTCGATCCCCAATATGGTTGCCAATTCTATCACGAATAAAACTTCCTATGGCTTGGGGTACCACAATAGACAGAGTAACCACATAAATCAATCCTTTCCAATATGCAAGAGAAACCAAACATCTAACACTAAAGGATCTCAATACATACCTTATTCCAAATGGTTGATGTATATCCCCATTGAACTTTTCCACTCTCACTTGTATAAGTAATTTTCTCCCTCTATTAGGATTATTAATCCTCCCTTGTCCAAATTTGGTCATATGTCTAAATCGGGAGTCATGTCTAAATCAGGAGTCCATCTAGTCTATTTATAGTCATTAGCACCATTGGGTAAACTTGAACTAATTGGGGCACATGTTTTAGTTACCAAAGTGTGGGGAACACTAATTGAGGATCACTGCCACTTATTGCACTTGATTTCATAAGTTTAGGAGTCTCCTAGATCAATCCCTACAATTTAGGAAGCAACTGGGAGTGCCGAAACCAACCAAGTTCAGTTCACTTCAGTTAATGACTATTCAAGCCAAGTTAGGAGTCAATTACATTAAGTTCTAGCCCTCTACATTCAGTTAGCGCTAGGTTTAATTGATTGCACACATGTGGGGCACATTTCTCACCTACCACATTCAGTTAACCATTAGTCAACACTAAATGTAACATTTGGTTGTGTTTTAAAGCTCCGATGAACTCTAGTTATGATTTAGACAAGGACAGTTAACTACTGGGTCCTCTAATAGTGATTTAGACAAAGTCTTGGTTACCTATAGTCAAGTAGAGTCTAATCAATTCGAACTTCCTCATGTGGATTTGAATTGCTTGTGGCTATTAAAGCCATTTTACATTATTGTAATTATCATCTGAATTACCTTTTTGATTAATGAAAGCATTCACAGCTACAAGCCTTTTGCACTGTTTCATTCTTCAATTGCTGAGTAAATTGTGAGATCTTCTTTGTGACTTGTGTATTTGTCTACAGATCTATATGCTCAAATTTACACCCTCAACATTCAGCAAACAAGACAAGCATGCTATATATAATTGTGTTAGACCTACTCTAGCATATATAATCAATAACATATAAGAATTTAAAATCATCCATGGATTCAATACTCATTTAAATACACATTATTGGACAGGAAAATATATTTCTATTAATATAAAACAGAGATTACAATAGTGATAACCTCTGTCGGCACGTCTGCGAATCAGAGAAACTGAGTCCTCCACATGGGCCTCCACCACTTCAATCCTCCATCTCTCGATAGCAAGCTCACAAGCAAAGGCAAGCTTGGGAAGAACACAAAGTACTCCAAGGTACAAAGGGATGCAGACTCAAGTTTAAGCTCCAGCAACAATGGACTATAGTTTTCTTGCTCTTCATATTCTCCTTCTTCAATGTATCCAAAGGGTTCCTTATATAGTGCTTCAATGGGGTAATGGAAGGTCAAATCCGAGTGATATCAAGGCATATGGAAGGGCAAGAGACAAGTGACTTGGATCCACATCAAGGAAAACTCCAAAACTATTTGGCCTTTTGCAGACATCCTGATGTACGTGGGTTTAAGGGTTATATCTGCGTATATATGCGAGAAAGGGATTAAAAGTCACGTATAGCAAATAATAGGTGTTTTTAGGGATGATATTGGAAACATCAAAGGTACAAAAATGATCCATGGGGTCTAAAGAGTCTATAGAGGGACATGGAAGGCCATGAAGGTCTGATCCACCATGTGTGGTAAAATCAGCTGTAACGGTCGTGGGTTCAATCCCTACACCCTCCATAATTTTTGTTGAGATGTACAATTAGACCACCGACATGGAAGCCACATGGCACACGCTGATTGGTACAATTTAGCAATGATAAGTCACCTTCTTGACCAAGTAGTGCCCTGCCATTGGTCCATTGTTTTACCCATTTACCCATTTTTTTCCTTTTTCAACCCTTTTGTCGAAATTTCGAAACCTGATAACTTTCACATCCATAGGTCATTTCACGTGAAATGAACACTTATAGAAATATCTTGATTATATCTTTGTATCTGTAATCTTTAATTCACTTTCTAAATATTTTCATTTTGATCAAAATTTGAGATCCTCTTGGATCAAACCTTCCCACTAGAAAGCTTTTGGGCCACCAGAAGCATGAAATCATTCAAAAAATAGGAGAGGGTACAATTACCTCACTCTTCCGGTATCTAGCCACTGTGATTTTTTGGATGCATTCCTTCAATCCCCTTACAAAGAAATTCCATGTTACCTCTTCATGAATATCTAACATTATTATAAAGTATAACATCTTCCTGAAGCTCATTGAGATATTCAAGAGAAAACTCATAAATAGATGGTACTTGAACCTATAGATCTTGGTCTACAATCATAGGAGGAGCATACAGTTTCAAGTTTTCCACATTAAAAATAGAATACATTTTCATATAAAGAGGAGATTCTAACCGAAAAACATTATTACTAACTTTACACAAAATTGTAAAAGGTCCATACATTGTAGGTTTCAAATTTATACCTTCGTCTTGGAGTTGACCCTTGTTGATATGAAGCCATACTCGCTCACCAATTTCCAAATTATGATCTACTCAATTATTGTCATGCCATCCTTTATACTTGGCCTGACTTGATTCCAACTGTTCTGTCATTGTTTGATGAATCAACTAGATCTGCTTAGCTTTATCCACATCAATGTTTCCATATTCCATTGAATCCTTTCCAAAAACAAAGTCTAAGGGAGACTTTGGAAAATACCCAAAACATGTCTCAAATAGAGACTTCTATGTTGAAGAGTGTATGGCTCTGTTGCAGGCATGCTAAACATGATAATGCAACTGTACCTCCCAAATCTTAGGATGATTGGCACAATACCCTCGAAGAAGAGGTACAATAGTCCAGTTGACCACTTCAATTTGTTCGTCAGTTTGTTGATGAAATGTTGTTTTTTTCTTTAGCTTTGTGTCCACAATTTCCCATAAATATCACCAAACTTTCCCAAGGAAGTGGGAATATCGATCAGATATAATAGAAGTAGGAAGTCCAAAATGGACCCATACATTTTGAAAGAACAAATGAGTAGTCATCTTCATTGTGATCTGTTGATGTATTTGTAACTTCAAAATGTATTCACTTGTATATTTCATATATTGTATTTCATTGGTCCCCAATGTTCCTATTAGGAGAATCATTAATATAATCAAGTCATGTAAAGTCATAGAGGGTAACCCTCCTTGTTGACTAGGGGGGAAAGTTCCCACAGTTGTGGGGCACTAGGGTTGTTAGACTCTCCTAGAGAAGTCAGCTCTGGTAAGTTATTATCAATTTAGAAACTAGTATAAATAGAGAGTGAACCTCTCTATTTAACACACACACTCACACTCAGTTGTATCACATGAGTGAAAGATAAGGAGCTGGGACATGGGAGAGAGAAAAAATAGTGGAGATCATCTTTTTCTATCTTTGGGTTTTACTGCTGCCATTGGTGCTTATTCTATCTCTGAGGAAGTTGTGGGGTTTTCTCCTTTATGGTTTCCCCAAGCAAAATCTCGGTGTCTATTGTCTCTTGTGATTGATTTCTTTGCATGTTATTCTCTCAGATAAGATCCTAAGATCATACTACTTAAATGATAAAAATCTAACATGGTATCAGAGCTAACCTGAGAAGAAGACACTATGCAGCTGCAGAAGCTAGTGCTTCCTAATTTTTGGGTCTCTATCTACAATCCATCAGTAAAAGGAGGCTGGGATGACTCTACATTGTAGGGCACATATTTTAGTTTCTGACCTATCATTGCATCGAGAAATTAGGGCTTCTCACAGAAGAGGAATTTTTGAGTGATCCCAACATAGGATTGATATCCTCATCAAAATCGAAGTTTAGAGACAAAAATTGAGGTTTTTGGTTGGGTAGAACTCCTGGAAATTCAAACCCTAATTTTCCCTAGAACTAGAAAACCAGCATTGTAGAAGATCAGCTCTAGATCTATTTTCAGCTTCTCAAATTGGTAAGAACCTAATTCTAAGCAGAACCTGAGGCTTTTGAAGCAGAACCTAATTCTAAGCATTTTTAGTTTCTGACCTATCATTGCATCGAGAAATTAGGGATTCTCACAGAAGAGGAATTTTTGAGTGATCCCAACATAGGATTGATATCCTCATCAAAATCGAAGTTTAGAGACAAAAATTGAGGTTTTTGGTTGGGTAGAACTCCTGGAAATTCAAACCCTAATTTTCCCTAGAACTAGAAAACCAGCACTGTAGAAGATCAGCTCTAGATCTAGTTTCAGCTTCTCAAATTGGTAAGATCTAAATATTTTGTATTTCCATTTGAGGTTCTCAGTTAAGATGTCTCATTGCACCAATCTTGATGAAAATCTTGAGGGATCGGATAACTTCTAAGCATGGAAGTATAGGATCTTAGTAGTTCTTGAAGAAAGTGAATTGGACTCCTACATCAGTGGAGAGGTTCCAGTTCCAGAGGGAGATAAGGATAAGGCATTACATAAGAAGAATTTGATTAAGGCCAAGAGGATTATTGTTGATTCAATCAAGGATCACCTCATACCATAGGTTTCCTCCCTAAAGACACCTAAATAGATGTTTCATTCCTTGACCAAGTTGGTTGAATGGAAGAACATAAATCAGAAGATGACTTTGAGAAATCAATTGAAGAATGTGAACATCCAGAATGAAGAGACCATACAATCTTACTTTACAAGCGTCTCTCAAATCAAAGAAAAACTTGAAGCAGTGGATGAAGAATTAGAGAAAGCATAAATTTTGATGAGCACCTTGAATGGTCTCCCTAGGTCTTGGGACTCCCTCATTCAAGGAATTTGTGCTAGAAGAAATCTAGTCACCTTCAGTAGACTTATGGGAGGAATGCTCACAAGAAGAAGCTCAAATAGTAGCCCGAGAAGAAAAGACGGGAAGTGAAGATCAAGCTCTCATAGTACACTCCAAGAAAATCAAAATCGACTATCATCATCACAAAGGTAAGAACTCTCACCAGAAATATAACCCTATAATATATAATAGAGATATATCTAGTATCATATGCTTTACATGTGATGAGAAAGGAAACATATCCAGAAACTGTCCCAAAAACAAAGGTGGCTCTCAAAAGAAGAAGAACTACAAAAGAATACATCATGCTCATGTTGCAGAGGATGATGAACCTTCCAAGAAGGGATTCAGACAAGAAAGTGAAGATTCTTCAAGTGATGAAGAGTATGTTTTGATTTCTTCCCTCACGGGAACTATCACATATGGGAGCAATGATTGGATCATCCATAGTGGGTATTCCAAGCATATGACAGGATTCAAAGAATCCTTTGTGAAATTATCAGAACATGAGTCACCCCACAAGGTGAAACTTGGGGATGACTACCAATATCCCATAAAAGGTAGTGGTGAATCCTCCTATAAGCTAGACTCTGGAAATTCTATGAAGATGAAGGATGTCTTGTTTGTCCTGGGACTAAAGAAGAACCTCCTCTCCATCTCTGCATTATATGCAAAAGGAATGAGGGTTGAATTTGTAGATAACCAAGTCGTTACATGGCCAAAGGGAAAGACTATAGATGATGCAGTTCTGATTGGAGAGTAAGAGGGAGGTTATACAAGCTAAAGGGCCGACTAGAACAAGCCTTGGTCCATGACTCAATAGAGCCAAATGAAATTCGACACAGAATGCTTGCACATGTGCACAATAGAGCACTACCACTTGCAAGCAAAGTTGTTGAAGGTCTTCCAGAAATACAGGCAAAACATGAAGGTGTTTACAAAGGATGTACGAAAGGAAACAACACAAGGAAGACATTTCCAATTAGCGATAGAAAGGCAAAATGAATATTGGAAATCATCCACTCCGATGTATGCATACCAATGTCATCCAATTAATTGAGTGGGTATGTATACTATGTTTCTTTCATTGATGATTTTTCTAGGAAGACATGAATATACTTCTTGAAAAACAAAGATGAAGTATTCAACAAGTTTAAATAGTTTAAAGCCTTGATCAAAAACCAAACAGAAAAGAAAATCAAGACCTTTCAATCAAACAATAGCAGAGAATTCACATCAACTGAATTCAAAGAATTATGTAGAGATTCAGGGATTAAGAGGGAGTTGACCACTCCATATAATCCACAACAGAATGGCGTTGCAGAAAGAAAGAATAGAATGGTTATGGAAGTTGAAAGGGAAATGCTTCATGATCAAGATCTTCCCATGCATCTATGGGTAGAAGATGCTAGAACAGCTATGTATGTACAGAACCATACTCCACATAGAGTACTCAAGAACAAAAAAACTAAAGAAGTATTCTCTGGCAAGAAACCAGAAGTCAGTCATCTCAGAATATTTGGCTGTCCAATGTACATACACATTCTGAAATAAAAGAGGACAAAATTATATCCTTTAGGAAAGCAGGGTATATTTTTCGGATATAGTGAAATCTTGAAGGCTTAGAGAATATACTTCCCAGGATTCAAGAAGATCAACATCAGTAGGTACATAACATTTGATGAAGAGTCAAATTACAACAAATCCAGAAAGAAACATGTTGAAGACCCTGAAGAACTAGAATCACCGAGGATTCAAGATACAACTATGAACGATGCAATTCAAGAAGAAGATCAAGAAATAGAAGAACCCTAAGAACCTGTAGATCCACCCCAGGAGAAGAATAATCACAAGAGAAAACCTACATGGTTACAAGAGGCTATCCAAGGTGTAGAAAGATATGGGGCTCCAGAAGAAATGCACAGAGAAAGGAAAAGAACTAGGTCCTACTCCGATTATGAAACCCTATTATGTGACATCATTGATAAAGAACCTTCCAACTATGAAGAAGCGGCAGAGAAGAAATAATGGAAGGATGCTATGATCGAGGAGTATTAGTCGATCATGAAGAATGATGTCTGGGATGTTGTCCCAAGACTAGAGGGGAAGTTTGTTGTGACTTCCAAGTGGATCTACAAGATCAAGCATGCTGTAGATGGCAGCATAAAGAAATATAAAGCAATATTTTTGGCTCGTGGCTTCTCCCAAAAAGAAGGAATAGATTATGAAGATACTTTTGCACCTGTAGCCAGATACACTTCCATTAGATTAGCACTTTCTCTGGATGCAATGATGAAATGGAAGATACACTAGATGGATGTCAACGCTGCTTTCTTGAACAGTGTAATAGAAGAAGAAGTGTATGTGGAGAAGCCACTCGGTTTTTATACACATGATAGGGAGACTCATGTGTGTAAATTGAAGAAATCCCTGTACGGTTTGAAACAGGAACCTAGGAGATGGTATGGTAGGATTGACAGCTTCCTGACTAGTTTGGGCTTTACCAAGAGTAAAGAAAATTCCAACCTTTACTACAAGGTTGAAGAAGGGAACCCAGTGATACTCCTACTATATGTAGATGACATGTTTGTAACAGGTGAAGATGGGTTGATTGCTGACACAAAGAGGAAGCTTGCTTCTGAGTTTGAGATGAAAGACTTGGATATGATGCATTACTTTCTAGGAATGGAGGTATGATAGAATGTAGATGGAATTTCCCTAGGACAAGGGAAGTATGCAGTAGAGATCCTGAAGAGGTTCGGGATGATGGACTACAAGACCATGACCACACCTATAGCATCGAACCTAAAGCTATTGAGTGATACTTCTTCAGAGTTGGTTTATGCTGCGATGTATTGTCAGATGATTGGGTCCTTGATGTACCTAACGAATATGAGACCAGATATTTGCTTTGTTGTGAACACATTGAGCCAGTTCCTTACAAATCTGAGACATGTTCACATGATTGCTGCAAAGAATATTCTTAGGTACCTGAAGGGTACAGTTGATTATGGGCTCAAGTACGAGGAAAATCAAAAGATTAACCTGGAAGGTTGTGTGGATTCAGATTGGGTAGGAAATTCCATTGATAGGAAGAGCACTTCGGGGTTCTGCTTCAATATGACATCAGGTGCAATCTCTTGGTTTAGCAGGAAAAAATCCTACGTGGCACTGAGTACAGCCGAAGCAGAGTATGTCATAGCTTGATAGGCTAGTTGTGAGCCAATATGGCTAACAAAGCTACTATATGATTTTTTTGATCTCTAGTTGGATGCTACTTGTATATATTGCGACAACCAGAGTTGTGTGAAGTTGTCAGAGAAATTAGTGTTCCATGACAATTCGAAGCATATCGAGATCAAATATCGCTATATCAGGGATATGGTGCAGAGAGGAGCAGTGAAGCTCCAGTATGTTGCGACGGATGAACATATAGATGATGTGTTGACCAAGCCATTAGCCAGAGTGAAGTTTGAGTACTTCAGGGAGAAGCTTAGTTTTCTCTAGATCGAGGTTCCTTCCAAGGGGAAGTGATGAGTCCATGTGCCTTTCTGACATGGTGGTAGGATTGTTTCCTTCCATGGTCAAATGTAAGTGTTGTGCCTTTCTGACATGGTGGTAGGATTGGTTCCTCCCATGGTCAAATATAAGTGCTGTTCCTTTCTAACATGGTGGTAGGATTGGTTCCTCCCATGGTCAGATGTAAGTGCTGGGCCTTTCCAACATGGTGGAAGGCTAGGACTCCCATGGTAGGATATAAGTGTTGAGTACTGCATCCAGTATGAAAAAGGACTAGCTCTGTAGTGGAAATCCTTGCAGAGAAAAGGTGCTACATCTAGTATGAAAAAGGACTGGCTCTGTAAGGGAAATCCTTGCAAGAGGCAAGGTGCTACATCCAGCATGAAAAAGGACTGGTTATGTAGAAGAAATACTTGCAAGAGGCAAGGTGATGCATCCAGTATGAAAAAGGACTGGCTCTGTAGGGGAAATTATTGCAAGATGCAAGGTGTTGCATACAATATGAAAAAGGACTGGCTGTAGGGGAAATCCTTGCAAGAGGCAAGGTGCTACATCTAGTATGAAAAAGGACTGGCTCTATAAGGGAAGTCCTTGCAAAGGTAAGGTAGTACATCCAACATGAAAAATGGATAGCTCTATTGATGAAGACATACATGGATGCTAGGCCTACAACAAGCATGAAAAGGGTTGTCTTTGTAAAAATTCCTGTGACGAGTAGAATTGAAATATAGAACCATTTGATTGAGATAGTGGAAGAAACCCTTGATGATCCAGTGATGATCCAATGATGATCAAGATTTGATGATAATCCAATGATGATCAAGACTTGATGATGATCCATTGATGATCCAGTGATGATCTAGACTTGATGATGATCCAATAATGATCCAGTGATGAAAACTTGTGCTGATGAGTTATATCTAGAGAATACCTTCCTAGTTAAGAGGGAGTGTTGATGTATTTGTAACTTCAGAATGTATTCACTTGTATATTTCATATATTGTATTTCATTGGTCCTCGATGTTTCTATCGGGAGAATCATTAATATAATCAAGTCATGTAAAGTCATAGAGGGTAACCCTCCTTGTTGACCAAGGGGGAAAGTCCCCACAGTTGTGGGGCACTAGGGTTGTTAGACTCTCCTAGAGAAGTCGGCCCTAGTAAGTTATTGTCAAGTCAGAAACTAGTATAAATAGAGAGTGATCCTCTCTATTTAACACACACACTCACACTCAGTTGTAGCGCATGAGTGAGAGAGAAGGAGTTGGATAAGGGAGATAGAACAACTAGTGGAGATCATATTTTTCTATCTTTGGGTTTTACTAATGCCATTGGTGCTTATTCTATCTCTGAGGAAGTTGTGGGGTTTTCTCCTTTATGGTTTCCCCGAGTAAAATCTCTTTGTCTATTGTCTCTTATGATTGATTGTTGTGCATGTTATTCTCTCAGATAAGATCCTAAGATCATACTGCTTAAATGATAAAAATCTAACATGATCTTCTTTTTACAAGGCATTAGTATGCACATTTTACTGGATCTATACACAACAATATACAAATAATCATGTCCCTCTCTAGACATTAGTAACCCTCCTACAAAATCCATTGAAACACTTACCCATGGACAAGAAGAAGCTGGAAGTGGAGTGCACATGCCTAAATTTCTATTAATTTCCTTACTTGTTGCACATATAACACATCCTTTTACATATTTTGAAAGTACAATATCATTCATTCGAGGCCAATAATTTTTTTTTTGTAATTGTGCTACAATTTTTCCTACTCTGAAATGTCCTGAAATGAGAGAAGTATGAGCTTCTCTTATCACATGCATTCTTTCACTTTGTGGAATACATATTTTTCCAAAATGATACAACAACTTGTCATGTAGATGATAATTCAATTCTTCATTATGATATCTATCCCTTATTGATTCATATACTTCTTTAAAGTATTCATCATTATTATATTGTTCAACATAACTTGGATATACCAAAGGACTTTGTTGAATGACAATAGAATCATTTATTGGAGGCCTATATAACATATTTGCAACTTTGTTATGAATTCCTTTCTTATACTTAATAACCAAATTAAATTGTTGTACAAAACCCATCCAATTGAAATGTCTTGATTGTTGTAGCTTAGTTCGTGATTGAAGATATTGTAGTGGTTGATGATCAATATGTATGATTTTTTCTTTACCCATTAGGTATTGTTTCCACTTATTTACACTTTGTCCTAATGCATACAAGTCTTTGTCATAGGTAGGATAGTTCATTATTGTTTTAAAGAATATTTTAAAATGATAGAATATTGGTTTCTTATGTTGCATTAAGACTCACCCAATGGCATAACCAATAGCATAAATTTCTATCTCAAATGGTTGTTGAACATCTGGCAATGCAAGTACTGGATTTGTGCTGATCTTTTCTTTCATAGTGTCAAAGGATTGTGTTCCTTGCCTTCCCATTGAAATAATTTGTTAATGCTTGTCAAAGCATTTAATGGAGAATCTATGAAGGATAAGTTCGCAATGAACTTTCTCCAATATTAGGCTGCTCCCAAAAAGATTCTTACATCAGTTACATTATTTGTCTTAGGCCAATTTACAATGACCTCCACTTTCGAGGGATCTATCTTCAATTCACCTTCCCCTACAATGTAACCCAGATAAAGTAAAGATGTGTTTCCAAACTCACATTTGGACATCTTTAAGTACAATTTTTCCCTTATAAGTACATCCAATTCCTGTTTTACATGCTTGACATGCTCTTCCCGGAGTTTGACTAAAAATAAAAATATCATTTAACTATACTATGACAAAGTCATCAATGAAGGGACTAAACACATCATTCATCACCCTCATAAATGTTGCATGTGCATTACAAATCCCAAATGGAATTGTCATTCATTCATACAATCCATGTTTAGTTTTAAAAGCAATCTTCTAAATATCATTGTCATGCATATGAATTTGATGATAGCCACTTCGTAAGTATAAATTAATGAAAAATATTTCATTCTTAAGCTAATTCAAAAGATCATCAATTCGAGAAAGAGGATACCTGTTCTTGATTGCGATTCTATTCAGTTCCCTGTAATCAAAACACATACACCATGTGCCATCCTTTTTAGGCACCAAAAAAATCAGTGAACCACACAGAGAGGAACTTGGTCGAATGTCCCCTCTTTCAAGAAATTCATGAACATGTTTCTTTATCTATGCATTCTCAATTATGGAATACCTATAGATACCAATATTGCGAAGATGTGCATCCTGATGTAACTGAATTTCATGTTGAGTTTCTCTTTTACGAGGAAACCCTTTAGGTTCTTGAAAGAAAATATCATAATTAGATCCAAATTTAATCAAGTCATGTTTAAGTTTTGGATAATAACCTTTAAAACATCCAGTTTGTTTAACATATTTTTCTTTAACTATAATAATAACAAATTTCTTACTAGCATTTACCAACCTCTTCATTTGATTTGCAGAAACTAAAGAAAGATTAGTTTTCATGCTATGTGCATGACCAAAATATTCAACACCATATTTAGTGAGATGATACCTGTTATCTTCCTTGTAAAAGATAGTCTTCCTATATTTATAAAGATACATAATACCCAACACAATACCATATATATCTAAGGGTACCACATCTAGATCTACTTCATCAACAAATCCATAAGTAATGGAAAATATAATTCTACACAGTTTTGTAACTTGAAAATATGCATTATCACAACCCATCCAAGTGGATATGGTTTCGGGTGTAAATTAGTTTCCAGATGTAATTTCTTAACTATTTGTTCTGAAATGAGATTTTCTTGTGATCTACTATAAAAAAGAGTATCAATTTTTGTATGTTTAGAGATTACTCGAATATGAAATAGCTCACTCCTATTTCTTTCATCAATGACAAGTTCATTCTTTGAAACAAAAATAGAAGGATTTTTACCTTGAATGCTTGTAGCAACCACCTTTGTTTCATCCCCAAAGTCAAATCCCAAATCATTTTATATTGTTGCTGCAGTAGTATTCTTGTCTTCTTTATTCTCAAACTTCTTAGACTTAAGTTTCAGATGAAGTTTTCAACATTTGGAAGCATCATGACCTTTTTTCTGACAATGAGTACATGTCAGTTTTTCTCCTTCTTGATTCATAGTAGTTGTGTTTACCTTTCCACTTACCTTTAAACTTGTTTCCATATAGTTTGAAAGGTTTCTTGAAAACATTTTCTTTTGTATTCTTCCCCTTCGAATCTATATGAGTCACTTGAACACATACCTCGTCAAGGTTGGCCATATTAAACATTAATATCATATGACGTAAATAATTATGCAATCCTGCTATATACTTGAGAAGAGTTTCTTGAGTGTAGAGAGGTATACCAAGTACCAATGCTAGTTACCTAAATTCTTGTGTGTATTCTTGCAAACTTTGTCCCTTACCTTTCCTCAAATTATGCTATCCCATCATAGCTTGTTGCATGCACCCTAATGGATAAAACTTTTTTTAATGATGATGTGAACTCATACCAAGAGGATATGATTTTACCTTTTGTGGCAAGATCCTCTTAACATATTCTCTCCCACCACATGAGAGCAGTCCCTCTAAGTTGGAGAGAAGCCAATTGAATTTTAATGTTATCTTCAATAAAATTTTGAATCCTATAGTAAAATTCTATTTAACGGATCCAATTGTCCAATTTCTTAGCATTAAATTGTCCATTCTACATAGGTAATTCAAAATTAATATCTAGCTTTAATTAAGGCACATTAAAGTCATTTTTTTCTTCAAGTTTATTTTGCTTTTCAAAAAGAGAATGTAAAGAACCATCAATATAAGATGGAGAATATGGTGGAGGTTTAGGAGTTTCCTCACCACCTCCTTATTTTTTACCTTCAAAATGAGATTGACCTCCTTTTTCACCTCTCTTCCGATCTTGATAAAGCTCCTCTACCATTGCTTGCATTGTCATGAAAGCTTTAAGAAATTCCCCTTCAAATGGGACTGAATAAGCTGCTTTTTCTCCTTTTAATGAAGCCATTTTCTCTCTTCTTGAACCATTTTCTAGATCAAATTCCTCAAGTTATCCTTCACCATGTTGTATCCTAGATCTTGTTAACATTCACAAACTCACAATGCAATGGTTAAAATTATCTAATACCAAACTTGATCTAAACTTTTAGGATATTTTTTAACCATATAAATTGCATGTGAAATTTGTATGTTAAAAACTCATAAAAAGGATTAAAATATGAAATTTTAAATGCTTAAAACATTCACATAAGAAAATAAACAGTATGAAAACCATAAAATTGATAGACAACAGATGATAACGGAGTTCACCTCTCCTAGGTTACGTCTCTGGGCCACTTCTAATGAGAAGGCCAATCTTATTAAGTCTTCAAAATCTTAGATACATGAGTTCTGGAAACACTTCTATTTTATGTCCATCAAATTCAGAAATAAACTGCACCACTATGTCCATCTCGAAATTATGAAAAAAAATTAGTATAAACTCAACCATATTTGGATGAAAACTCCTCTAGCACCCAAAATGAGACAATACTCTTTTCTGCTTGTAGAAATCCAAACCTTATGTATGTTCATGTACTTTGTTTTCCTAGGGATCTATGCATAGAATGGGGGGCGAACACTGTCATATCATGGATCTGAAAGGGGTTTAAAAAGGGTTTTTGGGCACGTGTTTGGAGGGCCAAATGCCCTTTTTGGGCCATGATATCCACTTCAAACTCATAAACAAATTACGTCAATAGCCACATAACTAATGGGTTGCGTCCCCATGGTAAGTTATCTCACTATGTGGGGTGAGGTCCCAAGGTAAAACCTATGGGACTCTCCTTTTTAGCGTTAACATTGAAACATTGTATTGTTTATTGAATGCAGTGGAGTTTATACTTGTGACTTGACTTTGTTTGTTGGTCGTGTTTGTGTTATGGAATTGGTTTAAGTCCATTAGTTGAGTTGGTGACATGGCACTCCATATGTAGCCTCTTTGTTGGCCAAGGTTTCGAGGGGCCCTCGATCTCTCCCTTTTCTCCAACCATATCTCCTTTCAACTTGAAATACAAGTTGTGCACTATGCATTGTATGCATTACTTGTTGGACACATGGTTGGTTGGAATATGTGAAAGCGTTGGAAGAGGTTGAGGTCATGGGTTCGATACCCACGCCCTCGTTTTCTCCAACGATATCTCCTTTCAACTTGAAATACAAGTTGTGCACTATGCATTGTATGCATTACTTGTGAACGCATTGGAAGAGGTTGAGGTCATGGGTTCGATACCCACGCCCTCCTCCTTTTCTCCAACCATATCTCCTTTCAACTTGAAATACAAGTTGTGCACTATGTATTGTATGCATTACTTGCGGGACACGTGGTTAGTCAAAATCTATGAAAGCGTTGCTAGAGGTTGAGGTCGGGTTCGATCCCCATGCCCTCCATAATTTTTGTTGAGAGGTACAATTATTTTGCTGAGAGGTACAATTAGAAGACCAACAGGGATTCCACATGGCAG
>LPNX010661034.1:111542-126542 GCA_001517045.1 Pseudotsuga menziesii
AGCGTTGCCAGAGGTTGAGGTCGGGTTCGATCCCCATGCCCTCCATAATTTTTGTTGAGAGGTACAATTATTTTGCTGAGAGGTACAATTAGAAGACCAACAGGGATTCCACATGGCAGGATCTTATTGCTCCAATTTATCATTTCCAAGTCACCTTATTGACCATGTGGCACCCTGCCATTAGTCCATTTTTTTACCCATTTACCCATTTTTTCCTTTTAAACCCTTTTGTCGAAATTTCAAAACCTGATAAATTTCACATTCGGAGGCCATTTCACGTGAAATGAATGTTGATGGAAATATCTTCATGACATATTCACATATGTAAGATTTAATTCACTTTTTGAATGCTTCCATTCTTATCAAACTTTGAGATCCTCTTGGATCATGTTGTTCCCCGGTTTCTGCAACCTCTTATTTGATCTCATAATACACCTAAAATACTTATATATCTCAAAATAACTATTATATAATTTGTAGCAGTACTACCTAACATCCCATCCAATCTCATCTAACATCCCATCCCTTCCAATCCATCACTTCTAAACTTCAAACATCACATCGAGGTTTGATTACCTAATGGCTGATAACGGGATATTGTATAACTTGAGCATTGATAAGGGGGGAATCGTCTGGTTTGATCTGTTTATATATGCAAATATAAATCTACGAATATAAGATCTAGTTAACAGCTTGAATTATTGCTCATATTTGGTGTTACTAGCATTCCTTTCAATCATCAAACCTTAAAATGTTTTTCTTGGCATTACTACCTTTTGAAAAAAAACAGAAATAAAATGGGACATAGAAAGCCTAAAAATGGATCAATACATACCTTTGCGACTAACAATTTTGATTTTGTGGCTAGAATAGAGTGAAAGTGATAATTTGACAGGTTGCTAGTGGAATTTTGCAAGTTATGGATCGATTCATCCTCGAAATTATATGAAAAAACCTTGCCCGCCACTATGATTATGATACCTGCAAACCAAGATGAACCAATTTGAAAATTCCAAATCCTATAGTGGAAGATAATAAGAATGAATGTTAAGGCGCAAAATCCCCCAAAAAAAACACAAATCCCCAATTTATTTTGTCTACTTCCTGCCTTGTTATGAAATATTTTTTTAATGAATTAATATTATCATGTTATGTATAATACAACATTTAAAACATATTAATATATTAAGATTAAAAAACATATTGATATTAATATTAAAAACACATTAGTACTTATATTAATATTAATATTAACATTAGTATTCATATTCATATTTATATTAAAACATATTAATATTAAAGCCCAGAAAAACCCAAAAATATCCCATTTATTTTGTCTTCTTCTCGGTTTGTTGTGATTTTTTTTTTAAACCAACATAGATCCATCTTAAAATTGGATCTATCAAGCACCGAGAGGGATCCAATTTCTTGAGTTTTAATTTCTTTTTAATCTTAAACTCATGAAAATTGACCCCTCTTTCTTGATAGATTTCAGTTGAAGTTTTATTTTATTTTAATTTTTTAGGCATTACTTTTCACAATTTTTTTATTTTATGACCCTACATATATATATTTTATGATCCAATATGTATATTTGTAATTAATTTATTTTGGGTAATGTTACGTTACCTTACAACATTTCCCCATTTTAAGTTGTAGAGCACCTTGCTCCAGTTTAAAGAAGGCAATGTACGATGTGTAGTGTGGGGGTACAAATGCAAACAATGGTCATAATTCCATATAATAGGTTGCACCGAGAGAGGCAATGGGAAGATATGACTTTAATGAGTTACTGTGGCGATCAACTGCTAGAAAAACATGACAAGCCACAAAAAAGCAGTAAGGTTCTGTGTTTATTGAACTAAAATTAAGATATAAAAATTTAAGATTTTCAAAGGAAAAGAAGCATACATGTTCAAAAGGCTCATATGTTGAGCGATTAAAAAAGATCGATGCATTTGATATAACATATCTTGTTGGAACAATACAATCTCTTGAGTGTAAAATTTATTTTTTCCCTTGAGTGTAAAATTTAATTTTCCCCATAAATCAAGGATGTACTTGTCATTTAAATAATCTATCACATATAAAACATAATGATTCATATTTTCCCTGCTCAATTCTGGCTATGACTCTGAGTAATTGGTTTCTTCTTCCTCTGTAATTGAAACCTACTTTCCCACATTCCAATAAAAACACAGTTTTCAATTAGAGAAAAAGAAAAGTTTACAAGATCAGTTATTTTTTGGAGAGATTCTTTGCAGGTAAGAGGTTTTAGTTTACGACCAAGGACAGTTTAAAGAGAGAGTTAAAATAATTTTTTTAGTTATTAGTCTTCCTATCCCTTATCTACTTACCAATGCTTATGCACTTTATAAGGATAAGGCAATGATAATTTGGCATAGAATTCTCTTAACATTGCTGGAATCGATGCCTTATTTTGCATATGTAGTGGTCTTTAGGTTAATAGGATTAAAAGACTCGATGCAATGCATTAATATTATAGTGCTATGTATAATATAATTTTTAAACCATATTAATATATTAATATTAAAAAACATATTAATACTAATATTAGGATTAATATTAATATTAAAAACATCTTAATATTAATATTAACATTAACATTAATATTTATATTCATATTTATGTTAAAACATTTTAATATTAAAACGTAAAGACATATAATGTTAATATTATTTTTGGAGAATAACTATTTTGAATGCATTAATTTGATTATTTTGTCTATTTAATCTAAGGCTCCACTCAACAACACTATGTTGAACGAGGGGAGATATTTTTTTCTTGAAATAGGAGTCCTTGGTACTTTCAAATGTAGGGAGATCTTCAAGGGAGGAATTTTCAACTTTTGAGCTTAGACAAAGTGACAATCATGGTAGACAACTGTGGTTTGTAAATTAATGGAGGGTGACAAATTAACATTTTTTTTGCGATCATGACTCAGAATATATGCACTTGTCGAAACTTTGCCAGAGTGCCGAAAGGGTCAAATGGTGACAATTTTCATCAAATGAAATACGGGCATGAAGAGCATGATAAGGTGAACCCAATGGTGTAGCACTCATGACATGACAATTCTTATAATGAGAAACGACTAACTCCGTGGAACGACTCAACATGGCACATGATGAAACATAAGATGAAACTTGAAAACTGTGTTGAAGGGGGCATACATAAGAGAAAATAGTGAAACAAGGTATGGAAAAGATGGGGACATATATATGTTAATGGGTATCATAATGACGCTAGTCGAAACGTCACAATTAAATATTTGATGTTAGTTAATTGCCAGGACGTTATAGAGGGGATGATGAACAACTTTGGAATTGTTGGAGAGGCAGAACCATATTTAATGATAATAACAAAGGATAAGTTATCATATATTTTAAAACAATGTTCAATCGATCTAATTGATCAAACATTAAATAGGGAATAACCAACTAAATCCATGAGGGGGTCTCTAAATCCATCTACAATGTTCAAATTTATTAAATTGTACAAATTCATTGTCAAAATTACAATTTTCCATTGTTGGAGTGATGCAACTAACAATTACCAATTAAATGACCAATTCGTATTCTTATTGTTATGTGGTCATTTTTATTTTAGTTACTTGTTATTTGGTCTTGTATTTTATCCCATGACCTAAATGGTCATTCCTCTGGTCATTTTTTATTGACTCACTCAAGTTTGGTCATTTATACCTTGAAAAAACTATGGTGACCAAATGTTTTGGTCACTTGGTCATTTATATCTCATTTGCTACTAGTGTGCATATATCATGTTAGAAACTCATTCAATAAGTTTTTTTTTTCATTCAATTTTCCATTAAGTCTAGACTAACTTCATGAAGTCATGTGTTCTTTGATTGTTACAAATAGAACATAGCCATGTGTTTCATTTTCTCTCATATCAATTACCATAGGAAGATGGTTCTAGTGGGATAGGGACCCACGTGAGAGAAACCCAGACTACAACAAAGTTCCCTAGGACCCTAGCATGGAAACTCCTTGGTCAACGTATGATAGATCAATGGAAGGGAATGGAAATAGCCTAAGGAACTACATGAAGAGAAGTTGGTCCCATTCCTTATGTTCTACAAGTTAATGGGGGTGATTATTAGTTGACGGGGACAATTGTGGAGGGTTTTTATACACTATAGGGTTGTGCAAGTGTGTTTGAGTAAAATAATTGTGATTTCATCCCTTGTGTATCAACAACCCCCAATCGAGGGTGGCCACCATCAAAGAAAGAGAAGGCTTGGTAGATTTCCTATGTCTAGAAGGAATTTCTTTGACTTCCATCTAGTTGGAGTAACTTTCTCATAAAGATAAGTGTGAAATTTTCCTTAATTTCCATGATTATGTTATGTTATGTGTTGTATAAATTATTTATATGAAAATGTTCTATGCATGAATTACTCAACATGGTTGATGCATTCATGGTAGGAGTGTTGGCATAGTTTAGAATGGGAATTTTATACAATGGACTGCTATATATACTGGTGTGTATTTACCTTTAGCTCCAATGTTATAACTAATGAAAATAATCACAAATAGATCTTATACATCAAAATCAATGTAGAAATTAATGGCTAAAACTATAATTAGAGTACCCCATCACCTCAAGAACTACATGGAGGTGGTTAGTTATGTGATAGATTGAGAGAGAAAAATCAATAAGTGGAATTGGTTACCCCTTGGTCTCCATAGTGGATAGATTCTACCAGGTACATGATAGATTGGTATTAGAGATCAAGGTTCTAGCATGGGGTATAATTTATGTGAAATAAAAAATTTACAAGGTTGAATATCAAGTTTCTAACAAAACGATTCATTAACATAAACATAAATTGCAGAATGTATGTTTGACAAAAATCTCTCAATGACAAAATTGGGTGAAAATTGAAGTTTTCATGTAAGTTGTTCGATAGAAAACTTGTGACAAATTCATGGCTTTGAATGTTATATGTAATTGTGTATTAAACACCTATAAGAACATTAAAATTATAAAAAGAACTATAAAAATTTGAAAATATGTAAAATTTGATGTCGAACAAGAAATTCCACATTGAAAGATGTGGAAAAGCCATGTGGGTTGGTGCATATGTGGAAGCATCAACATGGGTATTATAGATCATAGGTGGCAGTGTCCATAGGGTCAAATGTATGGGTGGAATCTACGTTGGAAAATATATAAAGGTTTGGGTAAGTGATTTTGTTATCCATTGAGATGTTACAGGATATTGTTGGAACTATGCCAGGGAATGACATAGCTCAATATATTCATATTTATATTTAGAGATCAATATTTTCAAATGTGAAACATAAATTTCTATTTTTCCTTGAATTTCTTGTAGACACTCAAGAAAAAAATATAGGATGAGGTAAGAACTTCAACCTCCGAGAAAATTTCCCACTTTGTATTCAGGCACCCTGATTTAGAAACAATAAATGAGCGTGTACATGGAAACGATTAGAAATATACAAGGTATATAAATGGATAAATCTTTTAATCTGTAGAGGGGATGAAGATGTTGAGCAATTAAGAATTAAATTATTTAACATTGGTGTATAGATGAACATGTTGAACAATTAAGAATTAAACTATTTAACATTGGTGAATAGATGGTCGACATGTTGAGCAATTAAGAATTCAATAGTCTAATAGAGGTATGAAGAAGAACATGTTGAACATTTAAGAATTCAACAGTTCAATAAAGGTGTGAATCTAATCTTTTGAAGCTCGTAGCATAAGTTAGACATATTGAATCCTAACATATTAAACAATATGAATACTTCAAGTACTTATTAAATAAATCAAACATTCATCGGAAGGAAAATGATCATAGAAAATGAAATCAATTCCCTTGAAATATATACACCACACATTTACCATAAACATGATGAAATAGATGGTTATATGATGATTTTTATCTAGAATAAGATCAAATCCACATTCTGGGATGGAAATATAAACTCATAGAATAGTTTTAGTGGCTGACACAAAATGAGAGGTACAATATATTAGAGTCCCTATTATGTCTCATGATCTATCGATTCTTCCCTTCAGATTTTTCTATGATCGTACACTCTTAAAAGTTGTATTTCACCCAAAATTGCTTGATTCCCTCTAATGACATCTAAATTTATATTTAATAGAGGGGGATTGGTTCTTGATACTACTTTCCTCTTTCTTCAAACTGTCATGTTTTCTCTTTATCTCCAAAGAATGTTTTTGCTCACTATCTACTTCAATTTTTTATTGAGGTTTTTGTTTCAACTACCCAGCTAATTTTTTTCCCTCATCCTTATTGAGTCAAACCCTTCTGTGGGGACCTTTTACTAGATGTATTCCATAGTGAATAGGTTGTGATATATGGTTGGAATCCCATACACAACATGATTTTTTCCCTATTGAATAGCTAGATTATATCTTGGTTATTAGGTCCCATAACTATGGGATGGAAACGATAGGATGATTATTGAGGCGTTGAGATGGTAGGTGTAGAAAAATGCATTGGACTCTCTAGTGCATAGATGGCATAACTATTATTCTTTATAAAATAAGAATCAACATCTATTTGTATTATTTCCCCCTTTAATGGTAAGGAATTTGATTTCCAAGTGGAAAATTTGAATTTTCCAAGTGGCTCGTAATTTTAGGAGAGAGTTTTAAAGTGATGTCAGCTGGTGTCATCCAGGCCTAACATACAAAAATTTGAGTCATTACCAATAAACGGGTGCCACATAACATGGTGTTTTCTTCCCAATGCCTCGACAAGTCAATGTTAAGAATTGTGCACCTTCGTGATGTGCTATTGTGCTTAGTCATTGATCTAGGTGTTCTACTAGAGATTTGAATGTCATAAAGGTTGGGATATCTCCAATCAGTCCTCAATATTAGCCACAAAAATAGTGATTAATGTACCAAAAAAATACTTTTATATGATTGGTCCATCATGCTTTACCAGTGGCATTCCAAAACTCTGCATCTATATTAGCCTCTGAAACTGACCCCTAAACTATTTCCAAGTGTAACAATGTCTTTAGTTATATTTACTTTTCTTTCATCCTTTCACAAGATGTGGTTCCATGAACACCATGAGAATCATTCCATGAACACCACGAGAATCTATCTATGATTCTCCACCACATGTCCTCTCGAGGATTTCCATCGAACCCTTCCTGATCGACACCACCTAACAATTCCACTAGTGGAGTTCAATACTCCAATATATTTATTACATGTGTAAGTCTCCAATACACTATGAGAGTTAATATTTTGGGCCTCCTCCTGCATTACACTATTATTACCTTTGGTATTAAACAACTACAACCACCCTACTTCTACCACTTGCCATCGCTGCAAGGTTCCCTAGTCGACCCTTGCCTTAGGTATGCTTGTTTTTAATTTCATTGTGAGTTTTCTATGAATCAACAAATATGTCCATATGTTGTATTTTTATTTTCGCATGAGAATTCTCCATCAATGATCTTTGTCGATATTTCTTCCCAAATCACTTGTATTCATCTTTAATGTGTACACTCTGTTGCCATGTTACCATGTGTTGGCGCCTAATAGTCTATTGTCCTAATTTTTTCATGACCCTGGACCATGCCACAAACTTTGACACTTAACCAAATTTCCTTTTGTTTCCTTTTGATCATATGCTTATGATCATGTTTGATATTTCATTAGATGAGTGCAAGTGATTGTTATTGAAACATCAATGAATTCCCCACATGATCCAACTATAGGAATATTTCTTGATTGGAAACATAATATTTTGGGATATTCCATTTCATGGTGGTGCTCCAGGGAATCTTCAAATAATCATAGAAAAATACGCTCGTTTTTCTCATCATGCATCTCTTATCAGCACTAATGGTCCATATTTCACCCTGGGAAAGTGCTTGTTTAATATCACTCATTCACTCATTCTTGATACTTTAGAGAATAGTAAACTACTATATTTGGGATGGGTTATGGATTCTTCCCATTCCTTGAAAATTATTTGATTCTACTCTGGTAGTAACAAGTTTTTAAATGGATTTTTCAAGTCCCTTAATTTATAGGAAGGTGACAGAAGTACCAAAGAAGTAAGTGGTTTACATAGTTTTGAAGGAGATGCAAGAGGTGTGCATATTCATGCCTCGTAATCGATTTAGACCATTTATCTAAATTGGGCATAGGGGAAAATATGTTCCAAGGATAGTGGAACCTTCCCATCACATCGAACCTATTTGTGTCAAATGATAGTCCCATAGGTGATCCAATCCTATGAATGTAGGAACGTGCCCCATGGAAGAAATGAAGTTTATGAGATTTGATAAGGAAAATTTGAAATGTGATGCACGTCCTCAGGAATTTTCCAATTTATGGGAGTTGAAGTTTATAATAAACTACATGCATGTTCAACCCTCATGATAGATATGGAATGTTTATCTAGATATGCATGGGAAACATGTTTATCGAAGATGAAAGGATGGGACCCCCATTACATCAAGTAACTAGATTTTACCAAGTTTCAACTTTGTAGAGGATTGAATATCATAGAGTAGGACTAGGGCCACATCAGATAAGTAGTTTACAGAATTTTAGTGATTATTATTGAAATTAGGTTGTAAAATCCTATTGAATGCCAAAGTTAAGGGGTAAACTACACCCCACGCATGTTATAGTCATGCAACGGATGTAGTTTGTAGACATTTATTATTCCTATGGGAACATGTGTGATGGTGATTTGATGATTGATATGGACCCCCCCCACACACAATTCCCCATCACATCAACCTATGGATTCATACTGGGTGGAAAATTTGAAGGATAAGAAATGTACATGGATTCCCCACTAATTATTTAGTGAAGGATAAAGTTAGAAAACAATAATAGGGCCATGGGACCCCTTGAAGGTGCACGAGAATAGTTATGTCACACATGAATTAGATATTGCTTCCATTGTACATGAATTGAATATGTGGAGACATTATCTCATGGGTAAAATATTTGAGTTATGAACATATCTCAATGGATTGAAGTATTTATTTGAAAAGTGGACTTTGAATGTTAGGAAAACAAGATGGTTGGAATTTCTTTGTGAGTATTATTTTGATATCAAATATATAAAAGGGAAAGAGAACAAGGTTTTTGATGCACTCAACAAAATGGTACATGCAATGCATGCTTCAGACATTAGCATATGCGAATCAAAACTAGAGTTAGAAATCTTGAATTTGTTGTTTCAAATGAGCATTACCTTCATGTAAAAGATGGATTGCAGCATGAAAATGTACAATAGAAATATGAAGAATCCAAGTTGAAACAAGATGAGATTCTTATACATAAGAATAGAATCTATGTTCTTCATTTAAGTGAATTAAGAAAGCTAGTAATGAATGAGATGCATAATGTTCCATATGGAGAGCATCCCGGATACCAAAAGACAATTGCAGTAGTAAGAGGTCATTATAATTTTTTTGCTAGGAATGAAGAAAGACGTTGTTGAGTATATACCTAGATGCATGGAATGTTAAAAGGTAAAGGTAGGTCATAAACATCCAACATGACTGTTACAACCATCATCATTACCAAAGTGGACATGGGATTTGGTGACAACTGAATTCGCCATTGCAAAGCACACTTTGGGGCGTCTGATTGTTAGTACCCAATACCCTAAAAAAATTTGGTGACAAGTTCAAGCAAGAAAGTATATGTGAGCGTGACACAATAAATTACTAGTGAGAGTAACAAAATTACAAAATGGGTAAATGAGGAAAGTGTTGGAAAACACCAATCATTAAATTAAATATAGTTACTACTCACCTGATTTGCATAATTGATTTATTGATATTGGCATAAGAAAATTGATCTAAAGGATAAATTGACTAAAAAAATTCAACTAGAATTATTTGAAAAGGAGTAGGAAATACTAACAATGCAAACTAAGAACAATATTGATGCAACTTGTGACACAAATGACCTAATGAAAAGGTTTACTTTTTAACACATATCAATTTATGCAAATGGTTTATACAGATGCAAGGAATGATATGATTGATCATTCCTTAACTATTTATAAAACAAAGTCATTCATAAATAATGGATTGATGAAGACAAGTTTTGAAAATAAGCCACAAGAAGAAGTATTGAGTGATACCAAAAGAAATATTAGTAAACTTAAACTTGAATTTTGTTTTGAAGCTACAAAGGAAATAGTCATGAATTTATGGAAGAAAATCAATAAGTACATAATAATGTTTCCAAAATCATTGCCATTACAATTCTACAGAAATCGATATGGCTTAGCATATGCAAAATATAGTAGCTTTCATATTTGTGATTACTCTGAACCAATTGAGTCTGTAAGTGTCAAATTTATGGATGAAAAGTTGAAAGGGGGAGATTCAAATGTTAAACAAGTTGATTTATGAGTTGATGATAAATAGATTGAAGAAATTGTTGATAAATGCTAACATTGTCATCGAGTTGACCATATGGAGATAGAGTGCTTTGATATATATCATTGTCTTCATTATGGGAAGACAATTATCATTCAAAAGAATTTCAAAAAATGAAGAAGGATAAAAGAAAATTTTCATTATGTTGGGTTAGTTCTTAGCAATGGCATCATTAATTCGATATTATACATAAGTGTTACCTTTGATATTGGACATAGGTAATGACATATTTGTATGGAAAATTTACAAAAGCATATTTATTTTAATCAACTATTACAAATGATCATTTTGTGCATAATTGGGGCCCATTTCAATTCAAATTCAAATTTGATTCCAAGAAAATTGGTACTCCCTTGAAGTTTAAAGGGGCATAAGTACACAAATGGAAAAAATGGTACTATCTTGAAACTTAGGGCGATGTGGGTGGAATTTGTTTATGAAGACATATTGTAAATATCGTTTACCCTAAGGGGGATGGTAAATTGTGAAATGGTTATTGTCGACCAAAACCACATCATAGATTGATGAAATACTCTTGGTTAGTGGTCATCCAAAACCACTAGACACATGGTGTCTCATACAATGATGAGAAATTTATTGAAAAATATTCCAACGTTGAAGCTTGGATCCCTTTGACATACTTATCACACTTCAAATGACAAATGGGAGATATAAATGATGATTGTCAAACTTCAAGTTTTGGAAACAAAAACAACACAATCGAAAATATTGCATCACTTATAGTTTAGATAAATCATACACATGGTGTTGATTGACACTATTTGTGTGTCATTTTATGAGAGTAGAATTTTGGAAAATTAGTTCACCTTGATGGTCATTAGAACTAACATTATCTATTGGTATTTTATTTGGTTGTTGTGCATTTTAATGAAAGTGTTAGACTTAAAGTTTATTTATTTTTCATGGTTTTCTCTCATGCATTAGATATTATATTTCACATTAGTTGGTAAATTACAAATATTGGAACTCACTTGTTCAAACACTGGGACTTTCCAGATTCTTAGTGTCCAAATTTCATTATTTTTAGGTATATCTTCACCAAATCTCATAAGTTTCAAATTGAAGGTTGAGATGATACCAGTGTATTAAATAATTCTTGTTTATTTGGTGGTATACTTATTCATACTTATGATTGATGGGACAACCATTTAAAAACTCATAAAGGTGGTCTAGAACTTTGTTACTATTTAAGGGATCACATGCTAACATCCCACATACCCTAGATTGTCATATATATTGTAGTTACATGGAGGAAATATGAGTAGGTTACTATGAATACATCCTATTCTTTGGGTGTGACCTATAAGAGGATTAACTTGATATAGAACAATATCCATGTTTTACAATTCATGACGAAGTTTCAAAATTAAACTTATAAATATATAAAAAACTCTTCACAGTGTATTCCTATGGAAAATGTAATATTACCACATTTAGGGAATGTTCCATGTACATATATACTTTTATTTAAAATTGTATATTTAGGATTACTTCTACATAATATCATTGAAATAAAATCATGCAATGTGGAAGGAGGGTTACCTTTCCAATGTATTTTGTGTAAATCTACAAATGTATCATAATAGAGTTTGAATTCAACATGGTATTGTCAACAACAAATGTCATAAATTATGTTGATCCTAATACACCACTGTTCCACTTTATCAAACATGCTAATATATATCTTAACACTAATACTTTTTTTTCTTTAAAATTTTCAAACTTGGGTCATCTCCATAATATGATTATAACACTCATCATACATGCCTCTAGATAAGCATCACCACCTAAAATACTCATGATATTGTATAGCACAAAAACAGGTTTCTCAAAACTCCCCCTCCTCTCTAATTACTTCATAAGTCTACTTGGTAGGGTTTCCTACAAATAAGACCCCAACAAGCGGTTCATCATTTTCATCTACACAAGCCCTAAATTTGGTATGCCTTTGCAATCTTTTTCTTGAAACATGTAGCAATTTTGGCATCATTGTCACCATTTGACTTCTTTAAGTCCCTGGTGTCAAAACAATCATTGTAATTTCCCCACAAGTATCTTGAATATTAGTTTTTCATGATTTTCCAAATGAATATGATGTCATTGATACAATTTTCTTATACATTTCCATGCGCCTTTACATGTTTAGAATATTGAAAACCCAACACATGTATTGTAAGCATTAAATTGTGTTCAGAAAACAACTTAATTATGTTGCTGACATGCTCTATAATTGTTCAATCAAGGCTTGAGTCCCCAAATTCTTCTTTTTACCTTTTAACCCAAACTACTAAAAAGTTTCCACCCCTTTAAAAACGACCACAACTACCAATTATTATTAAAACCTATTAGGGAAAAAGTCTAGTGGCAACCAATTTGACTTGATTCAAAAATATTCCAATCAAGTCTACTCATATAAAACATAAATAAATCCTAAACCGTAATAAAAACCAAACCTGTAAGTATAGTATACATTAAAGAAATGTGGTAAAATACCACCAATATTAACCCTCAATTCATAACTCCATCCAAAACACCCCTCTCTCTCTCTCTTCTATAAACAAAAGTTAACTTAAAAAACTAAATAATAAAAAAAAACTAATAAAACTATAACCCAATCTTAACATCCACAATTTTACAAATTATCATAATTTCAAACTTTTATATATTATTATAATTTCATAATTTCATATTGGCAAATTATATTTTCAACATCATCCACATTTTACATATTACCTATAGTTTGGAATTTTACATATTACCTATTGTTAGGAATTATGATTTAACAAATGGATGTTTCACTATATACATTTTCACTTTAGATCCATCTTAAAAAGGATCTACCAAGAAGGGGATATGTGTGCTCATCCTAGAGTTGGCACTTGTCCTTTATAAAAAATAATAAAATGTTATAAAAAATAACATGTCGGCTCAATTTAGATTTAAAATATTTTTTAGAACCACATATATAAGACTACAAATTAAAATCAGGCTGGTGCAATCTAATGCTGGTCACTTATGACGCGTTCGTTGCAATGGACTTTAATAAAAACAGAAATCTAAATGTCAAAAAGCAATATTAGAGGTATCTACACAACTTTTTGGAATATGGCATAAGAATATGAAACGTGGACAATCGGAATACCTTCCGGAATATATAAATTTTATTTATGGAAACTAAGCGTAAATCCCAAAAAAATGAGGATCTTCTAAGGTTGGTATGTTATTTTTTTCCCAAAAAATAATGAATATGTTTGCGTTGGTCCATGCGTTTGGTATACAAATGGTGGAATTTTGTGAAAAAAATTATATAGAGTTGTAGATAACAGGTGTGTCTAGTGCAGCGTTATTTTTCCATATTTATTTATGCTATTTTTTTTAAATCAAGGAAGTCAGTGATGCCCTAAAATGACAAGGTCGAGCGTTGGTCCGCAACATCTTGGTCTTAACATAGTCAATGAACAATTTTTTTTAGGATGTAGGTATTTGTGTCTTCTTGTGCGGGTTCTTTTCCATTTTCTAAATAGGTGAGCCAATCAAAAGTTATAGCCGAAGAAAATAGCCTACATTTTGTGTTAGATTGACGTTAGTCCATTTAAAATTAAATAAAAAATAGAAAAAGATAACAGATTTAAATAAAAATTACATATTCAAAATCTACAAACAGAGTTACACAAGTGTGTGAACTTTCATTAGCAGTGGACAAGTGTGGCATATTCAAAATCATGCACGAAATAGGAGAAGTGGTACAGACATGTTTTGTCATAAGATAGTCCAAACCACTTGGTTTGGTAACCTGAACCTAGAACCAAAGCATCCAAGTCATCAACCACGTAGGTTGGAAAAAGGGTGCCCACCAAAATTCAAAATTTAAAGCAGTGAGTACATGCAAAAAACATGCATGCACGTAGTTTAAAAAGTAACGCGTATGCACTAAAAGTGTGATCGTGCTTCTGAGTGCATACATGTTAAACACGCGTGCGCACATCTATTTAGTATTTAAAACATTGCTTTGATTTCATTTTCAAGCATATCAAGCCCCCCTCTCCTTAATTGTAACAATGATGAGGAGGAGGAGGAGGATTATGATGATGAAGATGACGATGACGATGACGATGACGACGATGATGATGATGATGACCATGACCATGATGACCATGATGATAATGATGAACAATGATGATGATGATGATGATGATGATGATGATGATGATGATGATGATGAGAATGATGATGATGACGATGATGATGATGATGATGATGAGGATGATGAGGATGACGATGACGATGATGATGAACAATGATGATGATGATGATGATGATGATGATGAGAATGATGAGGATGAGGATGAGGATGAGGATGATGAGGATGATGAGGATGATGATGATGAACAATGATGATGATGATGAGGATGAGGATGAGGATGAGGATAATGATGACGACGATGACGACGATGACGATAATGATGATGATCATGATGACTATGACCATGACTACGAC
>LPNX010661034.1:131542-139844 GCA_001517045.1 Pseudotsuga menziesii
ATAAAGATGGTTAGAAGTTCAGAGGCTAAAAATCATATTGTTAGAAATATCCAATATGATTTTAATGCTATTGGGAAGATTTCTCGTACTAAATATCTTTGTGTGGCTCGTTGTGTGTTATCAGAATCAGTTGTAAGCAAGTCCACACAGTAATTTCTCCTCTTTTCACACACTTCTCACGTACTTAAATTGAATAGAAAAATTGTTAAGAAGTACTCTATTATAAGATAAAATCTTCAGACTCCAGGTGGAAAATATTGTTGGAATTTTTTTGGCAGGTTAGCTCATCGAGATATGAAGCTAATTGACGCTGTTAAGGACTTAGTACAAAATTTCTAGCATGATCATACCAGACCTTCATCTAGCCAAAGAGATGTTCTAACCCTGAGAAAAGGTTCTACTAAATGCGCGTCAAACACTTCCTTGACACGACACAGATTGAACTCTATGAGAGATCTAGGAATGAGCACACACAATTGAACCTAGGCCAAAGGTCCTTTGAGATATGTAAACAATGGTATGTTCGCATATGCATTGATCAGAACACATGTTGTAGTGGATACCATGTAGAATATGAATATTTTTATGACATGTATAAACATATATTTTGTGATTTGCATACTAACATTGAGCAGGGCTGCAATGAATCCGTAATACCACCGAATGCATCGAGATATTTTATCGACGGCATCATGTTCCCAAGAAATGAAGGACACAAACACTATGGAAGATCATGTCTATATGGGAATTGTTCTAGGTGCAGTGGATTTTCTCTTTTGAACGATTGCATTCATGGAAGTGATGAGTATGAATTTGGCAGTATGATCATGGAGATGCAGAGCTTCAAGTACGCAACCTATCAATCAGATAGTGCAAAGGAAAGTAAAAAGATTACATTGATGAAATCACAAGTGCAAATGATTATTGCATGTTTTTACTCTTACATGTTCAGTTTCTACATATACATTCTTTAAAGGTCGTATTCTAATACGACTCTTGTTTTCATGGCAACATGTATGGGTATGTGATATCTTGATGGATCTCTATAAGAAAACCGAGCAGTATGTTCAGCATGTGCATGTAGCGCGATGGCAGGATGCGCAGTACATAAAATGCTAGGACAACTTTCCCATTGGGAACATATTGTCAATTGTGTATTTTGTAGAAAACTACACCCTTCAACCACAAAAGGAAATTCAGAGTCAATACTACCATTTCGACAAATTCAGCATCATGGTACATATTACTTATAGGCATGGCCTTGAGAGTAGCATTAACAATAGGATAATACAGAAGGAGACAAACTTTTGCATAAGTGATGACATATGCCATGATCTGTATTATGTGCAACATTGTTTTCGAATTTTCTATGATCAGCTAAAGGAGGGAGATATACAGATGGATCAGCATTGAATATGGTCAGATGGCTGTGCAACCCAGTTAAAAAATTCCTGAGTCTTCCAATGGATGAGTATGTTGCATAATACTTACAATGTGCCGCATATATGGAACTACTTTGAGACCATGCACAACAAAGTTGAGCATGATGGGGCCAATGCATGCATCAATACCACACTACAAAGGGAGGAGATGAGGTTTACCAGAAACCCCCATATCAAAGATGCATAATCCATAGTTCAATAGTGCTCTACAACAATGTCAGACTGAACTAAAGTGCAAGATACATCAACAAGGGCAAGAAGGGAAGTCAGGAATTTTTGGCAATTGGTTGACATAGATCAATCCCGTTCCTATTGTTGAAATATTGTAACTTTGAAGAATATTCTATATGTATTTCTTTATGGTCCTCGGTGGTCCTACCGGGACAACCACTTGTATTACTTTGTACCCTGATGCTCCTAATCAGAAGAACTAATAAGAGTCATGAGGCAGTCCCCTCTAATTGTAAAGGTGGGTCATTAGCACCGCAGTGTGGTTACTTGAGCCTAGATGATTAACTCAAGCCTACATGACAGATGAGTTAACTTAAGTGAACGGATGAATATAAATAGAGGTGTAGTGCTCCTCATTTAGCACACACACACTCACTTGTGTAGCGCATTAGTGGAGAAGAGAAGTAGCTGGAGAAGGAGGAGGATCAGGCTTTGAGCTCCTTGTTGGTTTTATCTTTTATCTTTTTGGGGCATCTATATTGAGGAAGCTTTTTCTGGGTTTTTCCCCTTAGGGTTTTCCCAGGATAAATCTTTGTGTTCCTTTTGTATGGTTGTGCTTGTCTATCTTTCAGTGATCCTATTTATATGCTTTTGTTATGAAAAATGAAATGAAATGCTGATGTCTTAGCTAAGCATATGAAAATTTAACATGGTATCAGAGCCACCCTGAAAAGAATACATTGTGCAGCTATATAATATAGGGCTTCTTAATTTTTGGTTCTCTCTCCACAATCGATCAGCAAAAGAAGGCTAGGCTGACTCTCCATTGAAGGGCGCATCTTTCTCTCATAACGGAATTCGATTCCGAGCATCTTCAGTTTTTCGTGTGGGAAATTAGGGCTTCTTGCAAAAGAAGAATTTTTGAGTGAGCCTAGCATAGGATTTATCTCCTCATAAAAATCAAAGTTTAGAGACCTGGATCAATATTTTTGGTTGGGTGAAACTCTGATAAAGTCAAACCCTGATATTTTTGGTTGGGAGCAAATTGAAGATCAAGCTACCACCATTCAAAGAAGATCCCTCAAGCGATGAGGAATATGAAGAACTCAATTATTGACGAACCTCTTATCCATGTTATCATTTGGATAAGAAATGATGATAAAGCAGAATGATCAAGATGGAGTCTACCCACGAAACAAATAAAAGATAAGTATTCAATTGTCATTTCATGATATTGTTTTACATTTGATTATATTCAATTGATGTGTTATGCATGATAGATTGTTTGCATTAATGACTGTATACTACTAATATGCATGTGATGGGTAAGTAGCTCATGGTGCTATACAACTCTCCCATGCTACTTATCAAACCTCTTTGCTGACATATTGGATTAGTCTAGAAAGTTTCGGTGAGATATGGATGAATGTTGCATTGGCTAAACAGTTGCATGATGCATAAGAATTTGTCGTTATGCATATGATTTATGAAATAGTTCTAAACATGAAATTGGTGCATTTGAATTGTAGGAAAGGTCCTGTACAACCTCCTACAAGAAAAGAAGGATGAGACTTGTTCCAAAGAACAACTGATGACAATTCAATAAACATGAATATGAAGCTCCCAGGGTCAGAGACACCATGATGGAAGAAAGAGCTTCAAATAGCGGTAGATCCACCTAGAAGGATGAATACTACCATGGGTATGAGATATAACTCAAGTGTGGAAATTGAACCCAGGTGTTAGAACAATTACACTCACAACAATTGCCAATTACACATGCAAATTACTCACAAAGGAGACTGAATAATGGAGCAGAACACTAATCTGTATTGAATAAGTGTACAATAGACAACCCTATGAATTCATAGGCTTCCACAATAAATAATTACATGATGGATTTGAATGCATGAATATTCCATTCGAATCTAGTAAAAAGCAGGCTTACTAAATCTAAGCAAATCCCCCATAGGTGCATAAAACAGATTCCAAAACTGTCTAGGAGCTCACGAATTGGAAAAATCAATTAGGTAAGATAATAGTGGATGGAAGGACAACTCATACATGATTTTCATAGGAGAAAAGAGTGGAGGATGTGGAGGACAAAAAACAATTTAACTTCACCTAGTCAAACTTTCCCAATTGCCTTAAAACACTGAAAAGGCAGGCAATAAAGTAGAAAAAGCAGACATGCGCTAGGGAGGCCATGAATAAAGCAGATTTGATTCCAGGAGGTTTCCCAAGTGCTCCATGACTCAAAAGGTGGAATATGTGTAGATGACAACTTGCATAAGGTGGAATATGGAAACCAGGCAAATAAGACAAAAATTGAATTAATTAATGTCTAAGGTAGCTAACTATGGGTTGATTATTCTAACACCCCCCCTTAAGCCTGAATTATGAGTAAAATATTAGAAAATTATAGGGCCTAGCAACAAGGCTTAGTCACCCTTTACATAATGCATTTCCATTTAACCAAGGAAAGAGGCAAAAACCCAGTGGGAAAAATCCTCCCTTAAACATGGACTGTAAAAAAAAATTGGAAATATTGTCATCACTCATGCTTCACAGCATGATCAGCAATCCCCAGCAGTGATTTGAGATTGCTGAATGTCTTATCACAAAAAACTTTGGTGAAGATATCAGCTACTTGTTCTGAAGATGAACAGAAGAGTAGGTGAATGGTGCCATCATGCACAAGCTATCTGATGTAGTGCATATGGATGTCAATGTGTTTGGTTCTCTGCTTCTAAACTAGATCATTACAGATTCGAATGGTACTCTAATTATCATAGTATATAGTAGTTGAGTATTCTTATTCGAAGCCACACTCTCCAAGTAACCCCTGCAACCATAAACATTGAGTTGCTGCATTTACAACTCCTCTGTACTATGCTTCTGTAGATGAGAGTGCAATGGCACTCTGTTTCTTGCTTGACCAGCTGATTGGCCCTTCTGCAAGCATGGACACATATCCTGATGTTGACTTTCGATCTTTACTGTCACCTGCCCAATCATTGTCAGTAAACCCAATCAAATCAAGATCAGATTTTTCTTTATAGAAGATCCCATGTGTCCTTGTTCCTTGAACAAAGTTAAGGATCATTTTGGCTGCTTTCCAATGGATCTCATGAAGCTGATCCATGTATATTGAAGACACACTTACTGCATAATAAATATCATGTCTAGTATGTGTAATATACAACAAACATCCAATCAATTGCCTATACAGTGTATTGTTTACCATAGGTGAAGAATCGTCTTCTTCAAGCTTCACTCCTGAAAGGAAACGAGTCTTGCTTGGATTGAAATCCTTCATTTTGAATTTGTTCAAAAAATACAAGGCATACTTGGACTGATTCACTTTGATTCCATCTTTGGTTTGAGAAATCTCGAGCCCCAAGAATTGGCTCAATAGCCCCAAATCTGTCATGGAGAAGGCATGGTTCATTGCATCCTTCAAGGAAGCAATTTCATCCTTTGAGATTCTTGTAATGAGAAGGTCATCAAAATATAAAACAATGATCATTAATGAACCATTAATCAGCTTCAAATAGACATTTGTATCTTATTTGCATCGAACAAAATTCAGTGATAGCAGAAAGCTATCAATCTTGGCATACCAAGCCCTGGGGACTTGCTTAAGACCATACAATGACTTCTTTAGCCTGCACACAAAATATGGGTTAGTAGAAAATCCTTGAGGCTTCTGCATGCATATCTCTTCAGTGAGATCTCCATTTAGGAAAGCACACTTCACATCCATGTGATGTACTTCCCATTGCTTTGAAGCTGCAATGGCTAAGGCTATCCTGATGGAGTCCATCTTTGCCACCGATGCAAAGGTCTCATTGTAGTCTATGCCATGAACCTGTGAGTAGCCCTTGGATACCAATATGGCCTTGTACTTCATAGGTGAACTATCAGTAGCAAATTTGGTTTTGTACACCTACTTACATTGAACTAGCTTCCTCCCTTGGGGAAGATCAGCCAGCTCCCAAGTGTTGCTCTTCTGGAGTGAGCTGAACTCTTCCTTCATGGTTGCTTGCCATCTTGGATCATTTGCTGCATATTCATATGTTTGTGGGTCTGATTCAACCATCAGATAGCATTTCTCAGCAAACATAGGATCTTTCATGCATAGAGCACTCTCAAATTGAGATCTAGTCCTCCTAGGGTCATTAGGATTTCCAACTAGTCCTCCAGCTGCATGAATGGTCTTGGATGCCCATTTTGGTCTTGTAGGAATGTCAGGACCTGCAATAAAATCATCATTATCAGACATATAATAATCAGCATGTTCAACTATCTCTTCACTTACTTTCAGAGGTTCTGGTGGTGAAGAGGATTCTCCAACTTCCACTGCTGCTAGGGGCTCTTCTTGAAACTGAACACACCTTTCAATGAAGGATTTGTTTGTGCTCAAATTGATTAGATTGTGCCCTTTTGAATATTCAGAGTACCCAACAAATAGACACTCTTGGCTTTGGGGCTGCAAAGACTTCCTCTTTTCTGTTGGAATTCTAGCCCAAGCCCTTGAGCCAAAAATATTGAAATGGGTCACATCTGGCTTGTGCCCACTCCATGCTTCGAAAGGAGTCATACCATCAAGTTGTTTATGAGGCACCCTATTCTGGATATAGGCTGCGCAGTTTATAGCTTCGTCCTGGTATTTTGGTGGCAAAGTCTTAGCCTCCATCATGCAGGTTGCTATCTATTTCAGTGATCTATTCTTCCTCTCAGCAACACCACTCTACTATGGTGTGCAAGGGATAGAATGATGCATTTGAATACCTACTGTTATACACCAGAATGGCACCTCTCCGTCCGAGTGCCGACTTTCCTTATGTCGGCGCGCAAAAGGACACTTATGGATTGAGGTTTGCCTAGAATACTATAGCTTGGCTTATTATGGAATACATTTCTGCCTTTATCTCTGCCTGTGACCACTTTCCCATGATTTCGTCGCATGTCGGCACTTCATGAAAGTCACTGAAAAACACCTATCTTGGAGGACCCATATATTGAGTTCTGTAACTCCGTTTGACCTCATTTTTGCGCCGTTGGAAAGATATTTCAGTTAGCTAAAACTTTGCAGAAGACACCAAAGTCTGAAAATGCCCATAAATACCCTTAAAATGTGTTTTTTGTGTATGCGCGACTCTCCTCAAGGCAAAGTCGCGCATCATGCGCGAGTTTCGTGTTTTACAAGTCGCGTATGCATATATGCGCGGGTTGCCTTTATACTAGGTCGCGTATCATGCGCGGTTTGTCCTCCTTCAGACCCGCGCATCTGTTTCTCAGCATTAAAACATAAAAACACGCCTTTTTGAGTTAGTTTGGGTAGTTATACAACTGACTCCTTCAGTTGTAACCACTTTGGCTTCGCCCCTAACTCTTCTTCATCATATAAATAGAGGTAGGGAGGTTCATGAAAGGGGACTTGGATTTTATGCATTGTTATGCTGGAGGAATCGGGACTCTCTTTGCCTACACCTTTGCCCTGGAGGTCTTCCCCTTGTGTTGCAGAGCTTGGAGGCTGAGTTCTTTGGAGAAGAGAAGCAGCAGATCCAGATCAAGGTTTCGTGAGGTGCCAACTTGAAGAGAAGGTATATTTGTACTTGTTTTCAAGATTAATAAAGATGTGATGTCCTTCTTCTTCCCAAATCATTGTTCAATGTGTGATTGAATCTCTGTTTATGATCATATTATAATGTTATTCAGATCATTGTTTCATATTTATTTGATTATCATTGTCTTATATGTGGTCATAATGGTTTGAGGAAGGTATAACTTGTTTTGCAGGTCTCTTGGAGCGGGAGGAGTGAGAAGAGGATTGAAGAGAAAGCTTGGACCAGCCTTCAGTTAATCAGGTGTGGACCTTTCTCATCTCTGAAACTTGCTGTTATATACTTGCTGAACATTGTGCATCTCTCTTTCAACCCCAGTACGTTGATGGCCTCTTAAACCCTAGCCATAGGACACTTTCCTTTACAACAGAACTGGCGACTCCACTGGGGACTAGCCTTGTCTGTTTGGGGTTTTTTCTCTTGGTTTCTTTCAGCCTTTTGCATTGTTTCAGGTCCTTCTTGCCACTTAGGAACATTTTTTAAGTTTGATTGCACTCCTCCCCTGCCTTCCTAAGGCAGTTTTTCTACCTTTGTTTGTGATTTTTACACCTATGCGCGGGTTGTCCTTCTAGACAGTCGCGCATACAAGTTTTCATGCGCGGGTTGTTCTACTGAACAGTCGCGCATCATTCGCGACCTGCCCTTATAGACAGTCGCGCATATACCTGGAAGTTTGGATTTTTTTTAAGTCATTTTTTGCTTGTTCCCTTCTTCAGGTAATCCCTGTTTGTGAGTGGTTTATCTTTATGAATGTTGTGTAAGCTTGTCTGAAGACTGTTGGTGGTCACCCTACCTACTTTTTCAAAAGCCTTTGAGTATTTTTGCTTGGAGGAATTCTCGCTTGTCTGCTTTATTAGATCCAAGTTTGCTCAAAGCACAGTGCATTTCTTGGTGCATGGTAGGTCTGTTAAGGTCTTCTGTGGGTGCATGAATCCAGGGAGTTTGTATCATTCTGTTCGTTGTTCTTTATCTATGTGGTGAGCCCCTTTATAGCATTAGGATTTTCTCTTTGCTCTTTCACCTGTCTCCTTTGCTTGGTTTGTTTTTGGCTTATGTTTC
>LPNX010661039.1:5009-71092 GCA_001517045.1 Pseudotsuga menziesii
AAGGGGGAAGACAGGGCGATGATCGCGGGTTTAAACGTTTCGGCCGTCAGTTGTATGTGCCATTCGGAATGTTGATGGCGTCGCTCAGACTGAACCCGCGAGGGTTTTGTATAAATTCTCATATGGCTGGCCTGTCGCCTAGTTTACTGGTTTGTGGTTATAGCTCTAAGTGCTCTCAATTCGTTTCTCTGTCATTAACCCTCTGGTGGCAAGTCTGTTGTGCACACTGTCTCGCCCGCGTGTTAACAAGAATGGCCCCGGTGGTTCGAGTCGAGCCCCATGAATTGACTTTGCTGGAATCGAATGCCGATTTATTGCACAAAGTCCGGGAGGTGGGATGGTTACAGTTCCTTCGGAAGTTCTCTGATTCAAACCCGGAAGTTACCCGGGTGTTCGCCGTGTCTTTAAGGGACTATCAGGTTGAGGTAGGGGATTTGTGTTTCAGGGTGGATGAGAGGTCTGTCGCGCATGCAACTGGTTTGCCGTTAACAGGGCAAAAATGGTTTAAATACCAGAGAATGGAAATCACAGAGTGGCGCAGTTTGCTGAAGAATCCAACGCAGGAGGTTTCGTTCCGTACCGGGGTAGCACGTAAGTACTTTCGCAAAGAATGGCGTCCGGTTTTAGATTTAATTCACCGATATCTTACATGTGAAGGGCGTTTGTCCTCTGCGTATGTTTATCACCTACGTCTCATGGCTGTGTTTTTGGGTTTTCAAATTAACCTCCCCTATTATCTATTGCATAGTCTCTTTAAGATGTCTAACGCCATTAAAAAAGGGCCGAAGCACCTGAGTCATAGTTTGTTTCATCATGGTTTGGTTCGGATTCTGGTAGAAAGCGAATTGGGGAAAATGGGTCGGTCCTGGGAACAGTTCATTGAGGATAATGGATTCTCGAAGTTCTGCCATTGCATGTATAATAACCCTGATGACTGTGGGAAACATCGGGTTGTGGGTTCAGTTTCACCTAAAAAGTCTGTGTCGAATCCTAGCCCTAAAAACTCGCAACCCTCGCAGACTCCTGTGGTCAATGTTGAGGATAGTTGCCCTACTCCTGTGCATAATGGTCGCCGCGCCAAAAGTTCGGGGTTCTCACCTGTCACCCCATCAAACACGAGGGGCAAAAATGTTAGTCAACGAGGAAACGCTCCTAACCTGAGTAGGAGACTAACACGCAGCATGGCCAGAGCCAAATTTGTCAAAGGGCCTAAAAGGGACAAAAATAATGTTGAGACAGTGGTAATCGACGTTGAGGAGATTACCACGTCTCCCCAGGGAAATGATAATGTTGTTTATCCTGATCTAAGGACCGATTCAGTCGACCCAAGTCCTACAGTGAATGTTTCAGAAATTTCTGAGAATCCCTTCCTTTCTGTTGAAGTCCAGCCCGTTCAGACAGAAGTGGAAATTGTGCCTGAGTCAAAAAGCCTACCAGTCGAGGGCAAGAAAATTTCAGAAGCTCATGTGGAGTGCGTGACCGATTCGGTCATGAATGAAAAATCAGTTAAAGTGAATTCCTCTGTTTTGCATGAGAGCGGTGAAAACATTCACCCTTTGTTCGTTAACTGTCTACTGGACAAGGTCCGTAGAATGGAGGAAAAAATTCGTGAGGTATCTGCTAGCAGAGATCTATTGAAAATCGATAATATGGGGATGAAGGAGAAAATAGATGTTAGCGACAAGCATTTGTTGCGGTTGAAAAACCATAAGAACAAACTCATCAGGCGTGTCCTGAAATTGCAGGACCAAAATGAGAGGAATGAAGAAAAGTTACGAGAGTTGAACGCTCAGATCGCTTTAATGCAATTTAAAACACCTTCGCCCAGTCACTCCAGTGGAGTAAACATTCAGGTCTTTGGTGCCCCGGTGAATATATAGTTTTTAATCATGGTTTTTTATATGGCTGAATGTCAGGTAATTCGTTATGTTGAGATTATTTGATTTATAATTCTATTTCACCTGCTGTTACGATTTTCTAAATATTTCTTTTGTGGATCGCAGATATTAACTCCCCAAATTTTGAAGAGATCGGCATAATCCCTACTTTGCTGGAATCGAATCACGGAATGGAGAAACAGTTTGACAGGTTCCTTTGTTTTATCTTACAATCCTGTAGGCTGAGTAAGAGATTAAGGGCTAAAAGAAAATCGACAGGTTTCACTTGTCGTTTTCCTTTGGCGATTAGTTAGGGATCGTGAAGATTTGTTTTTGATCCCAAATATGCTATCATGGGTAAAAAGGAATGTATTTAATAGACTGTTGGCATTATGCTTAGGGGGGGGGGAATACTATCGTAATGCAAGTACTGAACTGCTGGTTCTAACTGGATGGGCTGCTAGGCGGTTTCCTGCCTGTTGACATTTTGTTTTGGACTGGTGATGTTGGATTTACGTCTTATTAAGTTTTAAAACTGGTTTGCGTTAATGACATCTCGCAGTTGTTAGTATTTGTATTTCTTAAGTTTATATCTTTCGTTATAGTTCATTTTCATTAATTATGCGAAAGTAATCTTTTAAGTATTCGATGCTTCTGGTTTTCAGTCATATTGGTATAATCTGTCATGTATTTAATAATTGTTATTATTGGTATATGATAGTTAGTAATGCATGTATTAATTTGTAGGCTTTAAATGTCTTTACTATTCTGCAAATGAGATTTTACATTACGTTTTCCAGTGTTTGCTGAGAATCAGTATTATTTTAATTGTGCTCCCGATCGGGATAGGGGTTAGAGTAGGACTTTAGGATTTATTTAATGTTATTTTTCTGCATGATATTAAAACTGTGAATATGATTACCTATGTTCCTGCAGAAACATCTTTAGCTTATGCCTTGATGTAAATGCTGTATATTTGTGTATATGGTTAACAGTATTGTATTAGTTTTTGTTTGTTTCTAAATTCTGCTGTATCTATATAACAAATTTGTGTATAGTGTTACATACAACAGTAATACAAAACTTAGTTTTAACTCTAATAAATCATTAAGTTTAAACACCTACTAATCGATAGCACTAGTTACCCTTTTAGGATCCCAGGCTAACAGAGCCTATAAACCTGTCGGGAATGACTACCTGAAACAGCTTGGAACCTGTTCTAAGGATCCCGGACTGGGTCGTTTTCCCCCGTTGCGGGCTGAATCAGAAACGCCCGTCAACAGTACCGCAGATACTTAGAATTCCGTCGTTAGACTTATTTCGTGAGTGTCTATACAATGAATCTTCAAATTTTGATTTTTTTATCAAATTTTGAATTTTTTTTCACCAACATGGGTACTCAAATCAAATCATGATTATGGGAAGAAAAGGTTAACTTGGATGTCCCTCACGATCAACCAAATCTGGATGGTTCTTATTCTTAACCTTTGACACACTTCCATTTATTGTGGCTATGCTCATTGGACATCGAGTACACACTCGAAACAATTCTGGTTATTATGCTAAGGGAATGTGAATGCTAAAGGTTTTACCTTGATCCTATGTCAAGGTTTGGTCCAACCCCTTGTGCCGAGTGCCTTTTTTCCCCTTTTCTTTCGAATCAAGTTCCCCTAGAGTGCATGTGCATTGATATGCTAGCTATTGACTATGTTTTAACTCATGGATCGTGAAAGGATGTTTATGCGTGATTTTATTTTGTTGATATGGACCATCCCAAGACTTTATTTTGTTGATATGGACCAGCCCGTCAAAGAATAGACAATGAGCATTCAATAATGGTATATCAACTCAGTGGGCTAGGGTTTTCCCAAGCAACTCGGGAAAAAAAATAATTTGGAGGTTATGTCCATACTGGACAATTAGCTTGTGGCTGGAGGCACCAGAATAGAAAGCCAGTGCAAATGCTCCTAGATAAAGGCAACCTCCAAGGCTTACATTGTAGCTTCCTCAGCTGCATGAAGAAATTATACAAACATCAGATGAAGAAATTATACAAACATTGACACCCTTCAAGAATTAATTTTCAAAGAATAAATTTTCAACTGCCTCATCTGTATGAAGAAATTATACAAATGCAGAATTGAAAAAGAACTACTAAACAACCAAGAGAACAGGAAGAAGGAGGTAGGGGGGTGATAGCATAAGGGCGGTAACATAAGGGCAGCGGGCGGAGGGGGGTGATAGCATAAGGACGGTAACATAAGGGAGGTAGGTGGTGATAACATAAGGGCGGTAGGCAGTGATAGCATAAGGACCGTGCTATGTAAATCAAATCAAGAAGAACTATTATTAACCTAAATAAAAAAACTAGAAGTATAATGTCAATCCAAAAGATTTGGGAAATCACACGCAGTGAAGTTAAACATTTAATCTATTGAATTAATGCTATCAAAATTGGTAGCATTAATTTCAAAGAAGTACAAAAGAATAAGTTACATTTTCAAAAACCATACTTCTAGAATTCAAAATTTGGCCCCTTGCCTCGATATGAGGTCAAATAAGAGGTTGAAATTTCTTATTCGACTAAAGGATGGTTCCTAGTTTTTGAATGGTCAAAATAAAGTTTCCTAGTAAAAAACAACATGTTTTATGTTTTTTTCCATAAAAATTTTTCTTAAGACTACATCATGTATTAATTTGGGTGCAAAGTACTTAATATGGCGGCAAGACAATTACAAGAGTCCCGGCAAGGACTAATAATACAATGGAAAGTTCATACTTTAGAATCAAAACTTTAATTCAAGTAGTTTCTTCTTAACAAAACAAACAGTTATAAACCTCTCAACTCCACCCCTCAACCTCTCAACTCCACCCCTCAGTATATGTAACAACCACCCCCTCACGAGATTCAAGCCATGTGTGTTTAGTTATAATAACCATGTTTAGTAAATAATGTAAAAATGCTCTACATTTCCATATTTTGTTATTTTTTATTGTTTAAGTCCAAGATGTTTGTGCTTGTGAGATGTCCTCATTTGGAAAGACTTTAGATGAATTTCTACATGATTTGGTGTTTGAGTGAGTATTTGAGTTTATTTTCCTACCACTCTCAAATTTTGTCCGACTACATGCGTTGTAGATTCTAGTATTTTCTCCATAATCTTTTTTTCCATAGTTTTCAAGGTTGTCACCCCTTCCTATGTGAATTCTATATATTGCCCTAGTTATTAGTGCTATTTACCAAACTAGTTCAATAACTTATCAAAATTGAGCACATAGATCCATGGATCAACAGACAACTCACAAAATAGATCACACAATTTCACTCAGGAATTGAAGAATGAAACAGTGCAAAAGGATTGCAGCTCTGAATGCTTTCATTAATCCAAAGTAATTGGATAATAATTACAATGTAATAAAATGGCTAAATATCCACATGAAATTCGAATCCATGTGAGGAAATTCGAATTGCTTAGACACTACTTGACTGCAAGGAAACTATGACATGTCTAAATCACCATGAGAGTTCAACAATCCAACTCAAGTGTCTAATTCATTGTTAATTGTTAGGTAACTAGTTAAGTGACTATGATAGGTGAGAGAATGTGCCTCAACTTCATGCATCCATGCAAACCTAGCGATAAATGAGTAGAACTAAATGTAGAGGTATAGAACTGAATGTAATTGACTCGTAGCTTAGCTTGACTAGTCACCAACTGAACTCAACTAATGGAGGTTGGTGTCGGCACTCCCAGTGGCTCCTAATTTGTAGGGATTGATCTAGGAGGATCCTAAACTAATTCATGCATGTGCAATCAGTGGCAGTTGGCCTCAATTAGTGTTCCCCACACTTTAGTAATGGGTACATGTGCCCCAATTAGGCCAAATGGACCCAATTGAGTTAGTGACTAAAAATAGATGAAGAGAATGCTCGATTTAGACAAACTCTTGATTTAGACATAATTGAACAAATTCGACAAGGGAGGATTATAATCCTAATACCCCCCCCCCCAAATGTTAACTTGGAAAATTTTTGGGCCCTGGTAACTAAGACCATAGGTCACCCATTACAACAAGTAAAGTAACTGTAACTACTTAATATAAGGAGCCAGGGAAAAAAACACTTGCAAAAAAATCCCCCCCTCTAACTAAGCAGGTAGAATAAGGATCAATCTAGTTCTTCTATGCACAGGTATCCCAGGGCTTGGAACTATGGAAGAAAAATAATATGCTCAACTAAATCATAAATATAGATAGCTGCTCGATGAAGACTGGGATCCATGTAGAGAAACTGAAATCAACTAATAAGTGAGAACAGGTTCTTGAGCATTCAAACCATGTGAGGAACACTCAAGAAAATGATATGTTGCAGCCATTGACAGAAAACCATGAGTGGTAGAAACAACCCCAAGTGTTAGGAGCAAGTGTCCAGGCGGATGCATAAAATCTTCCTCTTTACCAGTTTTGTGAGGAGATGAGCATGTGACCAAATGTAGAGACGCCCTAGGACTATGGAGAGCAAATGCTTGAGCTCCATAATCTGATATAGCTTCAGAAATAGCTAATGAATCACAAAATAAAATATCAGAAACCTCATAAGAGGAAACTAACACCAAATCCCCAACAACAATTTTGAAGAAGAATTGCGGTACTTGATTTTTCACACTGAAATTGGTGAGAGCAGTTACAAGCATGACTGAAAACTCTTGGATTTTAAAATTTGAACCAAATAATATCAGATCAAAAATTAAATCATATATAAATGGGTTCATATCATATCCAAAAATGTGAAATGAAATCAAATCCCTAGCAGCAAGTTTTGAAGGAGACTTGCGGTACTTGTTTCTTCACAAAAGTAATGAGAACAACTATAAGCAATACTGAAAGCTTATGAACCTGAAATATTGAACCAAGAAATATTAGATCATATCTAAATAAGATCATATTAGATCCAATAATATTCATATCAGATCTAAGAATATGGTCCACTGAGACGGTAGATGCACATTTTTCTTTTTCTTCAAAATTCAGAATTTTGGTGCATGCAATCCTATAGGAATTTGCTAGAAGATCTAGTTCATGGGGAGCAAATGGATCACTCTGGTAATCTGACAATTTTCCCAAAATATCCAAGGCATTACATATTTTCACACCAGGAGCAACATTAGAGGGAGATAAATCAAATTTCTCTTCACTTTTGGATGTAATTACTGGAAAATTTTGCACAGAATTCAAAGGAAAATCATTCGAGGAAGAATTTGCTTCTTTTTCAACTTGAAGAACTTCAGCAGAGAGAGTAGAGGCCGAGAATTTTGGATCAGGAACTCTTATGGTGCTTGATGTGCTCTCCAAAGTGCTATTATGATCCTCATCAATATTTCCGAAGGTTCTGTCCAATTTTGGATATTCAACAGATTTAGTGAGGTAGCACAAGCTAGGAGAGAGAGCCAGAGATATTGTTCCAAAATATGCATTGCATTCATTCAACCAATCATTCTCACTCTCAAAATACTCTTCACCGAGTCCCATAGACACCCCATAGAGACCTTGTCACTTCAAATATGCAATCATCTTCATCTTCCATTATGAATAGCTTGTGAATGGGGTAAGAAGATGAACTGATGAATCCTTTCAAAGTTGTACCTGTAATTACACAAAAACACAAATTAAGGTCAGACATCCTACACATTTCAAGTTTTCATCACACCCAGCATAGTTTATCAAGCAAGCTTGATCAATAATTGCTTAACTTGGGGTACTAAGTGGTAAACCTTCAGCTTTTGGTGCAATGCTGGAAGGAGTAATTTTGCTCAAATCAAATGATCCAGTAGGAGATCTGAGAAGGAGAAGTTCCTTTTCCTGCCAAGGCTCTAATACACTATTAAAATTCAGCACATAGATATATGGATCAAGACACAACTTACAAAATATGTCACACAATTTTACTCAGGAATTGAAGAATGAAATAGTGCAAACTTGCTTGCAGCTGTGAATGCTTTCATTAATCAAAAGTAATTGGATAATAATTACAATGTAATACAATGGATAAGTAGCCACATGCAATTCAAATCCATGTGATGAAATTTGAATTGGTCAGACTCTACTTGATTTCAAGGAAACTAGGACATGTCTAAATCACCATGAGAGTTCAACAACCCAACTCAAATGTCTAATTCAGTGTTAATTGTTATTTAACTAGTTAAATGACTATGGTAGGTGAGAGAATGTTTCTCACCTACATGAAGCCATGAAAACCTAGCGCTAACTGAGTATAACTAAATGTAACTGACTCCTAACCGAGCTTGACTAGTCACCAACTGAACTCAACTAATGGATGTTGGTGTCGACACTCCTAGTGGCTCCTAATTTGTAGGGATTGATCTAGCAGGCTCCTAAACTGACACATGCATGTGCAATCAGTTCCAGTTGGGAACAATTAGCGTTTCCCACACTTTAGTAAATGGTACATGTGCCCCAATTAGGCCAGTGGACCCAATTGAGTTAGTGACTAAAAATAGATCGAGAGAATGCTTGTTTTAGACATACTCTTGATTTAGACATAATTGACCATATTTGACAAGGGAGGATTATAATCCTAACAAAACTAAGATAAAGTAATTTATAGTAGGGATTTATTTAAAGGTGGGTTGGCTAGAAATGAAGAAATAATAGATGGTTCTTCCATTCATAAATGACTAGACAAAGAGAGTAAAGAAGATCCATGAAAAAGGAAGTAGAAGAAACATTAGTTCTAAAATGAGTCAAAAGGCCCAAAGAATTGCAGGAATGCAATGGTCCCAATCTTTGCACTTCACATTACACACTTTGGTAAATGCGTGTTCTAAAAACATTTTCAAGGCTTCGACCGTATGATTTTCCTTAAAAGTCATGCTTATTGTGGGTAGACTTAGTTGGATCGACCTGAGGTAGTATTATATACATACTATCTAGTCCCTGTGGGTTGTCTAATCCAATATAGATCTATCTTAATTATGGCTTAACCAACCACCGAGAGTGATAAGATATTTTAAGGTGAAAACTCCTTTTAGAATGCTAAACTTGACGATAAATTTGTACCTTAAGAGATTTGATGATGTTTGATAAATCCAAAATTAAGACATATTTATACTGATTTAAATACGTAGCATTAAATTATCATTATGTGATCAACCCAATCATGAGTAGTTGAAAAAATCACATGATGAATGATCACCATATGTACATTGTTGATGGACTCGAGCCTTCAACCACCTTTGTCTCCATGGTGTACAATCGACAATGGATATGAAGATTTAATGAATCATTTTTTCATAGGAATTCAAAGTGCATTGATTGGGTTTTTCCCACCAGGCATTCACTTCCTATGTATTTCTTCATTATTCTCTTTGCAAACTTACTCTATCATTATTTCGATGGAAAGAATATTGAGAAAACATATATCCTTTCAACCTACCCATGGATTATGTGATCCAGCTATAATTTTAGGGGCGAGTTTTATCCCATGGGCTATTTTTAGGGGTTTTTCTCCAAAAAAAGATTCGACATTTTGCATTTTTTGAAGGCCTGTTTTGCCCAATTTTGATGGGTTAAACTTTTTTCACCCTAAAAATCACCAAATTATTATATAAACGATATAAAATCCTTTGAAATTAAAATATTTTTTGAAAAATATCACCAAACATTTTATAGTTGGAGTTTTAAGAATTGGTAAGATTTGCCAACATTTATACACTTTTAAATAAGTATGGTTCCTTAAAATCATCCCTCATGTGATCGTATATGAATTTATTCTTCTCCTATTACCTCAACACTATTTTATTTTGTAATTATTGTCATTTTGATGTCAAGGTTCTCCCTATTAATAATTTATCTATGAAATTATTATGATGAATCATTTACTTGTTTGGGTTAAACTTTTCAATAGTCACATATACTACTTCTAGTCAAATCTCGGTACCATTAAATAAGTCAAACCCTTATTGTCTTTGACATCACCTTCTTTCTTAGTTTGAAAGCTTAAGTTTAGTCTTGGAATTTCTGAGCACTATAAATATAAATGGCATTTGAAGATGATTGTCTGCGAGAAAGGTTATATTGTTGAGGACATGATTATGGTTGAAGAAAGAATGGAGGTTTTTCAACTTAAGTCAATAGTGATAGATAATACATAGACTATGTTGTTAATTTAATTATAAAATCCTAATCTCGTACACTGATTTTTTATGATATTGTGATTTGAATATCTTCCTTGGAGATTTCTCTATTTTTAAGTGTAGATGGACTTTATTTGACTTTGTATCTCATCACCTTTCACGTTTGGTATTGTGACTATAATATATATGTTAAACATGTGCCTAGACCTTAGATACGGACACCTTGATGCAAAATAGGTGTATGTTTCTCCTTGTTTTGTTTAAGTGAATATGTTTAAAGTGAAATTTGATATATATTTATAAAAATGTGTTTTACAATTTATCTAATTTAAATTTAGATTTTATATGTATTTGGTTTTTGTTACACTCAAACGTTGTCCTTATGCTCAGTCTCCTAACATTTCCTGGGAAAACCATCATTTGGAGGTGCTTTTTGATCAAATATAGGAGGCATGACTCCCTTTGCATTCTGTCATAGAGCATAAGCCTTTCCCAATGCCTCTTGCCAAATGGCCAAGAGTGTCTTCGATGCCTATTGTCCATTGACAAGTTGCACCAATGACTCCTGGTAGTGCACAAAGAGAATCATCTTTGTTAAAATGGAAAAAATCAAATATTTCAAGAACCATCTAAATGAACTTCCTCATGGAGGCTTATTCCAACTACTTGGAGTAGGTGGCATTCATACCCCTATCCTATAGGAATGATCACACACCTTCCTACCAAAATATCTTAATCCATTTGGCCCCTCTTTGTCATATATATACAAGCTTCATGGACCATGATAGGAGAGGACCAAGAGAGAACCTTTATGCTACTAAAATCATTATTGGTATAGGAGGAAAAGAGTGTGGTTTTTTGAGTAATATTTGTAGAGTTTGTATATCTTGTGGTTGTGAGTCCAAATACATTGTGAGAACAAAGCTTCAACATCAAGTCTTTGGTTGTTGTTTTCTTCTCTTATTATGTTAATGCAAATGTGTTCCCCTTTCCCATGAATAATTTGTGTTAATCTCAGTTATTCATTACTTTTATCCTTGATCATTAGTATAGATCATTGAATTTTCTTATTGCTTTCACTTTTGTATATTGTTCCATACATTGTTTTGCAGGTACATGTGATTGTAAGAAAAATCACAAGGAAAGGATCACCTTCTTAGTGATGTAAGAAAGCTTGACATTCAAGTAGTTTAAAAATCTAGGGAGAGGATGCATTGCTGTGATTATTTTATTCTAGATCTCCCCATGTAGACTCTGCTAGGGAGAACTAATCAGATCTAAGAGTTTTGATTTTTCTTTTGATTACAAGCTCTCAATTTTTTCTCTCTTACTCATTTGAATATTTTAGGTGTGAAATATACCTTATGTCAATTCCATATTCCTCATCACATCAGTGTCTACACTTACCAAATTATAGTATAATTTTTAATTGCTTATGCAAAAGGTTTTATCTTTTTTTTTTTGATCTCTAAATCCATTGATGCACCTGGGTAACTTTGACAGAGCACCAACCCCTATCTGACGCCTTTTGTCTATTGTCACAAAGCATCGTCGACTCCATTTTCCCAAAGACATAATGTACCACTGACGTCGTCTCTAATAGAGAAAATAACATCAACATACAAGGGACGCCCTAGTTCCACCCTGTAGGGTGCACCGAGGTAGGCCATCTTCAACTCTATATATTCTCTTTTGGAATTTTTTGTTTTGGTCTAGGTTATGTCAATTTGTTGCTCTTCTTATTCATAGGTCTGACAATGTGTACTTAGCCTGAATGTATTTTTTGAGCCAAAATATTGAAAATTTATCTTAGTAAAGGCTCTAAAATTGATTGATATTTTGTTTGTAAGTTTTGGTCTTGGGTGTTAGAGCTTACAGTTAGATCTCTTAAAGCTCTTTCCAGATCCATAAAAAGGAAAAATATTGTAGTTTCTTGTGTTTTTTTAGAGTGGTATTTTGTTCTTTGCATTCATATTTGCAAAAAATACATCAAAAAACAAAAGAAAAAAATTAGGTCTGTTGCTTTCAATTTTATTAGGTGTTTTGAATCTGATCAATCACGCATAATAGTAGTTATTCTTTTGAGTTTCGATTGAGAAAAGAATAGAAGTTAAAGCATCAGGGATCTTCTTCATTTTATGTTACAAATCTCTTTAGGTTTAGCATTGAGAGTTTTTTTGTGTCTCAATGTTTTTCAAAGCTTAAAGAATAAATTGTTAAAGTTGCATGGTGTTTTGGTTTATTGTTTGAAAGGAAATTATCTCTCCTTTTCTCTAGCTAGGATTCATCGTAAAGAGAATTACATTGCATTTATACCATTTAATATTACAATTACTACACATTCCACAAACATTCACTAACCATCAAGATAAAATTGAGTGGTAGTGTGATAATTGATTCATATCTAGATCTAGAAGCCAAGAAATTATCACTAATTCACACTAGTTTGCACAAAAAACACAAAAAAACCTGAAAGAATAAAATTGCACACACGTGTGAACACAATAGTGGATATTATTACATTTGTCTAACATCTGAATATGTTTAGAATAGACATATATTACATTTGGGAAAAATCATCATGCGTAGGAATCCATTAGGTAGTGCACATGTGTCATAACTAGATTTGACCTACATCCCCCCTAGGTGGACCAATTAGCTCTCAAATCAACCCAAGCGTTCATGAAACCTGCTGTGAACATTGGTGTGGCATGTTGGAGCATAAGTGAGTCTATGAAAGGTGTGGGTGAGAAAACATAGGTGTGGGAGTGGCTCAAGGTGAATAATAAGTGCACTAGGAGGGCCACAATGGACTATAAAAAACACTAGCACCCCTAGTCAGACCGAGATTCCCCCCAAAAAAGTAAGGAGTGCTCCAAGACATTAATGAGGGTGCACATGTTTTAGGTGGACCAGATTATAGTGCTAGTGTATGTGTGAATGGACCAAAATAACCATTTCACATCCTAGTCCAATTTCCATAAGCCTAAATCATAACAATAAATGGATAGAAGCGAAATAATTTGACTAAGGTATAAACTAAGTTATTAAGGATGGATTACTGTTCTAACACTCCCCCTTAATTTTTATGTAGTACAACTTAACCATAAATATCATGGAGGCCTTGGAAACAAAGGCTCAAGTCACCTCATACAATAGAAAATTTTTATTTGTTCATGAAAACAATGAAATTAATAAAACCACATGGGAAAAAAACCTATCATAAAAAATGGACATGGCGCCAACAATATGAAGGTGAATGGTAGCCAACACAATGCATCACTCACTCCAAGAAGTGATCTCAAGTAAGTGAAGGTATTCTCAGTGAAGTGCTTGCTAAAAATATCAGTAGTTTGGTCAGCAGGAAGGAAATATTTCAAGGAAATCACCCAATCATGCACTAAGCCTCGAATATAGTGCATATGAATATATATGTTCTTGGTCTTCTGTATCTGTGGAAATCTTGATTTCACTTTTATTGTCACACCAAAAGATAGTGGTTGAATCAACTGCAACATTAAGTTCTTGAATAATGTCTTGCAACCACACAATGCGTAGCTGCATTCACTGCTCCTCTGTACTCGGCCTCAACTAAAGAAAGGGAAATAGTGTGTTTTTCCTTACTTGACAAGAATATGGGACCATTGGAAATAATTAATACAAAACATGGAGTGTAATGTTTGACATTGGGATCTTCATCCCAATATGAATCAGAAAATCCTACTAGTTCTAGTGGAGAACTACCATCATAGCATACCCCGAAGTTCTCATTGCCTTGTACATAGTGAAGGATCGTCTTGGCTTCATTACAATGGATCCCATGAGGCTGATGAGTATATCTATATACAACACCTACAACATATGATAAATCAGGTATATAATCATTAATATACAACAAACTCTCGACTAGGTATCTACACAATGAACAATTCACCAATGGAGAGTCACCAACTTCACCTAGTTTGATACCAGAAAGGAATGGGAAGTTGTATTCCTTACATGCATTCATATTAAACTTCAATAACAGGTCTAAAGAATACATTTTTTTATTATCATGATACCCCTTTCATATTTCTCAATTTCCAAACCAAGAAATTGCTTCAACAACCCAAGATCAGTAATTGAAAATTCACTTTGCAAAGGTGATTTAATTGATCCAATTTCTCTGGTGCAGCTACATGTAATAAAAATACCATAAACATATAGTACAATGAACTTAAATACATCACCAATATGCTACAAATAAACATCAGGATCATAATTGCATCTAACAAAGCCAAGTGATAGCATAAACTTGTCCAGCTTTGCATACCAAGCTCTTGGGGCTTGCTTGAGGCCACAGAGTGACTTCTTTAACATGCATACAAGGGAAGGATCCTCTTGGAAACCTTCAATTTGATGCATATACATACATACATACATACATACATACATACATACATACATACATACATACATACATACATACATACATACATATATATATATATATATATATATATATTCATGTATCTCACCATGAATAAATTCACATTTGACATCCATGTGGTGAACCTCCCAGCGCTTTCTAGCAACAATCGCTGAAACTAGCCTGATAGAGTCCATCTTTGCAACCGATGCAAATGACTCTGTATAGTCCACTCCTTGGAATTCAGAGAAGACTTTGGAAATTAATATAGCCTTTTATTTTATATCACACCCATAAGAAGCAACTTTGGTCATATAAACCCACTTGCATTGCACAAGCTTCCTCTTGGGAGGCAAAGGAACCAATTCCCAAGTCTCATTTTCTTGTGGAGTCGAAATATTATTGCATAGATGATTTCCATATTCGGTCATAAAATGATTCTTGATATTATTGTGGATCATATCCAACCATCATATATCAATGCTCGGAAATACTCAATTCATTTGAAAAATAATCACCATGGGATTGTGATCTAGTCTTCCTAGGATCGAGAGGATTGTTTGCTAAACCCCCAGCGAATTCTATGGTTTTCTTTGCCCACTTGGGCCTTTAGGGTGAGTCATTTTCAGAAGAATAATATTCAGCCATATCATAGTATGAAATATCAGAACGAGAATCATCACTTACATCATCTTGGTGTTGAGGAGAAGAGCATTCCCCCTGTGCTAGTTCAAAATATGGAATAATTTCCTCTTCGAATTGGACACTTCTTTCTTTGAAAGTATTGTGTGTGGATGGATCAAAGATATTGTATGCCCTTGTACCTTCACCATATATGACCATGATGCACTCCTTTTTTTGTGGATGAAATTCCTTTCTCTTTTATGAAGGAATTCGAGCCCATGCCCTTGATCCAAAAATCTTGAAATGTGAAATATTTGGATTGTGACTAAACCAAGCCTTGTAAGGTGTTTTTCCACTAACTGATTTGTGTAGAGACTTGTTTCAAATGTATGCATAATATTTAATGCCTTCATCCCATATATTAGGATTCAAATCCTTAGCCTCTATCTTATAGGTAGCCATCTCCTTGAGTGCCCTATTTTTCGTCTCTGCCACACCATTTTGTTGTGGTGTGTAGGGGACCGCATGTTGCATTTGGATGCCACATTCCTCACATAGGTGATGCAAATTATTATTTACGTACACTTTACCATTATCAATTCTAAATATTTTGATCTGTTTTCCACTTTGATTCTCAAGAAGGACCTTTCAAATATTTAGAGTCTCAAAGCCTTTAGATGTGAGCTTGAGGAAATAGACCCAAAAACACCTTGAGAAATCATCTATGAAAGTGAGAACATACCTTGATCCTCCATAGGAGGGAGTAGGAAGAGGACCAATGAGATATTAATGCACCAACCCAAGCACTTTTGTAGCTCTCCCTGCCTTCCCCCTTCTCATAACCACGCTCTAGATGCTTTCCCACCACACAACCAATGCATGCACCATTGGAGGTCTTGATAGGAGGAAGCCCTTCTACCATGCCATCCTTGTGTTATAATAATCAACCCATAGCTAGCTACCTTAGACATTAATTATCTCCATTTTTGTCTTATTTTCCTAGTTTCAATATTCCACTCTATGCAAGTTGTCCTCCACATGTCCTAGATGGTCAAAATTGCTAAAAATGAGTTATGGAGCACTTGGGAAACCTCTTGGAATCATTTCTACTTTATTCCTGGCCTTCCTAGCACATACCTACTTTTTCTGCTTTATTGCTGCTTTTACTGAGTTTTAAGGCAATTGGGAAAGTTTGACTTGGTGAAGTTAACTTGTTTTTTGTTCCCATCATACTCCACTCTTTTCTCCTAATAAAATCATGTATGATTTGTCCTTCCATCACCTATTAGCCTCCCTAATTTATTTTTCCAATTCGTGAGCTCCTAGACAGATTTGGAAGTTGATTTATGCACCTATGGGGGATTTGCTTAGTTTTAGTAAGCCTGCTTTTGACCAATTCGAATGGCATCCCAATGCATTTGAATATATCATGTAATTATTTATTGTGTTAGCCTATTACTTCACAACTTTGGCTATTGTACACTTATTTAATAAAGATTAGTGTTCTGCTCCATATTCAGTCTCCTTTGTGTGTAATTTGCATGTGTAATTGGAAATTTTTGAGAGTGTAATTGTTCTAACACCTGGGTTCAATTTCCACATGGTATCAGAGCCTTTGTAGATCAATTTATATCCTTCCATATTGTTATTACAGGTTCGACATCATTGACTTGGATCATTCTGCTGACTGAAGGGACAATTTTTGAGCTATGGATCAATCTTAGAAGATCATCTTGACTCCATTTAATTTATTTGAATGGAAATTAGAGATGGAGATACTGTTGAGAGTGAAAGGCCTCTACAGAGTGACTATGGCAATAGAAGCAGAGCCCAATGCAGCTGCAGAGAAAATTAAATGGCACAACAGGAGGGATGAGGCCTATGGTCTCCTATGTCTGAGCATATCCAGAGACCTCCTTTTCCATCTTGATGGATTGACATCACCAAATGAAGTATGGGAGAATCTTGTTGAGATTTTTGGTAAAATAGATGAGATGAGTGGACATCAAATTGAGAATGAATTGATCTCTTTGAATCCCTGCAACTCTATTTTTCCAAGTTTAAAGCCCTTGTTTTGCAGCTAAAATAGTGTGGAATCGAAAAGAAGGAGAATAAACTGGTTTTGTCCATACTCTCGAAGCTTGGCCCTGACTATTCAATGTTTGTTTTGACCTTCCATACCACCAAGTTGACAGCTTGATCCTGGAAGAGGCCTAAACTTGTAGAGTTCATGGAATCTCTCACACAAGAACAAGATAAACTGGTGATGATGGGCACCATCAAACCTTCCAAATGCCAAGCTCTAGTTGTTGGAGATTTGAGGGTGGATTCAAAAGGAAAGAAGAAATATAAGAAGCCACCTGAGAAAAATAGAGACAAGAACAAGTCTCCAGAGGAGCCCCAAGGTCCCAAGAAGAACCCCCAGAAGAAGAAGAACAAAGGAGAAATGAGCAAGTGTGCATACCGTAGTAAGGGAAATCATCCTAAAAGATCGTACATGAAGAATCAAATTGACATGCTGACCTAACTCCTGGAGAAGAATGACATCTCCCTTCCTAATAGCTCAAAGAAGAGGGAAGGAGGATCAAATTCAGAGGACAGAGAGAGAGTTCATGCATTGGTTGCTGGGACATCAAGCTCACCTAGTTTCATCCTTCATTCTGGAGTTTCAAGACATATGGTTTCGACCAAGGAGGAATTCACCTCTCTTGACATGTCGAAAGGTCCACCAATAGTATTGGGAGATAACTCTCTCACTGAAAGTTTGGGAAAAGGGAGGATTGATATTGACCATGGTAAGTTCAGTAATGTATTGTATGTTCCAGGTCTTGCCTCTAACCTCTTATCAGTGTATCATATGACCCACACAGGGTCTCCAAAGAAGGTCATATTCTCCCCTGATGAATTTGAGATCACAGAGATCTCAAGTGGTAAAGTCATTGCAAAAGGAGTTGCAAATAACACTTCGAAGGTATACATGTTCTCACATTTCCTACCCTAATCAAACCCCTCTTCTCTTCTGATTCATGCTAATGAGGCAAGCAAGATTTGGCCATCTTAACTATAAGTATATTTCTGATCTTAGTGAAAAATAAATGGTCATAGGGTTACCAAAGATTAAGTTTTCCAAAGGAGTCTGTCAAGGTTGCATCTTAGGAAAACATCCAGAGCATAAATTTGAGAAAGATAGTCATGAGAGAACCTCTGCACCTCTTGAGTTGATCCACAGTGATGTTTCTAGTTCATTTCCTCATATGTCAATGATTCAGGCCAAATATGAATTGACATTCATAGATGACTTTTCCAGGTACTGTTGGGTTTACTTCCTGAAACACAAGTCTGAAGTTTTTGGCCTCTTCAAAGTCTTTAAGGCTTTGGTTGAAAACCAGTCTGGGAGAAAACTCAAGGTCCTTAGATATGAAAATGGTGGTGAGTATGTCAAGTCTGAGTTCATTCAATATTGTACAGATGTAGGTATTCAGATGCAACATTCTATCCCTTACACACCACAACAAAATGGTGTTGCTGAGAGGAAGAACATATCACTGAAAGAGATGGCAACCTGCATGATGGAGGCTAAGAATTTTCCACCAAATTTTTGGGCCAAATATATAAAATATACAGCCTATATCTAGAATAGGGTGCCTCATAAACATCTTGATGGTATGACTCCTTTCGAAGAATGGAGTGGGCACAAGCTAGATGTGACCCATTTCAGGATTTTTGGCTCAAGGGCTTGGGCTAGAATTCCAACATAAAAGTGGAAGTCTTTGCAGCCCCAAAGCCAAGAGTGTCTATTTTTTGGGTACTCTGAATATTCAAAAGGGTACAACCTGATCGATTTGAGCACAAACAAATCCTTCATTGAAAGGAGTCTTCAGTTCCAAGAAGAGCCTTTAGAAGCAGTTGAAGTTGGAGAGTCTTCTTCACCACCAGAACCACTGAATGTAAGTGAAGAGATAAATGAGCTTGATGATTCTGATATGTCTAATAATTATGATTTAATTGCATATCCTAATATTCCTACAAGGATAACAGCAAAGACCATTCATGCAACTGGGGAACTAGCTGGAAATCCTAGTGATTCTAGGAGGACTAGATCTTAGTTTGAGAGTGCCCTGTGTATGAAAGACCCCTTTTTTGCAAAGAAATGATATATGATGGTTGAATCAGAACCACAAAAATATGAATATGCAGCACATGATACAAGATGGCAAACAACCATGAAAGAAGAATTCGGCTCACTCTAGAAGAACAACACTTGGGAGCTAGTTGATCTTTGCCCAAGGAGGAAGCTAGTTCAATGTAAGTGGGTTTTCAAAACCAAGTTTACTGCTGATGGTTCACCTTTGAAATATAATGCAATATTGGTAGCCAAGGGATACTCACAGGTACATGGCATAGACTACAATGAGACCTTTCTACCAGTGGCAAAGATGGACTCCATCAGGATAGCCTTAGCCATTGCAGCTTCGAAGTAGTAGGAGGTACATCACATGGATGTGAAGTGTGCTTTCCTAAATGAAGATATTACTGAATATATTTACATGCAGCAGCCTCAAGGCTTTGTTACTAATCCATATCTTTTGTGTAGGCTAAAGAAATCATTGTATGGGATTAAGCAAGCCCCTAGGGCTTGGTATGCCAAGATTGATGGCTTTCTGCTATCATTGAATTTTGTTCAATGCAAGTTTGATCCTAATGTTTATTTGAAGATGATTCATGGTTCTTTGATGATTATTTTCTTGTATGTAGATGACCTTCTCATTATAGGAATCTCAAAGGATGAAATTGCCTCCTTGAAGGATGCAATGAACAATGCATTTCTATGACTGATTTGGGGTTATTGAGCCAATTCTTGGGTCTCGAGATTGCTCAAATGAAACATGGAATAAAAGTACATCAGTCCATGTATGATTTGGATTTGCTGAAAAATTTCAACATGAAATATTGCAAGCCAAGCAAGACTCCCTTCCTTTCAGGAGTTAAGCTTGAAGAAGCAGATTCTTCACCTATGGTAAATAATACACTGTATAGGCAACTGATTGGGTGTTTCCTGTACCTTACACATACTCAACCTAATATTTATTTTGCATTAAGTGTGGCTTCAATATACCTGGATCAGCCTCATGATATCCATTGGAGAGTAACCAAAAGAATCCTTAACTTTGTTCAGGGAACAAGGACTCATGGGATCTTCTACAAAGCTAAATCTGATCTTGATTTGATTGGGTTTACTGACAGTGATTGGGCAGGTGACAACACAGATCAAAATTCAACATCAGGATATGTTTTCATGCTTGCTGAAGGACCAATCAGCTGGTCAAGCAAGAAATAGAGTCCGATTGCACTCTCATCTACAGAAGCAGAGTACAGAGGAGTTGTAAATGCAACAACTCAATGTTTATGGTTGCAGGGGTTACTTGGTGAGTGTGGCTTTGAATCAGAATACTCAAATACTATATATTGTGATAACCAGAGTACCATTCAAATTTGTAATGATCCAATTCATAGACAGAGAACCAAACACATTGAGATCCATATGCACTACATCAGACAACTTGTGCATGATGGCACCATTCACCTACTCTTCTGTTCATCTTCAGAACAAGTAGCAGACATCTTCACCAAAGTTTTTTGTGAGAAGACTTTCAGCAATATGAAATCACTGTTGGGGATTTCTGATCATGTTGTGAAGCATGATTGATGACAAGATTTTCAAATTTTGTTTTACTATCCATGTTTAAGGGAGGATTTTTCCCACTGGGTTTTTGCCTCTTTCCTTGGATAAATGGACATGTAGTATGTAAAGGGTGACTAATAATTGTTGCTAGGCCCTATTATTTTCTGATATTTTACTCATAAGTCAGGCTTAAGGGGGGTTTTTAGAATAATCAACCCATAGTTAGCTACCTTAGACATTGATTATCTCCATTTTTGTCTTATTTTCCTAGTTTCCATATTCCACTCTATGCAAGTTGTCCTCCACATGTCCTAGATGGTCAAACTTGATAAAAATGAGTTATGGAGCGCTTGGGAAACCTCTTGGAATCATTTTTGATTTATTCTGGCCTTCCTAGCGCATATCTACTTTTTCTGCTTTATTGCTGCTTTTACTGAGTTTTAAGGCAATTAGGAAAGTTTGACTTGGTGAATTCAACTTGTTTTTTTCCCCGTCATCCTCCACTCTTTTATCCTAATAAAAGCATGTATGAGTTGTCCTTCCATCACCTATTATCCTCCCTAATTGATTTTTCCGATTTGTGAGCTCCTAGACAGATTTGGAAGTTGCTTTATGCGCCTATGGGGGATTTGCTTAGTTTTAGTAAGCCTGCTTTTGACCAATTCGAATGGCATCCCAATGCATTCAAATATCTCATGTAATTATTTATTGTGGAAGCCTATGAATTCACAAGGATTGCTATTGTACACTTATTCAATACAGATTAATGTTCTGCTCCATATTCAGTCTCCTTTGTGTGTAACTTGCATGTGTAATTGGCAATTTTTGTGAGTGTAATTGTTCTAACACCTGGGTTCAATTTCCACAACTTGTTTAATTTATGGAGGTATTTTTAGTTCATATGGAAAAATCTCTCATGCCACATCTTTCTGGTTTCATTAGCATGAGACATAAGCGCTTTCCCACTAGAGTTAGGAAGAATTTTGGAGAATTTGTACATCCTAGCTTGGTGATATGCATACCCCAATTCCACCACTTTTTTGGAGGAGATTTAAGCTATCTCAACCTCATCTAGATTAAATTTCACTCTCTTGTCTTCTGTAGTATGTGTCATTTGGTATACGAACAATAGGTTCGCTGCAAAGTCTGGTATATAAAGGACATTGTTGAAATATTAATCTTAAAGATCGATTGTGCCAACTCCCTTGGCCTATGTTAGCACCTTGTAGTTTTCATATGGTTTCTATAGGAATTCACATGGGTAACCATTTCAACCAACCTTTATACTTCCTTCTATCCAAGGAGGTCAAAGAGGGCTCTCTCTTTGTCACGATAACATTCACATACACATTTAACTTTAAATAGCATGCATAAGACTAGATTTTTTCTAGTAACATGACAGTTACAAAATAAAATGGGTTGAACAAACAAACAAGATCAAAACCATTGGGATATGGAGTCACAACTTGAAGCATTTAAGGCCATTACAACATGCAATAAACAGTGATTTATCTTTGGCGATATGAGGAAAAATAAGCACAGAATTTAGTGAAATATCTTTTAAGTGGTGGTGAGAGAAAATAGGAAAAGCCCAGCATGGCAAGGGGCGCCTATCGATGGGCGAATCCATTGAAACATATTTAGAATAAAATGACAAAGGGGAAAGCTAAAATAGATAACCTATTTATTGGTGAATTCTATAGCATATATTACATTCACAGAACAAACATGATTTTTGATCCAGAAGCGTCTAACAAAGGGCGAATTCCAGCATGCTAATGTAGAAATGTATCGGTAGAAATAACATAGATGTAAATGGAATAAATAGAGAAACCACATAGTGAATGTAAGCTCCATTATGAATCTCATAAACATAGATATATATATTAATTAACGCTTCCAAAAAATATTGCAGACCTACAAATTGGAGCTCAATCCTAAAAAATGAGAATTAGTCCAACCTATATACTCCTCTGGGGAGGCTCTATTTATCTTATGAATTGATCCCCTGGGATAAGTACTGAAACTGGGTATTAAATGGTTACAAAATGCGTGATTAACCTAGAATAATTCCGTCAAAATCCTGACAGACTTCATTAGGTGTCATCTTCACCACTACTTTATCAATGAGAAATGTGTTTTGGAACGCACGCTGAGCAGAATGATGATGCGGCTTGTGAATGTAGGCTTGATTTTCCTTGACAGTAACCTATCAACATCTAACGACTTTAAATCCTCCTGACATGCGTTCCCTTACAATATCGGCTAAAATGGTTCTATAATCCCTCCTTATTAAGCCCTCCATATTCAATCTGCAGTTGATGAATCTCTCTATCGGTGATTAGAGCTAGCACAAAGTTCTATGCTTCCCTAGCGCTCGAAAATTTTGTCCTTGACATGCCTTTACTTATAGGGGATAATGTGGACCATCCCGCTCTCGATTGTAACAAGATTCAGATGGCTTCTCATTCTTGTATTCCCCTACTCCATGGAGCAGGGCCTTCGTAATGGCATGGTGCCTCCATGAGTTCATCGCCTCTTGACAAAAATTAACAAGTGGGATTCACAGGAGGGAATATGGAGGTTCCAGGTCTTCCCTTCTCCCATCGGAGTATTCGCTCCGACTGGCCGCTTCTAGCAATGTCCCCCACCTATTGTGGCCATGGAGATACTGACCATGATTAAGGGCCTTGTTGGGACACCCATCTGGTTGGAGACCCCAAGCAGTACTCTCATGGGGTTGTGGTGTTTTGATAGGATGACACTGTTCTCACCTGCCATAGAAATTTGTTCTAATGTGATGAACATCCTTCTATTGTTCTCACCTATGATGGAGGATTCTTCTAATGTGATGAACATCTCTACCCCGATGGCTAGAACAACTGCAACACAACGGCATGGACAATTTTTAAGTCTCTTGTCACACTCAGGGGCTCGAAAGACATGATGAATTATAGGAAATTTAAATAGGCAGGCCATTGCAAGAATGGTGGTCGGGTCCTCAGGATTCCATCAAAATGACTTCTTTTTGCCCTCGTTCTCCATAAATATTGGCTCAATTTGTTCCTCTAGAAGATTCTGGGCATTATAACAAGTTTGGATGTGGGATTTTTGGTGGGGGTTCTGTTAGTCCTTCTCATGTGCCATCGTTGAGTGCTTTGATGGAACAAAAATGGTCACGTGGGCCTTTGCTTGGCCTCCTTACATGAATACATCACCTTTTTCTCCTCTGTTATCGTGATCCACTGGCCTCATGTTCAGAAATGACCTTTCACTTTGCTTGTAGTAGTCCTCTAGGGATATCATTGTAAGTGGATTTGATGTCTGTCACCTTGTGGCTCCATCAGCCTACCTAGAATTTTTGTGCCTTGCTTCCTTTTGGTGCAACATGTACAGATGCACGAGATATTTTCCAACCAATCATTTTGGCACTTGTCCTCATTTACATGTGTTGAAAGGCGTTGTGGATACCTTCCTTCCCTTTAGGATGGGTGGTCCACCACTCTTACTCCACGCTCTATCCATTGATTAACCTCCATGTATGTTTCTAACATGATGCAAATTGAGTCCGTTGGTTGATCAACTCATTGGATCTCAATCGTCGGAGGTGAAGGGCCCTATGTGGTTTCGTGTAGCTTCCTTCCACTACAAGGATGATTTTAAGGAGCCATACTTATTTAAAAGTGTATAAATGTTGGCGAATATTACTAATTCGTAAAACACCAACTATAAAATGATTGGCGATATTTTTCAAAAAATATTTTAATTTCCAAGGATTTTATATCATTTATATAATAGTTTGGCGATTTTTAGGGTGAAAAAATTTTACCCCATCAAAATTGGGTGAAATAGGGCTTCAAAAAATGCAAAATGGTGAATCTTTTTTGGGAGAAAAATATTGAAAAATAGCCCACTGGGCTAAAATTCGCCCATAAAATTATCCCTGTTCCACTATCCATCACACATCTTCTCGCCATGATTTCAATTGAAACCTTTGATCAACTCCTTGCCTGATCACCACCATCCAAATAGGTGGGGTCTTCCTACCTTTCACGACCACCTTCTTCTTTATCCAACGCATTAGTTGGAGCGATGAAGAAATCCATTATCCATAGATTTGGTCCACCTTAATCATGACCATTGGGTAAATAAGACAAGTAGTGGATCTCGCGTGACCTCACAGAAAAAAATTTGCGTGCCTCTTCCACCGTGAAATCCTCAACTTATAATGCTTGGAACTGCCTATTTCTATGGAGGTCCCTCTTGAGTTTATCGGGTTTGGAACTCCTCTCGACTGTACCCCTTTCTTTCCACGAATTTCTCATCGATGCTCATTCAAAATTTTAGCATGATTTATAAGAGTGGCTCCAACTCGGGGATGCTATCCTCCCTATGAGGTAGAAAAGAACCAACATAGATCATGTGTCTGATCCATCAGGCCATTTTTTAATTCGCTCATCATCGTTCTCTAAAAAAAAATCCGACTATATAACAGTAAAGATGAAACTTGCAGAAATAAAATTCTCACCAAGGTTGAGCTTATTCTCTTCTACCTATCCTACTTTAATACAAAAATTATTTCCCATCCAGGTGACTTCCGACTTCCAATGATTCCAATCAAGAAGGTTATCACATTTGCAGGTTCTTCCCCTCTGCTTGATAGAGGGTAGCAATGTAGGAAGAGATGATAGGAGGTTACTCTTGGATTTCTGATTTTTGTTGTGCATAAACATCTTATCATTCCCACCATACAATGTCTCCATAGGTGTGGTCATGGGGTCATGATTGTCCCTGATAAAACTTGTTATGCACTTTTCATGATCAATCTGCTCCACGTACTCAGCCACCAGATCATAAAATGCGCAGCTATCCTGATCCACTCCCTTCCTTTTCTAGCTCCATGATTTCTGCTCATAGCTTAACTTACCCTACACAATGTGAGGTCGCTTCTAAAAACGTTCATGCCAGGGAATCTCATGAACCTCTGATATTGAGACCTTGTTTTCTCCCTCCAGGAAATATGAATCCAAACTCTTCTCTTCCTCAGGGATTTCGCAAGGAATATCTTCCATGAAATCAAGTGAAATGCACTCTCCCTGAACTTCATATTCTGTACTCAAGGAACAAATATCCCACTTTGGACCCTCATCTTCTGGGAAACTATCCTTGTATTCATCATACGGGGGAGATCTGAAAACCTCCTCAAAATCCCCATAGGAAAGGGTTACAATAGGTGAGCTATTCTCTCTGACAAATAGACTATGATACTTCTCCTATATGGGTTCGAGATGCTCATCTGTGTGTTCACCCAAAGGAAAAATAGGATGCACAACAAGTGTATTATGTCTGTTTCCCTTATTGGTCAATCTAAACCATGCCATGCCCTCATTTTGCGTCCGATTTGAACTTTTTAACTTTTGTTTCAAAAAATCGAAGGAGGTGAAGCATAAATGGCAGGTAATCGCTTTCCTCCTGTTGAATGTATTCTTCGTGGAAAACAGGATATGGGGGAAGAGGGGACTTTGGCCACTTGTTCTCTTCCTCTTTCGTTAGCAAAAAAGGCTCTGCATGTTCCCATAGGTCCCCTATGGAATCATGATATGTATCAATACACAAGGGTCTTTCATCTTCTTGACTGCTCATGGGACAAGGGTTGTGGTCCCTCGTGAATATTTCCATCCACCTTTATATGGCCTTCATCCTTTCATTCATTGTGATCTCCAGGGTATCGAAGGGACAGAGCTAGGGGAGATATCCGTTCTATCTTCTTTGTCCTTTCTTTCTCACTTGCTCTCTAGCAGTAGTCAGGTTTATCTCCACTTATGTAGTGTCGCTCATCATGTCTGCCAAAAATGTTGACCTTCTTTCACTAAGCCATGAAGCGAATTTGCTATAAAATTCCTCAGCATACTATAGTTGGGCGCCACCAGGTGGAGGTCTAAACTCAGAAGGTGTTCGTACTAAATCTCTATTATCAAATTATTTGGATTCTGGCAGCATGCAGTGGCAGTGTTTCAATGCAAGAGTCAATGTCACATCATATTTTCCCCCAGCTGTTGTCCTTGTCTCTTTGGTCTCAATTAAACAATATAATGAGTGAAGACCTAAAGTTCCATGAAGATTACATGAAAGAAGCAGCAGATCTTACATTTCTAGCTTCTCGTCATTGTAATTACTCCAAAGTGGTAGAGTTTGTGAAATTCAGGAAATGCATGCGGAACTCACATCATTTTTCGCTTGTGAGAATTGAATCAACAATTTTAAAGCTAAAATAGAAAGTAGATAAACTTGATGAAGTAGATTTTATGTTGGCAAGTTTAGTCTCTGGAATCCATCCAATCGAATGGTCTGAAGATAAATATTTAAGTTTTCTCTTATTTAATGAGGACTTTCAAACACGTCCCTAGTGGTCACCAAGTCCTGGCGAATGCCATCTTTCAGGTCTTTTTGAAGAAGGAGCCAGTCATTGGACAGAAAACCATTGGGGTTGAGGTTCACCCTCTCGATTTTTACACTCATTGTGGGAAGATTTTATTTTACTATTGGGATACAGCTGGCCAAGAGAAGTTTGGTGGCCTACGATATGGTTAATACATTCATGGCCAGTGTGCTATAATTATGTTTGATGTTACTACACGTCTCACCTACAAAAATGTACCAACTTGGAACAGAGATCCTTGCAGGGTATGTGAAAATATTCCTATTTTCCTTTGTGGAAACAAGGTTGATGTGAAGAACATAAAAGTTAAATCCAAGCAGGTTACTTTCCATAGGAAAAAGAATCTTCAATATTATGAAATATCGGCTAAAGGTAATTACAATTTTGAGAATCCATATCTTTATCTTGCATAGAAACTTTCTAGGAATCCCAACCTCCATTTTGTGGAGTCACCTACCCTTTCTCCACCAGAGGTTCATATTGATATGGCCATGCAACTGCAGTATGAGGCAGATCTTATAGCTACTGCAGCACAAACTCTCCCTAACGATGATGATGATGCTTTGGACAATTGAGGGAAACATCTACTTGTTGTAGGGCTCTGTTATTAGCATATAAGGGCAGATTTGATTACTTTAATTATTGATGTTGCTCAAATATCATAGCAGTCATCTTTCTCAGTGAATTTCTGTCTTTCGTCAACTCTGATTTTTTAAGTGCAGGTCTGGACCATCAACATATTAGAGAAAAACAGCCGAGAAGGAATTTTCAAAGAAGATGTCTTATTCCTCGTCTCATTCAGTTGTCACTTCATTTTTTAACATTCCTGAAGGACGTGGAGGAAGGAAAATCCCATAATACAGAAGGACATCATGCTAAAATGCAGCAGCTATTAGAAGGACATGCAAATACACCATGTCAGTTTTAGAAGATTGTAATAAGGAGAAGTTTTTGTGCTACCAACTTCCTGTAGATGACAAATTTCATAAATTTTGGTCAAAAAGTCCAAATTCGGCTTGGCTAGAGTATTTTTAGCGATAGATAATGACTCTTCCTCAAAGAGCTCATCAATACTCATCCATGAATGCAAGTGGCATTTCATTTAAGTGTTTTAGTCATAGTAGAAGTATAACCCTATTAAATAGGGACATGGGTCATTTTCTTGTTTGATTAGCCAAACTTGGCAAAAACTCACTAGACTAGATCCAAAAAATGCTAAGGAGGTTATCTTTGCTATCTTCTATATATATTTCATTGTAAAAGCATTGTGCAGAGAGGAGTTCCAACCAAGGGTTGAGATGGTATTGGTAGGGCATGTATGCACTTTGTTTCTCTTTATGTAGGATGGGTGCTTTGAAATGATTATAATCATGAGCCTATTTTGATTTTATACATGAATTGTATCTAGTTATGATTTTATCTTGTGTGTGGTCTTGATAATCCATTACAAGGTTCTTATAATGATGTGCAATTACCTTTAAATGTCTTGTTGCATAACCAGATTCATTCTTTATAAATTCATGCTCATAGTATTTCCTATTACTGTATTTTACAATGATACATTTCATACTATTTGATCTTTAAACCTATCCTGATCTCTATACTGTGATACCTCCAACACTCTATCAACTCAGTTACCCATTAAACCAAAATTTAATATTTCTCTAAGCTTGACCCTAGCATTCGGGGTTCAACTTTAGTGATAATAGAAGGAATAGTGTTATATACTACCATAAACCTACCACAGAATTCCTAAACAGATTCACTCTCCTCCGTTCTGATGGCATAAAACTGAGATAATCCCCTCCTGGTGTCTTTCTTCTCCACCCATCTTTCTTGAAGGCATCTTCCAAAGACTGATAACCTAGGATGGAGATATCTAGAAGGCTAGTGAACCATCTCCTTGCCTCTCCAGCAAGTATTTAGGTGAACAGTTTGGCCTTAATATGTTCATGGTATACCTCTTCAAGGTTGACCTAGTCCGCAAACCATCCCAAATGATCCTCAACCAAATATCCCTTCTCACCAGAAAATTGCTTGAGGCTTAGGGAGTAGACATGGGGAAGGTCATGAAGTATTTTAGGGAGGACTATAGGGGGGAATAGTTTTTACCTTGCTGGGGTTGTGGTAGTGCTTTCAAGAGGGGATAAAGCTTCAAATGATGGAGGTTCTATAGGTTCTGAATAGAGAGGGGGGGGGGGAATGTTGCAACAATGAGAGGTCCTCTGACCATGGAGTTGGATGAGGATTGTTTAGAGGAGGGCTCTAGTTCAGTAGCATCATGAGCCTCATGGGGCTAGGATGAAGGGGTTTGGCCCCGGTCATATGTACATGGAGAAGGATATTTATCGGTATTCAAAGAGGGATATACAAGGGTGGGTCTAGGGTGTTTCCATGAGTGTGACAAATATTGGAACACTGTTCTAACCAACCCAGGGAAAGATAGAAAAAAATGTACCAAGAAGGATAATACATCTTGGAGAAAGGCAACAAATTACCTCATATTTTACTAAGCCCTTTTAGGCTCTCCTATATTGGGATCATTTTCCCCAGTGGAGTCACCATGGAAACTTCGAAAACTTTGTAGCTTCTGGGTGTTCAGGGTTCCCAGTGGAGTCACCTTCAAAGGACTTGAGTGGAGTCACCAGAGCATATGCAACCAAAAATGTGTCTAATACCGGCTACTCAACTAGGTCATAGAACTGAGCAATGTCATTTTACCCAGGGATGATTTTCACGTTCCTTCCCTGGAAACCATGCCAAGATGTTAGCACCCTATAATTTTCCTATGGTTTCTATAGGAAGTCACATGGGTAACCATTTCAACCAACCTTTAGACTCCCTTCTAGCCAAGGAAGTCAGAGAGGGGTCTCTCTTTGTCATGGTAACATTTGCATAAAAATTTAAATTTAAAGAGCACGCAGAAGAATATATTTCTGCTATTAACAGGACAGTTACAAAATAAAATCAGTGGAACAAACAAACAAGATCGAAACCATTGGGAGATGGAGTCACAACCTGAAACATTTAAGTCCATTACATAACGCAATAAACAATGATTTATCTTCGGCGATATGAGGCAAAGTAAGAACAACATTTAGCGAAATATCTTTTAAGTGGTGGTGAGAGGAAACAGAAAAAGCCCAACATGACAAGGGGAACCTATCGATGGGAGAATCCCTTGCAACTCCTTTAGTAGAAAATGAGAAAGGGGAAAGATAAAATAGAGCACCTATCGATGGATGATTTCTATAGAAGCTGTCACATTCACACAACAAACACGATTTCTGATGCAGGAGCACCTAACAAAGGTTGAATTCCAGCATGCTAATCTAGAAACGTATTGGCAGAAATAACACAGATGTAAATGAAATAAAGAGAGAAATCACGCAATAAATGTAAGCACCATGATGAATCTCATAAACATAGAGAAATATATTCATTAACGCTTCCAAAAACTTTACAGAGCTACAAACTGGCGCTCAAGCCTAAAAAATGAGAATTAGTCCAATGTCTATCCTCCTCTGAGGAGGATCTATTTATCTTGTGAATTGATCCCATGGGATAACTCCCGAAACCGAGTACCAAATGGTTACAAAATTTATGATTAACCAAGAATAATTTCGTCAAAATCCTGATAGAATTCATTAGGTGGCAGCGTCGCCACTACTATATCGGCGGGAAACATGTTATGACATGCACGCTGAATGGGATGATGTTGTGGCTTGTGAATGCAAGATTTCTTTACCTTGATAGTGACAGATCGACATCTGATTACTTTAAATCCTCCTGGCATGCATTCCCTTACCATATCAGCCAAAATGGTTCCATTATCCCTCTTGCTTGAGCCCTCCATATTCAATCTAGGGTTGATGACTCTCTCTGTCGGGGATTCAAGATGGCAGAAAGTTCTATGCTTCCCCTGCGCTCGACAATTATGTCCTCGAGCACACCTTTACTTATGGGGGATAACATGGATTGTCCCTCTTTAGAATATAACAAGATTTAGATGGCTTGTCATTCTTGTATTCCCCTCCTCCATGCAGCAGGGCCTTCTTAATGACATGAAGCCTCCATGAGTTCATCACCTCATGACAAAAATTAACAAGTGGGATTCACAGAAGGGAAGATGGATTTTCCAGGTCTTCCCTTCTCCCATCCAAGCATTTTCTCTAACCGATCGATTATAGAAATGTCCCCCACTTATTGTGACCACAGAGGTAATGACCATGATCAAGGGCCTTGTCGGGACACCCATCTAGTTGGATACCCTAGGAGTTTCTCTCATGGGGTTGTGTTGTTTTGCTAGGACAACACTGTCCTCACCCACCACAGAAAATTATTCTAATGTGATGAACATCCTTCTATTGTTCTCACCTATGTTGGAGGATTCTTCTAATGCGATGAACATCTCTACCCCGACGGCTAGAACAATTGCATTAAAATGGCCTGGACAAGTTTTAAGTCTCCCATCATGCTCAATGGTTGGGAAGACATGATGAATTATAGACACTTTAAACAGGAATTCCATTGCAAGAATGTTAGCTGGGTCTTCAGGATTCCACCAGAACAACACCTTTTCTCCCTCACTCTCCATCAATATTGGCTCAATTTATTCCTCTAGCATAGTTTGGGCGTTATAACGAGTCTGGAGATGAGAATTTTTGTGGGGGTTTCGTTAGCCATTCTCACATTCCATCATTGAGTACTGTGATGACACATGAATGGTCACATGGGCCTTTTCTTGGCCTCCTTATGTGAATACGTCACCTACCTTTCCTCCCTTATCATGATCCACTAGCCTCGTATTGAGAAATGACCTTCAGCTTTACTCATAGTCGTCCTCTGGAGATATCATTGTAACTGGACTTGAAGTCTGTCACCTCGTGGCTCCATTGGAATTACTATAATTCTTTTTCCTCGCTTCCTTTCGGTGTAGTGTGTACAGACATGCGAGAGCTCTACTAGCCAAGCATTTTGTTGCTTGTTTTCATTTACACCTATTGAATGGCATCGTCGATACCTTCCTTCACTTCAGGATGGGTGTTCCAACACTCTTACTTTGCACTCTATCCATTGCTTAACCTCCACATATGTTTCTAATGTGTCATGAATCGATACCATTGGTTGATCAACTCACTGGATCTACACCTTTGGAGGTGAAGGGCCCTACATAGTTTCATGTAGCTTCCTTCCACTATCTATCATGCATCTTCTTGCCACGATTTCAATTGGAATCATCGATCGACTCCTTTCCTAATTGCCACCATCCAAATAGGTGGGGTATTACTCCCTTTCATGGCCACCTTATCCTTTATCCAACATGCAAGTTGGAGTGGCGAACAAATTCCTTAGCCGTAGATCTGATCCACCTTAGTCGTGACCATCGGGTAAATAGGACGAGTATTGGATCTCATGAGACCTCATGGCCAAATTCCTATGTTCCTCTTCTGTCGCAAAATCCTTGGCTTATACTTCTTGGAATTACCTAATCTTGCGGAGGTCCCTCCTGAGGTTATCGGGTCTGGAACTCCTCTCAAATGTACCCCTTTCTTTCCAACCATTTGTCATTGGTGCTCATTGAAAATTTTATCATCAGTGCTAACAGCTTGGATCTCAGACTCATGACTCATTCGAACAATTGGGAAACTGCTTGAATACATGGATGTGAAGAAGTATCTAACAAAGGCCATGTTCCTTGATGATCCCAAATAAATGATGAAGGTGGAAGAGTATGAAGAACCAACAACTGATGCATGGAACCTCTCTTTGTTGTCAGATCCTAAACTACCATCCTTCTTCCTTGCGCCCTCTGGGACTAGGATGTTGCTCTTATCCAATAGTTGTGCCATCATATCAATGGTTTTCTACATGCTTGCACTCTCTGAATTCCATCCCTTCTGGAAATAGGTGCATTTTGTCTTCTCCTTTCCATTCTTGTCCTTGTCCTTGGAAGGATTTGAGCCCCCATTAGGAATATTGGGTCTGTCTTGTTTCTTCTTCTCTGGCTATTTCAAATCCATGGCTTTGTTCTTTCCTTTGGATGCATTTGGAATGCATACAACAAGATCGTGGTTCTTTCTTGTTTTGATGGTGTCCATCTGTACTAGTTTATCTTTCTCTTGGGTCAAAGAATCCATGAAGTTTCTAGTGATGGCATTTGCTAGTTTCGAGATGTGAGCTTTCTTGAGTGAAATGTTGAAAAAAATAGAATACTCAAGCCCTAGATTTCAAAGGATTGACAGTATGATTTTATCTTCTTTATTCTCTATTCCACGCTACTTGAGATGAAGCACCAAAGACTTGAATTTGGTGAAGAACTCTTGGATGGTATCATAATGCATTGGGCTCAAGGTGATGAGATCATTTTTGAGCTGGTGGCCCAGAAACTCATCAGTCTTCCCAAAGAGAGATTCGATCCTAGTCCGAAATTAATTTGGGGTGGATATATTGTCAACATGAATCATCAGATCTATCGAAATGTTGAGACATAGCATTCCAAATGCTTCATCAAGTCTATTAAAATACTTTGATTTATCTACTGCAGAATTTGGTTCCACCTATGTCCCCATGGTGACCCTGTAGAGACCCTTGGAACCCATATAGATAACCATATCGACCTTGCATTATAAGTAATTGAATGGTGTTAGAAATACATAATTTCTCCCCATCTCTGCTTGCGCTAGTGGTGAAATGTTTTGAATGTACCTGCAATGAAAACTCACAAATTTATCTAGAGAATCACTCTAATAGAAAATCAAGCACACTCAATTCGATTTGCAGCTTCAATAAGTGCTAATACCATGTGAGAATTGATTCACATTTGTATCTAGAAGCCAAGAAACTCTAACTAATTTAGTCTAGTTTGCAAAACAAGTACACAAAATCCTGAAAGAATAAAATTGTGCACAAATGTGAACACAATAGTGGATATTATTGGAACTGTCTAACATATGAATATGTTTAGAGAAAACATATATTACATTTTGGGAAAAATCATGAGTCTTAGGAATCCATTTGGGAGTGCGCATGTCTCATAAATAGATTTTACCTCCATCCCCCCAAGATGGAACAGTTACCTCTCGAATCACCCATAATGGTCATGAAACCTAGTGTGAATGCTGGCGTGACATGCTGGAGCATAAATGAGTCTATGAGAGGCATGGGTGAGAAAACATAGGTGTGAGAGTTATTGGGAAGGTTAACAGTCTAATGAAATAAACAGCTGAAATCCCTAAAACATAAATTGTCAACCCAAGGATGTATTTTATTTCAAAGCTATCGTGCAATATCTATGCAAGCACAATTTCTACCTGATAGTGTTGATCTAGTGGTATGAAATCCAAATTCTTTGTAAACTAGATCACACTTTCTTGAAAGTAAATCAAACCTAAAACCTATTCATAAAATCACATTGTAAATCTAAAAACAAAATCAACTTTTACTAAGCAAGATCTAATTATATAAAAATGAAAGAAATGCTATGTTGGCCAATGATCTATCAAAAGAAATTAACATGAATAAAAAAATGAATGAAAGGAAGAACTAAAGGATAAAAAAATTCACACACTTGCAATCAACAATACCAGCATCTGCTTATAGATGAGGGCCCTTCCTCCACTAAGCATATCTGGATCTCCACAATGAAGGTCTACAACTCAATAATTAAGAAACCACGAGCATGTATTATCAGCATGAAAGTATTACAATGGAGTCTCAATCAAATTCTACAGCATAACATTACTTTCTCTCCTCTCCTACCAACCCCCAATACATTAGAATGATTACATATTTATACATAAAATTATCTCAAGAGAATGAGAAACTGAATCCCCAACTTGTGATATGTTTCAGCAAATTTGCTAATTTGAGAATCAGCCATAAGTGCAAATATGGAAAATACTCTCATGATGAACCACCCATATCTCTCAAACTGTATCTTGGTTTTGCAATTTCCTCAAGTGTAAGATAACTGAGGGTGTTATGCACAAAACCCATGTCCCAGATTTTCGATATTATTCTCCATATGCATGCAAATTGCGTCGCAAATCAATGTGTTCTTATCTGGCATGCATTTTTTGTTAAGTTTGTTTGATCATGAGATGGAGGCTTCCATGTTGGAATTAAGCACAAATTGAAATCACAAATCCACATAATCAATCCTAGGAATGAAACCATGTTTTGAATCTCGATGTGGAAGTGTGCTAGCATGCTAACTTTGAAGGTTTGAACCATGAGTGTTGCTACTGTTAATATGAAAAATCACTCAACAAACCATCATAAGTAAAATTATGCACAATAGTCTTCAATTCACCAAAAATAAAGGAAAATAATCATTATTAACCACTAAAGGATAAATGGAAGTAATATGGTATTTTATAGGTGTTGAGACTCAAAAATGTCACATTTTCATCCACCTTATCTTCCTCTATTCCTCACATTTCATTGTCCCATTAACCTTTTATCATACCATTTCCATACAGATATGTGTGTTTCACCTTATTATTTCCACTTTATTAATTTTAGTATTATAAGTGAATTTATGATTAAATATTAGAAAATTAACATGTTTTTCACTAATATCTCAAAGTATGGATGAGCTTTGTAATGTGTAGGAATATGTGAAAGATTAATTCAAAGATAATACTTCACGTATATCTCCTCCACCATTTCAAGGAGATAAGTTATGCAAAGAATATTCCAAGCAGAAGATCATGGAGATTTGGTTGAGAGACATGTGGAGAATTTGTGAGAGATATGTGGAGGATTTGAAGGGATCATATCTTGTAATAATAGGAAAGTAGTTGAGTGGTTGAGTGAATAGTGGATCTGTCATTATGAGATGGTTATCTCCTTCATGTATAAAAGAGAGTGCTCTCTTTTCATTTCATTAATCAGATATAGAATCTAGAATCATATATAGAATCATAGGATATAGATCAGAGATAGATATTAGATTGTAGAATTTAACTTTGACTTTGTAATATGGAGAAGGGAATTCTTAGCTTTTGTTCATAATCTTAGTTTTGACGCTTTCATGATTTATGGTTGATTCTTATGATGTAAATTAAGATTGCTTTATTGTTAATGTGATCTCACATGTGTTGTCTTGTTGCTCTTCATATGTTGTCTTTCTTTTATGCAATTTACTTTCAGCCGTGTGTTTCATCTTCCAGCATTAGATTAACAGTTGTGCGTTTCATCTTAAGGGGGGTTAGATTAGATTAGTATTAGTTTCATGGGGTGTTAGATTAGCTTAATTTAGCTTCAGTCCTGCATATACTTTGCATGTGCTTCGTAAGCCTACAAACCTCGGATTGACAAATTAAATGGTTGGGCAAATACTACAATGGAATTAAAATGACATTAATTCGGCCCAACATTTTGGTGCTGTTTTCGAGGAACTATGATGGATTGAAGTTTAGTTTGATTTTTCTGCAAGCATAAACTAGAGTGTGAATTTCAATTTCTGCAAAGAGTGTTTCAATTTTTCAAGTGTGATTTTCAATTTTAGCAAGTCTGTTTTCTCGCAACTGTGAAGGGTAATTGTTTTTCTTGTACAAAGTGTTTATTTATTTATTTATTTCAGTAAGAGTGTTTATTTAAATTTTTCATTTAAATTTGGGTGCTATAAGAATCTTTTTTTCAAAATGATTTAACAATGAGTTTAAGCTTGGAACAACTCACTCAGATCCTTGTGAAAGTAGGGATCTCCTCTTCTCTCGAAAATGAGATCCTGACAGCAGTCGAGAGATTAATTACCCCTCCAGAAATAGATTAAGAATTAGCATACAAAGAATCATGCACATTTGATGGAGAACAATCATGTAAATAGGATATCGAGGAGGACCACGAGGAGTTACAACATGATCTGAGGATCGAAAACTATGCCTACGAAAGTCCTATCGAATGATGGTTTCAAGCAAGTACGAGGTTAGAAGAATTTAGTTTTTCTTTTTTTCTAGTTACTTCACAGTTACAGCAATTAATTCCACACATTTCTATTTATCCTCATCTCTATTTACAAAATTCACATTAAACATATTCTTATTGTTGTTACGTGAATGGCTACACTGGATATTTAAGTACACGTAACAGTTTTCTAGTTCCCAATTAGCATAGAGTAGGTAGGATTTTATTTTCAGTTTTTACTTTCACTTAAAATAAGTATGTTTTTCTCTGCGCTTCGTGTGACTACGAGGATCAGAAATATGATGACTAAATTGATTTCAAGAAGAATTCTTATTGTTGACGAATGAAAAAAATTCTACCTAATCTATTTTTCGTCTGCAATTTGTTCCATTTGCTCATAATTGTTTTTTTCATAAATTTGGAAAATAAAATTTTAAAATTTATTTTATTTGATTTTATTAAATTATAAAAGAAAATAATAATAATAAATTTGAGCCTCCATCCTTCGATCTACAATTAAAACAGTAGGCACATTAAGGTGAAACAACAACTGTAACAATTGTGGCTAAAACACAGTTTTTTAGTTGAAACAAATAACTGAAACTTACTTCTCTAGCTGAAACAGACTTCTCTTGATCTGCAACTAAAAAAAAAGCATGCTCTTTAGGATTATTTCATTAAAAATCTAAAAAATTGGATAAATGGCCTACAAAAACTACATGTTGTAAAGCTGAAACAGCTGTGGTTGAAACACGCTTTTTCAGCTGAAACACATAAGCTAAAATAGACTTCTCTAGAACATAAGATGTAACTACTGTATTTGAAACACATAAGATGAAACACGCTTTTCTAGCTGAAACAATGGTTGAAACAGTGTCACGCCTTAAAATTATCGTCGGTTTCAGTCACATCCACACCTATCTTGAATTATCCTTCATGGCTTCATCCTATAGCTGCTTGGAAATTTAACTCTGCCCCAACAATAAAACAAGAACAAAATGCCTCAGCCAATTCCGCCTCCAATTAAAATAAATAAATAAATAAATAAATATGTATNTTCTCATCTTCCAACCTTGAATTAAAACTTGCAATAACAGTAAAATTCATAGGAAAACGTTTAAGTCTTCCCTTTGGTCTTTTCCTGGATCGATGATAGCTCAATTTCCAGCAATATCACAGCTAAAAACTTCAGGTTGCAACACAGTGGACAGATAGGAGATGCTTCTAAAGCCGCGAATAATTGACCAAATCCCACTTATTCTTTATGAATGAAAATCAGTGTTATTCATTTTCGGATTCCTTTTACTATTAAAAAATAAATTGAATGAGAATCCTCTTAATAGGAGCATATCCAGATTATAACTTACCATGCCATATTTTCTGGATATTCTGCATTAAATGTATAGACGGATGCGTTTTTTCTAATTATTGGTTACATGCATATCTTCCAACCCATCCCTCTAGCTCAATATCCATTCCTCCCATCTAAAAAATAAGCCACCCAATATTTATGTTGTTTTCAATACCTTATTAATAACCGCCTAAACACCTGCTAAAATTTTTCGATGGACAATGGAGAAACGTTGCCCAAATTAATGGAAGACAAGGGCATCATTTGAAGCTATTCCAAGCAACAAGAAATATTAATGACCACTCTGAATTCGAATTGAATGTGGATGATCTTTTCAGTTCACTAGGACTCTTATTGAATATCATACATTGAATTCTTATTGGGCAAAGGATTCTTAAATTTCTTTTACTTTTGCAAGGTTTGTACTACATGTAGTGAAGGAATAATGAGTTTTTCAGGCTGCACGATCAAAAAGTTTCCTTTCCATTCGGGCTGCACGTCGAAAAAAAAGTTGAGCGAAAGTGGCATTGAGAATCGACTAGTCGGCAAATCTTGACAGGCATGGTGGACAATAATATTGTATTTCCTAAATGAATATACCTAAACCACTCAACTTGTTGTTTTTATTTATTTATTTTGATTTTTCGTCAATTAATGCCCATTTGCAGACAATCAACTTCGGGTGGATTTTATGAGCAAACCGTGATGAATTTAAAAAATTGGGCACATGGGTTTTGTGCAGAATGGTCTCATTTAGTTGAATCACAAGTGGTTTGTGAAAATTCGACTTGGTTTGAGAGTAGTTTGTGTTTTTATGAACATGAAATTGCCAGATTTCGAGATGGCCAGTTTTCACTTTTCTCTTTGCTCGATCACGAATGGTGTAAATATGTTGGATGCTATTGACTCTAGATTGTGACATTAGTTTTAGGAATTTAATGCTCACAGCAGGTTTCAGAAAATGAAGAACACTCATAAAAATATGACACCACGCTTATTCGAGATGAATGCTTCTTGTGCATGGTTTGGTGATATCACAACCTGGCAGAGCGGATGGTCTCAAACATTGTTATGGATCGATACCTTTTGTGAGTTCTACACCCATGAAATGCAAATGAGATGATAGTATAACCAGCTGGTGCAAGCTTCTCCTCCTAGGCTTAAGTGATGCGTTTGATTTTAAATTGACATATGCATGTGTGTTAAGTGGAATATCGAAATATGCACGATAATGCAAGTCTGGTCTAAAAACTCATAATGTGCACAACTGTTAGGATAAATTAATGACAACATATTCTTGTATCATCCTAATAAATTATCCTTGCTTGTTTTATATCTATTTTCCATATTATGTTGCAGCTAGGCTTGTTGCAGCTGAGTGTCGTAGCTGGTTGTCGCAGCTGGTTGTCATAGCCAGTTGTTGTAGCTGGCTATTGCAGCCGATTGTAGCAGCCAGTTGTTGTAGCTGAGTGTTGCAACTAGCTTGTTACAGTTGGTTGTCATAGCTGGCTGTTGCAGTTCGGTGTCGCAGCTGGTTGTTGCAGCTGGCTGTTACAACTATTAAAATTTTTAATTTTAAATGCTTTGTTAAAGAGCCGAGACATTAATGCATATTGGATAAATTCAATTTTGAGTGTTTTTTCCATTATTTTTATTTTATTTTATTTTGGTGTGTTGTAAAAATAAAACAAAAACAAGAAAAAATATATATATAAAATTATAAAAATTGTTTTTTTGTTTTATAAAAAGAAATCAATAAAAAAAAAAATTTTGCAAAAGAAAATAAAAATAAAAATAAACAAATAATATGTATATATATAAATCACAAAAATTTAAAAAAATTAAAACAACCAAAACAAAGTTGCAAATGAACGTTTTTATTTTTCCTGAAATTGCTTTTATGATTAACATTGAATTGTTTTTCTTAAAGTCACTTTGACAATAATCATAGATGAAACCAACATGGGAAATAGGTAATTTTCTATATAGCTTCTGTACTTCTTTTCGCATGATATGTTTTCTTTTACAAACTTCTGACAAGTTTTATGCTAGGTTGCATGACGACATGCAACCAGATCAGTTGGGGAGGGAGAACTATATTCAATACATATTCACTAATAAGTTTTCATGCAGGATTTTGTACTAATTTTTTTTGAGGTTTCAGAGACAGTCACATTTTGCTTCTAAAGGGAATTTTCAAAGAAACACAAAACTTTTGAGAAACATGCTTTGATAGACACCCTGAAGGAGCTGTTACTCATGAATTTTGCTGATAAACATCATAACATTGGTAGTTACATAGAAAACATCCATAAAATTATTTGCGTCATGATTGTTTATCCATATTTCTCCTTCAGAGCACCTTCACCATCTATGTCTTGAAGTCCACTTTCCATCTCTTTATCTGTCATGACTTCACACATGCCTATGTTTCTGAATTGCATACATCCCTTTATATTTTTCAGTTCATTTTTCCATTCCAGTTTGCCTTCTCAATAAAACTAGCTCCCTTTCCATGACTACATAACCTTGCCATATCCACTGCTTAACTGTGAGATCTTTTCACTTATAGTCCTACCAATCTTTTTATACCAACTCATGTTAATTGATGTGGGATTCCTTAAGGCCCACCTTTCAACAAGTCTTTCCCCATCGACCTCACCACCTCATTCGGGATATAGACTAGAGTTCATTTTGAGTACCTGGAGGCTTGCATGCCTTAATGGCAAGTTCTCTTGCTGACAATTATGGGAATTCATCAATGTTCCTTGATTGTCAGATCTTGCAAGTGGCTCGACATCAACACATCTATTCACACTTCACAAGATGTACTTGGGTACCTTGGCACTCATTGACATCACTGGTGAGTTGCCTCGCATTGGTTAACGACATTCATCAATGGCTGGTAATCCAATGATTTCTCTTCATGCTCGACCTCGACACATACATTCACACTATTAGAACTGTACCACTAGGTTTTGTAGCGGGTGAAGACTATACATTCTTTCTCATGACTCCATTAGCAGTTGCAAAAGCATGACTTCAGATCTATGAGTCTACCATAGTTCCACTTTCTTCCTTCCACATTTTCCATTATTTATCAGCAGCAAGTCAGATTCCTCCACTTCACATTACAGTAGTTCTAGCAGTTACAGCTGCAACATCAGTTATAGTTACATTTTTATCCTGTAGCCATGACATATTCTCCATGATTCAACAGCAGCAGTTTCGATTCCTTCACTGCCGATGATCCAACAGTTACAGCCACAGTAGCAGTGACACATTCAATGATCCAGTGGCAACAGCTACATTCCTATTGCATCGTTTATCTACTTTTTGGGTAATTGGGGGTATGTTGTTTTTTAAACTTTAATCATGCAATTACTTACATGCTAGTAATGAATAATTTGGAAAATTCCCTCACCATGCTCCATTTCTTTCACAGCCCATGCTAGGTTGCATGAGGACATGCAACCACATTAGTTGGGGAGGGGGAACTATATTCAATATATACCTCACTACTATCATTCCATTATTTTCACCACCATCACCCATTTTTCATCTCATTTACCATTCATGAGCATTTATTTTTCGATAAATCCTCTATTCCACTTTGCTTCATACATATTGGTATACATATTGGAATGATTCATAAAGATAAAGAAAAGGATTTCTTATGCACAATGATGCTTTCTATGCACATTAATAGCTAATCATTTTAAATGAGTGTATGGTTAAATTATTATGCAGATAGAAAACAAATGACGAAATAAATGCTGTTAACACAAGAACCAACATTCTTTACATTCATGGTTGTCACACAAGAACCAACCATAAGGAAAATGTCAGCTATTACTCATGCATTTCACATCATGAAATGAATGTTGTTAACACAAGAACCAACATTCTTTAAACTCATGGTTGTCACACAAGAACCAACCATAAGGAAATGCCAGTTTTTACTCATCTATTTCACACCTTGGAAACATTCATTGTTAAAAAGACATAATCAATCAAAGCCAAGTGTAGATGCCAAAAGTTCTTGAGAAGATCCATACACGGTTGCATGAGGACGTGCAACAAGTTCACTTGGGGAGTATGTTGAGACTCAGAAAAGTCACATTTTCATCCACCTTATCTTCCTCTATTCCTCGCATTTCATCGTCCCATTAACCTTTTCTCATACCATTTCCATACATATATGTGGGTTTCACCTTATTATTACCACTTTATTCATTTTAGTATTATAAGTGAATTTATGATTAAATATTAGAAAATTAACATGTTTTTCACTAGTATCTCAAAGTATGGATGAGCTTTGTAATGTGTAGGAATATGTGAAGGATTAATTCAAAGAAAATACTTTACGTATATCTCCTCCACCAATTCAAGGAGATAAGTTATGCAAAGAATATTCCAAGGAGAATATCATGGAGATTTGGTTGAGAGGCATGTGGAGAATTTGTGAGAGATATGTGGAGGATTTGAAGGGATAATTTCTTGTAATAATAGGAAAGTAGTTGAGTGGTTGAGTGAATAGTGGATCTATCATTATGAGATGGTTATCTCCTTCATGTATAAAAGAGTGCTCTCTCTTCATTTCATTAATCAGATATAGAATCTAGAATCATATATATAATAATAGGATATAGATCAGAGATAGATAGTAGATTGTAGAAGTTAACTTGGACTTTGTAATATGGAGAAGAGAATTCTTAGATTTTGTTCATAATCTTAGTTTTGATGCTTTCAGGATCTATCATTGATTCTTGTGATGTAAACTAAGATTGCTTTATTGTTAATGTGAGCTCACATGTGTTGTCTTGTTGCTCTTCATATGTTGTCTTGATTTTATGCAATTTACTTTCAGTCATGTGTTTCATCTTCCAGCATTAGATTAGTAGTTGTGTGTTTCAGCTTAAGGGGGGTTAGATTATCTTAGTAATAGTTTCACGGGGGGTTAGATTAGCTTAATTTTGATTCAGTCCTACATATACTTTGCATGTGCTTCATAATCCTATGAACCTCGAATTGAAAAATTAAATGGCTGGGAAAATACAACAACAAAATTAAAACAACATTAATTCGGGCCAACAATGGGGAGTTACAACAAATGGACAGAAAATAGAGTGATAAATGGATAATAATGGGAAGACCATGGATGAAAAGACATCGATAAGTGATGAAAATAGGGGAAAATTCATGACCCAACATCTCCCCCAAGCTGAACTTGTTGCATGTCCTCATGAAACCCAATACTTGTGTAGCATAAAATCTAGAATGACTCATTCAATTGTTTCTTTCATTTTACCATGTATATGGATGAAAACCAGAAGAGTTGCAACCAAAAAATTGGCAGAGTTGTAGCTGTGAAATTGAGAATTTAGCAGACAGTTTGGCAATGTCACAACTGGTGTACAAGATAGTTATGGCGGAGTTATAGCTATGAGAATAGGAAAAATATGCAAAATTTGGTGGAGTTGCAGCTGGTGTATAAGAAAAATCTGTCAGAGTCACAGCTGCGAGAATAGGAAAAATGGAAAAAATTGGTGGAGTTGCAGCTGAAAAATGGAAAGTTTGGCAAAGTTGCAAATGCGAAATGAAAATTTTAGCAAAGTCACAGCTATAAAATGGAAAAGTTTGGAAGAGTTGCAAGTGTGAAATGGAACATTTTGGAAGATTTGCAGCTGAAAAATGGAAAGTTTCGCAGAGTTGCAGGTCTGAAATGGAAAACGTTGGCAGAGTTACAACTACAAAATGGAAAATTTTGGCAGATTTGCAGTTGAAAAATGGAAAAGTTTGGCAGAGTTTCAACTGAAAAATGAAAATTTCTAGGAGCATTACAGTTGCGAAATGGAAAGTTTGGTAGAGTTGCAGCTATTATAACAATGAACTTCTTAGACCATTTTCTCCCAAAGTAAAAAGTAGTTTTTGTTGAAATTTTGCAAGCATATTCATACTTTCCCAATTCTTCCTCACACCAAAATTCATTACTTTCAGTTCACCGATCCAAAGATATAAGAAAATAAACCATGTATCAACAAATAAGCCACTACAAGTGTTTCAGCTAGCGTTTCAACAAACTTCCTAAACCAATATCTCACAAAATACAAACTGGGTTTGGATGGCATTTTGTAGCCATGTTTTTACTAGTCCAATGCATCTACACACCAAAAATCAGAGATACCCACAACACGAATTTCGAGAAAAAGTCAAATTGGATGTAGGTGATGATGGTCATTTTATTGAAAACCATGCAACATTTGTTTTATGAAACTTAGCGATTATGTTCCTTTTACCATAATTCTTCCAATCAACAAAGATCAAATTCATTTGATGCACAGAACTCGACATATAGGGAAAATGATTGTAGCTGATGATGGCGATTTTATTGAAAACCCTACATTGGAATGGGCTAAAACTTACCAAAGTTGTTCATCATAATATTATGCATTTCATATTCAAAAATGAAGAGAATCTGATTCTTGGTTTGCAAGATATCATCAGTTCAATTTTTACATTAAATATGAAAAATAATGTGCATGAGTAATATGAATGTGAATTGGAAAACTAACAAACATAGTAGCTCCCCACCCCCCATAATGAATAATTTCCATGTCCTAATGGAAAATAAGAGTTGTTAGCTTAGTTGGAAAGTATTCATCCCCATCAAACTTAACATGTTGTCATTCTTTAATGCCCTGGAAGATATAAGCCAATGCATGTAGCATGCAATGATAAATTAATTTCCATAAACCTTTCCATCTTTAACAGTTGGTCTATTTCTCCATGGAAGAGAACATAATGAATATTTGTTTGTTGAGTATAAGATGGTCAGTTACAAGGATTAAATAATGCTTTTCATCAATCATACTCACAGCCTGAAGGTAACCTTGAAATGCATCCAACATTGACAATATTATCTCTATGTGATTCCAAGGTACGTTGCAGACTTGCAACCCTCTCAACCATTTCCATGCTATAATCTCTAAATGTATTCTATATTGGATGGAAGCAACAATTTGTTCTACTGTAGGTTCTTGTGGCCCTCCTATGTTTTTATTCCAATAGTTTCCTGAGCATGTGTATCGGGTGCTTAATTTCTTTTTATTGTTGGTTTTTGTGTGGCAACAGAGAATCTTTTCTCATTGCTCACTCCCATGGGAAGCCATTTCTTTTTCTTCTAGTAATTTGTGGGCTCCTGCATGTGTTGAATGGAATGCTTCTAATAGAAACATATCTCTTGGTTTTTGTGTGGTAGTAGCAAGGAATCTTCTCATTCTTTCGATCACTATGGGAAAAGTGCCTTTGAGACAAGCCACTATAGAAAAATTTAAATTTTGGGTAGATACATTGTTTCCATTTCCCTTTTTAATTGTTTCAATTTCCCTTTTTAATAATGAATCCCTTCTATTAGCATTGGTGTAGTCAGCTATAAAATTATTTCCATAATTGTAGCAGATATTGCCACAAAAATAACCATGCTACTACCCAAGAGAACCATTATCATGCTCCCCTGGTGAATCTTATGAGCACATAAATCACTTCCAAATAATGATGTGTACCAGCAAGAAGGAAGAATGTACAAACAAACATGATGTTCATATGGGAGGGTTATGCATTAATGAAAGGGTTGGCATTGTAATCATTCTTGAAATAACCATTAACTTCACAGCCCATGAAAGCCTTATGACATGTATCATTCCAATCCATGTAACACATATGTTGTAACCTTTCAATGAATCCTCAACACAACATTTTTGAAGATGTGCAAAACACGGGAGAACCATGAAGGAAGAGGCTGGAAAAGAAAATTGTAAACCATTTCCTATGATATAACTAATATATCATGGATATGAACTAAAGAAACCATACATATAACTTTCACCTTGCTGATATGATAGTGCACAACATGATCTTCTTCTTTTCTTTACTATTGGTTCTTGGGTAGCAATAAAAATCATTCACTTATGCTTGGGTGTTGGGAAGGACTTGAATTGGGTGTGCATGAAGTAGAATGGTGAGGGTTTAGAAATGGATAGAGATGGTAGTGGATGGATAAGAGAGGTGATGGCAGGGTGTCCCCCCCCCAAAACTGAAGGATTTTTATATCCTTAAAAAATGGAAAATGGAAAATAATAAAGAAGTGAAAATGTTATCTAGAAAATGGAAATGGATAATGCTTAATGGATTTCATGATATTTTCATAAACTTCTAATAAATAAAAAACTCATTCAATTTTACCTCAATTTTTACCTTCGTGGATGCCTTGGTTAACTGCTATTGGAGATGTAGTTGGAAGATGAAACTTATGAAGGTTGAATCTGATCCACGATGAGGAATTGTGGAAGCTGACTAAAAAGAATGTTGTCAACTAAATGAAAATAATACCACTGAACTGATGGAACAATAAAAATATATATTAGTTATCCAATATCCGTGGTTATGTACAAGTTAATCCCTGTGAATGAATGTTCTTGAAGTCGAACATAGAGAAACTTCATTGGATTACCAATCAATAATAAAAATGGTTAACCAATGCGGGACAACTCACCAGTGATGATAATAAGATATCAAGGTACAATAGTACAACCTGCCAGGTACAAATGTATGTGTTGAGGTCGATTCACCTACAGGATTTGACAAACAAGATACATTGATGTATCCCCTTGATCATCAGCACGAAAATTTACCATTGATGCGTGGACAATTCCAAGGTACTATAGATAACTCAAGTCTTCTTTCCCAGATAGTGTGTTGAGTTCGATGGGTCAAGACCATTCAAAGGTGGACCTTAATGAAATCCACATCATCCAATATGAGTACAAAACAAATGATTGTGAAGAACTAGAGATGAAATTTTTTCTCTAACAAGTAAGCTTTATTGGTAAAATGAAAAGGATAGAAGGTAACTCAGCATGTAATATAGTTGAGTGACATTATTCATGGGTTAGGTGCGAGTGGAGTGGATAGTATGAGAGTGATGAAATGGATTATAAGGTCATGGAAGTGATGGAATGTTGGAGGAAAGAAGGAAATGTATGGGCATAACATGGTGCACGTGAATGAGAATGATGGAAGAAAGGTCTTTTAGGAGGATTATTTAGTAGCAATGGAAATTGACTTATGGAACATTGGTATTCAGATACCATAAAAATTCCTCAATTTTTTTTCTCATACCATTTGCAGTTTTGAGAAAAAGTCTTCAAAACTCAGTCATCCACATATTAACCTTCTATCTTACGAGGACCTACAAAAACCTAGCACTTGCCTGTAGTAAAACATGAGATCATGGAAAAAGAGAGGTGACTGATCTCTCTTCATCCAATAATTATGAAAAAAAAAACATCAAGCAATTACTTATAAAATAAATCCAAGGAAAAATGAATGAAACAAATTCGATTTATACCTGTGGGAGAGTGATGGTCCATTAAACTCACTAGCAATGTTTTGATCATAAATTCTCCATTTATCATCAAATTTGACTGATTCTAAAGAAAAAAGAAAGTAAATTTATAGATATATGTCCCTTATAAATAGGTTTTAAAAATTCTATGTGATGATATTCCAAATTTTCTCAGTAACAGCCTGCATGGCACGGTGTTTTTCGAATTCTAGAGTAGACCAACAATCACAGTTTTAGGCATAATTTTTTTGTTTGATAACAGATTGATGTGATTCCAATTGGAGATGAAAGTATATTCATGTACGGATCTCGAATAGAAAAAGGTCTGGAATCCAATAAGAATTGATGGGTCAAATAGGCCAATGAACATTCTAGGAAGCATAGTTTTAGGAATTATGATTATGATAGGGAGTCGGTATTTTGGTCATAAAATTTGTGTACAATATCAAAATTGAGTGATTAAAATTGAGTTGTAAAATACATTCATAGGGGAATATACCAATGAAATAGGTTTTCAAGATATATCCAATAAGGCATCCCAAAAGTGACTGTCTCAACAATGTTCGTAAGCTGCTTGCTTGACACCTTGTAAGGATTTTGACCATTTTTTTTTGGTTTGATTCCCAATATCAAAAATTAAAATTGTTTTGGACACTATATTCAAAGGGATACTGTCCTGATTGTGTTTTACTAAAAATTTCAAGCCAAAATTCCACAGAAATACAATAAACTAAATATGGATCCCAAAAAGTGATGGGAATAGTTGTGAATGTTTCTAATGATATAAATTTAAATAGAACACACACCCATACCAAAAATTTCAAGCATTGAGTGCCTATATTATCTTACACAATGTGTTGCAACCACAACTGTGGCTTCTTTAAAAATGATATAATGTTTGAAATAATGTGTATGTATTTTTTTGGAAGTGCTATATATGAATGACAACTAAACATATACCATGATGATTGCACAAATTTCAATCTTGAAGGTTTCCATAATCGTTTGGATCCTTTCTTCTTGGAGTTTTCATTCACCTTCCCTAATTACTGTAATTTTTTTTTTGGGAAGGAATTTTATTTTTGTAACAAACAGAGATAGATTAAATTTTGAAAATTGAGGACAAAAATGATTTAATAATTTTGTTCAAATAATCAACACGTCCAAAGAATTCTTGAAACATCTCATACACATTCATTATCTTACTTTCTGATCTTCCAGATCGCAACAAGGCGCGGGAAGAGAGCATACCTATTCAAAAAAGAAAACTAAAGAAAACAAAAGCATGGTTTTATTTTGTTATTCTATCCTACCCTATTATGCTTGGAAATATAAAATTTTTTAAAGTGTATGCATATTTCCAATGGAGCTACTTTTGAAGAAGTGACTCAAGTATGCTCATACTCCCAACAAAAAAATATAAATTTATGAACGTTAGGATATGAGAGATCAACATCCCTTGAAATTATGGTGCTAATAATTGCTGAAGTATGGAATGATGTTATAGACCAATGAAATATTGAAACCAAGCTTCAATATAGTCTTTGTTCCCTTGATTTTTCATGGTTGTTACACCATGAAGATCCTTATTAAACTGATATTCCTGAATGCATAAGAGATTTAGATCTAATGATGTGAAGGATGCTTAAATATTTGGTTCAAATGTCTGTTCTTCATCAAATTTGTTGATCTTATTAACTTGTTGATGAAGATAAGAAACTTCGCTTCAAATTCTTGGATTTAAAACATATTCAGGCCTCATATGGATTTGTTGCAACAGTGCACAATCTTCTTCCAGGAGTGTAGGTGAGGAAGAAAAGGAGGAAAATTTAGGAAAATTTTACAGTTCATAATTTTAATCATACTGTACTGCTTTATTATGGTTAAGGTGGAGGGTGGATTGGACAGGAAATTGTGGTGGATACCGGGAGTCTGATGAGAAGATAGATGTGGAGGATTTGTTTGTGAGGTTGATCTTGAAGGACCGAGTTGTGTTGCAGCATGAGGGAGAGAGACCATGTGATAATAAGATAGGTCATTCTAACCTTCTAGATAGGGTATGTAAGACTTAAATTAAGGTTGCAATGACTTCCATGGTGGAGGAGTATTCAATGATCAAGTATGAGAGTAAGGAGATGGAGGGATAGAGTTTTGAGCCATACATGTAGGCCACAATTTCCATGGGGGTTGTAGTGAGTTTGTTGTAACTCCTAGATCTTTTTTATATCTTTCTTTCATAATTGGTAAAGAGGGGCGACAGTCCGTGGAATGCTTCAAGTATCATACGCCAAAAATTATGAGACTATCCAAAGGACAATGAATTGCAAGATGTTGCGTCTGGCACCAAGTGCAAACTATTTCTTCACATTCCACATCATTTTCATTAACCTGCAAAACAAAAAATTTGAATTTAGTGAACCATTGATATCAACATTAAAATTTTCAAATAAATTACTGATTTCATCTCCTAAAGATCCTATTTTGGCAACAGATTTAAAAAATAGAGAGGGAATTTCTTCATAATTCTTACTCAAATTTTTCTCTTGAATACCTTATACATAATTCACAAACATCATCATACAATAGTTGAAATGCATCACCTATTCCATTCAAATTTAATATTTCTAAATATTCATCTTATATTCCTTTAAGTAGGAGCATTTTCAAGGTATCCTTCCCCAGTTTCCTTTGTTTGGATATTTGGAGGTTAAATTAAAATTGTTCCATGTATTCCTCTAGAATCTCTTCTTCTCCTTTGGTCATTTTGAATATGTCTTCATTGACCCTGTAATAATCTTGGTACCTTTCCAAGAATACATGTTTCATTTCTTCCCAAGTTTGTATGCAATTCCCACCGAGGCTCATGAACCCTCGGAGGGTTGTTCCTTTTAGATTAAGGGGAAACACATTCAAATTTTTATGATTAGAACAATTACCATTGGCCCTATAATATACTTAAAATTGAAATAAAAATGCATCGGGGTCTTTGTTTTCCAAACCATGAAAATTTGGTAGAGCAGATGGGGGAATGCTTTGCATTTGTACTACTTCTCCTGGATTTCTGATGGGGAATTCAAAGGTAACAACTTCTAAATATTTCTTACCTTCCATATCTTCATTAGATTCTTCATGTTCTACTATGAGGCTCCTGCTTCAAATGTTCCTGTCAACATGTTAGTATAATGGGTGGTGATTACAACACCACTAAGGGGAATGATACAATTACGCACCAAAAATTGAAAATGAAATAAAACTAAATGAAAAGAAAGAAAATCCACACTCAAATAAAATTCAATCAACTAAACAATAATCATGCAACCTACATTCCCTGGCCCTAGAATTAGGAATACATCTACCATGCTCTACTTTAATAGTGCATCTAAAAAAAATGTCATATGTACTTTTGCACCATTGATAACTTCCTCGAAAATGACACCAAAATGTTGGGAAGGTTAATTGTCTAATGAAATAAACAACTAAAATCCCAAAACATAAATTGTCAACCCGATGAAGTATTTTATTTCAAAGCTATCGTGCAATATCTATGCAAGCACAATTTCTACCTGACAGTGTTGATCTATTGGTATGAAATCAAAATTCTTGGTAAATTAGATCACACCTTCTTGAAAGTAAATCAAACCTCAAACCTATTCATAAAATCACACTGTAAATATAAAAACAAAATAAACTCTTATGAAGCAAGATCTAATTATATAAATATGAAAGAAATGCTATGTTGGCCAACGATCTATCAAATGAAATTAACATGAATAAAAACAATGATTAATATAAAAATGAATGAAAGAAAGTAATAAATGATAAACAGATTCACATACTTACAATCAACACTACCATCATCTTCTGAGGGAAGAGGGCCCTTCCTCCAATGAGTATATCTAGACCTCCACAATGAAGGTCTACAACTCAAGAATTAAGAAACTTCCAGCATGTATTATCAGAATGAAAGTATTACAATGGATTCTGGATCAAATTATATAGCATAAAATGAATTTCTCTCCTATCCTACCAACCCCCAATACATCAGAATGATTACATACTTATACATAAAATTCTCTAAGAAGAATGAGAAACCGAATTCCCAACTTGTGATTTGTTTCAACAAGTTTTCTAATTTGAGAACCGACCATAACTACAAATATGGAAAATACCCTTTCGAAGAACCACAAGTATCTCTCAAAATCTATATTGGTTGGGATATTTACTCTCAATTCAGGTAACTGAGGCTGTTAGGCACAAAACCCATGTCCCATATTTTGGATATTCTTCTCCATCTTTCCGCAAATTGCGATGCAAATCAATGCATTCTTATATTACATGCATTTTTGGTTAAGGTGCTTTCATCATGAGATGGAGGCTTCCAGTTTGGACTTGAGCACAAATTGAAATCACAAATCCACATAATAAATACTAGGAATGAAACCATGTTGTGAATATCCATGTGGACGTGTGCTAGCATGCCAACTTTGGGGGATTGAACCATTTGTGTTGCTACTGTTAATAAGAAAAATCACTCCACAAACCATCATAAGGAAAATTATGCACAATAGTATTCAATTCATAAAAAATAGAAGAAAATAATCATAATTAACCACTAAAGCATTGATGGGAGTAAAATGGTATTTTACGAGCAGTTACATCAAATGGATTGAAAATGGAGTGATAAATGGATAATAACAGGAATAATATAGATGAAATAGATGTCGATAAGTCATGAAAATATGGACAAATCCATGACCCAACATGAGTGTCTCAAGGTGAATAATAAATGTACTAGGAGGGACAAAATGGACTAAAAACAACACTAGTGCCCCTATTCAAACCCATATTCCGAAAAACAAGGAAGGAGTGCTCCAAGAATTTAATGATGGATCACATGTTCTAGGTTGACCAAGTTAGAGCACTTGTGTGTGTATGAATGGACCAAAATAACCAAGTCAGTTCCTAGACCAATTTCCCTAAGTATAAACCATAGAAATCAATGCATAGAAGCAAAAAAAATTGACTAAGGTCTAAACTAAGGTACTAAGGATGGATTATTGTTCTAACAAGTAGCTTCGATTAAAGAAGCAATCATAGTATAAACCATAGAAATCAATGCATAGAAGCAAAAGAATTTGACTAAGGTCTAAACTAAGGTACTAAGGATGGATTACTATTCTAACAAGTAGCTTCGGTTAAAATTCTTAGAAATTTGAGTAAGTTTAGAAGAAATGTTACAATTTCTATAAACATGGGATCTTTCATTTCTTTCCTCCATTGAATCCTAGGGATTGTGTAGTTCTTCCACGTACCAATCAGTATATTGAATGAATTTTCACATACACCAAGTTATATCGAAATGTTCTTCATGTACTTGATAGTATATAATAATTCCCCTTCCGAATGGTTATGCATCACACATCACTAACACAGACTTGAACTCCAACATACCTTGCATATATCAAGAGACCCTTGTAGGAACCTATACCAACTGAGAAAATCCTTTTGTCCTACTTGTTGAAGCAATACACCGAGAACAACACTCGGGGAGCTACTACACATGTTCCATCCAGGTAGTTGGGTATTCAATAAATGGAATGGTCCGAATCCTCCTTGTCTTGTTTCAATATTGGACCCTACATTATATTGTGAGTTGAGAAAAATTGATAGTCCTAGTGAGGATGCATATTTTTCATCCCCTCTTATCACTTAACTTTACTTCTAACATTTGCTTGTGTAGAATTGTTTGTGTAATATTTTGGACTAGAAGACACCTAGAATAAAATATTTAGCCAATATTTCGGCTGATCCATTTGTGAGGAGATATCATAGGATGGAGGGTTTACCACCTGAATATCCTCCTACTACGAAAGGAAGAGAAGGGGTATCCATGGACCAACCTATCACAACTGATCCATATATAGAGGGAATTCTGACTGCTGAACCAAGGGAAGAGTATTCTTCCTTTGAGAATCCATCTACCTGTACCTCGGTAAGAGTACAATTTCCTTCTTCACCTGATTCAACATTTCACTTCCCTAGGGAAGCCATTCTGGTGAAAAATATTGGGTGTTTTCCTTGTCATTGTATGACCTCGTGGCATGGAAATTTGGTCCAACTGATCTATTTTGGAATAATTAATTGGGACAAATCATTTCTGAATATGAAACTACTTATTTGTATTATGTCATTCCCCCACGAGACACAAGATTATTATCGAATGATTAGATTTTTAGACCCATCCATGAGGTCTTGCAATTTTTACGCATGAGGGGGAAGAACATAAGAAGAAGAATTCTCTCTCCTTTACCTAGGCATTTGGAAATAGACACTCCCAAATACCATGCCCCTGTTTGGTCTCATGTTGCTACTATGTCAAGAATACCCATTCATGGTGTGGTTTCTTATGATCTAGTCCAACCAGTTTAGACTCTCTTGTCTATCCTCGGTTATCCTACAAATCCTATGAATGGGGGGGAACCCCCAGAACAAGTTGTTTCAACAAGTAGGAGAACTATTTTAAATGTTGGGAAGGGTGTTGATTTAATGAATCCAATAGTCATTGCACCCTCCACGACTACAAATGTGGTTTTTCCTTACTCTGTATCGGGACAACCATCATGGGTCCAACGCATGTCTAATCAACCTACATGGTTTTATACTTACCTAGGGAATCAACCGACAATGGTTAATCAAAATTATCAACCCATTTGCTCAGGAAATGTTTTTTCTAGGATCCCTTATGTTGGTAACACTAATAGCACATGGGGGAAACTGAGTTGGATGATTGTCCCCACTTATGGGAATGTTGATGCCCATAAAATCTCTAGGTACCAACAGTATGGAGTCTCCCCGATAATCAATCCTAATTATATTTTCCACCATTTGGTATAAGGAATCCATCCGGTTAATGGTCCAGATTTCATAGATTTAATAATGTGTTTTAAAGTTTGATTGATCAAGACCTGATTCATCGTTCATGTTGTTTTCTTTGATTAAAATATGAGATGCAAATTCCTAAACTATATGCACGTAATTGATGAGTAGAAGCCTCAAACATGATGCGCAAGTTCTTACCTCTCGTCTTACCACTCCTCTCCAATCAATTACTTATTTGAATCTGAATCTAAACAAGTGTATTATATCCTAGTATATTCTATTCTATCCCCATAGGGAGCAGATTTAAACATTAGAGCAATGTATTGTAATTATTCATCCTAATCTCATAGATAGTTGTTCCAATTTCATATGCATATTCAGAGCATAATTATTATCAAATAAAGCTCCAATATAATAAAACATTCATTACTCAATTCATACATACATATTTATATGGAAAGAAAAATCATTCAGAACCAAATAAGTAATTAAGAGAAGTTAGAGTGATCTCACAGTTGTATAGAAACAAGAAGAATCAATTCCACATTGTCAAATTCCACACATCCCAAGAAAATTCCTGTGCAGTCCTTTCCTAGCAAAATAGGTCCTTCTTTATTATCAGAAGATCAGTTCTCTTATAAGTTAGTCCAACCCTTATTTGTGCTAGCAAAAGCCCTTTTTTTACTCCCTATCTCTATTTATATTACAATTGCAAGTTGTCCTCTAGTGACTCTTCAAATACCCAAACCCTAGAGATTCCAAAATTCATCTTCTATATCTAAATAATTATATTAGGAAAACACCAAAAAATATAAAAGACAAAAACTTTCAAGTGGGACCTACCAAGGTGGAAACATACTCTCCCCATGAATTAGCCTCTTCTGGAATAGTCTTGTATTTTATGGGCTCTAATACTTGCATGGTCACTTCATGCATCACCAGATGTGTCTCTACACATGTAACCTTTTCTGTGGAGGACATGCACACATCTTTTAAAATGTAAAAGTTGACAAAAGACTTTCAAATCCAAGTATTAAGATCTTCTTAGTTGAAGGCTTCTATTTTCTGAATGTACTATATGTCTTCCTGCATCATGTCCTACAAATATTCCATACGATGGTCCTTGGTAGGACGGTCTATGATTTTCTTGGCCAACAAAATATAACATTTATCATGGAATTGATATATCCTTTTGTATAAATATTCACACTTTTCCAAAGTTTTTTCATTTTCATTACTTAACCTGAGGGAGGTTTTTTTGCAAAATTATAAAAGTTCCAATGATGATTTTAGGCCTTCTGTTGTCTTTTACGGAATATGCTCAGGGAACTTTGAGTTAAAGTCCACTCAACTTAATTGGATTTTTACCTTTTCTCTAACCTCCATAAGCCCTTCCCAGAAGATTAGTGATTATGCTGCAATCACCCTTACTCTTGTCATTATCAACCTCACTTGTGAGATCAACTAGAGATTGATATATTTGCCCTAAAATTTTGTAGGTTTGGTCACAAAAGGTGGTGACATCCCACTTCTTCTCATTATATATCTTCGACTGATCCTCCACAAATTCCTTCATTTTCACCAATTCTTCTATTCGGGATTTTAGTTCCTTTTCTTGCTTGCTTTCCATGTGACTCTTTGGAATCTATCTAAGATATTCTGGTTTCAAAATCATTTGTCTCCCCTTCCATGATTACCAATTGCACGTTCAGTGTGTCTCTCTCCATTTCCAAATCTTGGTAATCGTCTAGGATCCACTCCTTTTCAGAGATGATGGAATCATATTTCATTTTTAAATCTATGCCCTATCCTCATAATTTCAATAGGTTTCCCTTTAATTTAAACATTTTCTCCTTGTTGTGTTCCAGCTCTTTCATCAGTCGATCCACATTATCGGCACTAGCCTATGCAGCTGCTATATTCACCGAGGCTGTGAATTTGGAATCTTTATGAGTACCCTCCTTTATGGTGTCCTCAGTTAATGTAACAATGTCATCCTGTGTGCCCATATTTAATCGATTCTCAGACATTCGTGTGATGGTATTTCTAGATTTATGAAAAATGATGGTTCCTAGGCGAGTGACTGTGTGATGCTTAGATGGAGTGAACGGAGTAAGCTAGAGCTCTACAAAAGGACTGTGACCACCTAGGATTGATACACTTGATGAAATTGGAGGTTCTGAGTTCACTGGTTCATTTTGGGTTTCTTCTCGATCCAAATCTTCCTTAATCGTGTCTTCCTCTTCTTTTCTTATCACTTATTCTACCTCCTCTTTGACTTCGTTTTTTTCTCGTTCCTCTGCTTCTTTCTTTAGATTCGTTTATTCTTGCCACTTTAATATCTCATCCTTTTTTTGCTTTAATATCTCTTCTTCTAATCTCCTCTGGGATTCTTCTGCTTGGATTCTCTTGGCTTCCTCTTTTTGTTTGTTTTCAGCCTCTTCCTTCTATAATCTGAGAGCTTCCTCTCTCTACATTTGCAGCCTCATCTCTATAGAAGTGTTGTTGTATTTGCTTCCACTAGTGTCAATTTTTCTTTGAAAAGTGCTTCCATAGGTGTATCAGATTGTTGGATCTTCTAAATACCTCTTCATCCTTGTTAAATAAATCTGAGTATTTGAAATGTATCTTGAATGCTACGTAGTGTTCTATGCATTTTCCTTTGCTATTGTTAATTTGATAACTTTTCTCTCGAAAATGAAAAGTATCCAATCCTTTCGTGAAATACTTGGATCCCTTCACTTTAGAGAATTTGTATCCACCTATACAAAAAATAAATGGGGGGAAATTTTCCTTTTTCATGTCTTGCAAGAATCTCTCGACCCCATTCAAGAAAACCTACCTTACAACCTCTTTTTGGAATATGTATTATGTGGTGTACTTTGGTAACATGGAAGGAGGTTTGGGTCATACATACATTTGGAGGTGCGTGCCTTCCTGTGAGAAAAAGTAATGTCCATATTCTCCTATAACCTCCATGGTATTATTAGACAAGAAATTTGGTTCATTCAAGAAAATTAACTAGTACAGAGGCATAAAAAATTCCTCACAAATGATTTTATAGAATCCTACGTATTTATGAGCCCACAAAATTTGATAGGAAACATAAATAGGAATATTAATTCTGGGTCCAAATGCACCCATTCTTAGCAAATGGTCGTCTGCACAAAATGTATCTAATAAGGTAAGCTGACATATAAAATTGAGATCTTCTCTGGGTGATACCTCCCTGTGTAGCTGCTACGTAGGATGACAAGTTGTCTAATATGATTTCTTCCTAGTTAAAAAATGTTCCCTTAAAGGTTATATGATGTATTATAGGAACCCAATTCAATTTATACATGGTTCCATCTACTCGGTCAAAATTTTTGTTCAACATCAAAGCTATGACTCTAAAGAGGGTTCGTAGGATTTGGGACTCATAATCTCGACTTGATTTTTTGGCACAATTGTTTCCCTGGCATTATCATTCTCTTTATAATTCCAAGGGATCAATATTGACCCCTTTAACCCAATAATTGGTTATCGTGAATTGTGGAGGGGGTAACTTATACACCGTTGTTATGTATGTTGGAGTGAATGAGGAAAAATATTCCTTTCTAATATTAGATATGATTCATGAGGAGGGATTTTTTTGGGGAAGAATCCACCCGATAACCTATGAGCAAGGAAATATATCCGGGTGAGTAGCGTCTTTAGTGATTCCTGACTTATTTCTGTTTTGGTATAGGAACATTTTTTTGAGAGCGACATCTGGGATATTATTACCCTTGATCATTTGATAGAGTTCTCCCAATTTGAATTCGGGAGACACTCCTATGGTGTCCTTGGTATATTCATATTTGGTTTCTTTCCTAGATATGACTTCTACATCTGATTCTGGTTCAATTGTATTTTCCTTCCTTTTACTTATTTTCTTACGCATGGTGTGAATTTGTTGTTTAATAAACAATTTTCAATGAGGTGACCTTACTTGGTGAAAATATCACCTGTGGTACTTGGACATGAGTGTAATTAGAAGTAAATTATTACTACCGCTGTTGTTTTGAACAATCAAAGAGATTAGTATCCAAAATCATGTATCATGGTACTGAAGTATCATCTGTTGAAAAGAAAGAATTTTGTGTATATAATCAATCTCAAGAAGACTATATTGGACCTTAAACAATGCAAACACTTTCCAGTGTCAAACATGGGTGAAAAATCAAGGTTCTGTACCCATTCAAAATGCACCTATGTAAGATGGAGAGAAGTGTTCCATTTGAAGTTGCTTGACCATTTAATGAGCATGAAAAATAGAAGAATGTGTAATTATAGAGTTCAAATGAAAACCTTTCAGCACATGTGCATATGCTACTATGTGAGTTATAAATTTTTTGTTATCATCTCTCCTTCTTCATTTTAGAGCACCAATAATTTACTAAAAATAGTGTTGTAGGTAAGAACTTTATTCATTGTTCCATTATGCACTTTCGTGTGTAGTTTTATTAATGTTCATTGATATTATATAAGTTAGTAGGGTTTACAATTTCAATTTCCTACCTTTTATTTATTAACTCTAAAATGCCGAGGCAAAGATTTTTAATTGCGATCTTATTCAATGGTGAGGGTTCTCAGAGAGATAGGTGAAAACATTATATTGTTGCAATGAAGCACTTCACGATTGTGGAATAGGTGGATTCCCTACATATAGTCAAGCGATTTCTAGGTAGCCAGTAGCCTTTTTATTCAGTCAAATTTATAGAGTATTTGTCGTTCCTCATTTGGGGTCTTCAATGTGGTGTGTGGAGTAAAAAACATAGATATGTGTGATAATTGTGTTGGATAAAGACCTCCTTATGAGAAGAGAGGTTTAGGAACAAACTAGAAACTTTAAAATCAGGGAAACATATATGACCTAAGTACTTTTGATTGGGCAGGTATCTTAGCCTGGAATCTGCGTGAAGTAAGGTATGAAAACTTTGCTCATAAAAACAAGTTTGTTAGAATCTTGACAGTCCAGCCGGGAAAGGATTTCTCCCTGGTAAATTCAAACGCATAACAAATTCCCCAGTGAGATAGCTACGATGAAAAGGAACAAACCATGGGAAAATATCCATGCAGGATGGCCCAAAGGCTTATGGTGGTAGTGTTCCTAAAAGACCACCTCTTGAGAAAACCTTTCATTTTTAAACTGACTCGTTTTCTACTAGATATGCCATGAAGATGGTTGTGAGGCCAATATCTATCAAAAAAAAACATAATGGTTTCTAATTGGACAAACCGAAAAAAATGTCATAGGGGCTATGGACAAGTGTTCTACCACATATGGGGCTGCATAATAGAGAGAAAAATGCTACCTCGAGATAATAAATGACTACGATACTTCTAAACCAAGTTTCTACCAATATTATAAAATATTCAACCTCTATAAAAACCTATAAAGTATAAAAGGTAATGTACCTACCTGTCAATTGTCGAATGGCCACGGGTTAGGAGAAAATGTGAAGGCTCCAGATGTCTCTCATCAGTTGGTTTCTCTCAAAAGGAGGTTTCATGAAATAGAAAAAAACAACCGCACTCATTTATATAGAAAAAATAACAAAAAGCATCATTAATGTGGTTGTTGGGGATTTAATGCCACAATTGGAGAATTAAATGCAGTGGGTGAAAAACATCATTTGGCGTGATGGAATTTTGGTTGCAATTAAAACAAGGTTTGTGATCCCAATAGTATCATCACATAATTTCAAGTTATCTTGATCACATCAAAGATATTGTTTATGTTATGTCGATAATGTCCAAATCCTTATCCCAATTTCTCATTTCCCAAGACGTGACTTTGCTTCAACAAGTTTCAAGATTTGTGCTTTGGAGAAAACTCACATGTCTTCTCTGGCTGTTTCAGTGTGATATTTCAAGTCGAACCAAAAATTTGTATCCGATAAGACTCGCAAACACCTCTGATCACATTGGCGAAAACTCATGATTTTCTTTCGAATGGCTTTGTCATCATTTAGTCCATCGAGCATTTTTCTTTGACTGTGACCATATCATTGGAAAACGTCGATTTGATTTCAAAATATCGATAACTTTTAACATCAAAAAATTATGTCTTCGACCCTTTCGGTGATTATTCATGAGTCACTCCTAACAGTGTCTGCGAGTTTCATTGAGTTATGTTGAAACGGTGTTTTTCCAAAAACTTCTTTTTCCCAAAACAACCCTATTGTAGAGACGGGTTCCTCCGATATGTCGGTGTGAAACACTGAGTTATTTCGATATGTTGGTGAAGAAAATGTGAGTTTTCCTTAGCGAAAACTTCTTTGTTTAAGATTAAGAAAAAACTAAGTGTGCAGGATGGACTCCTTTGAGCTGGAAAAACTAGTCTAAGTAAGCTTTCAAATAAAAAATTTGAGGTTCCCTAAAATCTAAAATTTTTTGGGGAAGCAGTAGAAGAAGAAACAATTGGCGACTAGCTGGTGAACACACATATTTGAAAAAACAATATTTGAAAACCAAGAATGCTCCATGGTACTACATTGTCGATATACATCAATTTCTTTAATGCATTCCTCTAGATCCTTTAAAAGACTAGACTTATCCAGGGATGTAACATTTTTCCAAGCTTCTCATTAATTTGATAGGGTCCAGCCCATAGATGTTGAAACTTCATGTGTTCTCCCTGTTCATCAAGTAGGTGATCCCACTTCAATACTAAGTCTCGTACTTCAAATTTCCCTTTCCTGGAATTTCATTTGTCAAACCATCTCTTGACAATGTCCTGATTCTGGTTAAATCTATCGTTAGACTTTTGTCTAGATTCTTCAAGTTTCAACACAGTGTTAATTCGTGCTTGTAATATTTCATTGTCAGATCCTCATGAGGCTTGAGCTAATTGCAAAGATAGAAGAATAATGTTTAGGGGTAAGATAAATTCCTTCCGATATACGAGAGTATAGGGATAAACTCCTAAGGAATTATTTAGGGTGACTCTATCTGCCCATAGAGCATTTGAAAGGGCTATATCACAATTTCTTTGATTATCAATAATAGTTTTCTTCAAAATTTGAATGAGATTCTTATTTGTTGATTATGCTAACCCATTTCATTACGGATAATAATTTGTTGAATAATGCAATTTTATTCCCTTTTTAAAAGAAAAATAAGTTATCTTGATATATGAGAAATAAGATGCATTATCAAAAACAAGGAAAATTGGAACTCCAAACCTGGTTATGATGTTCTCTTGCATAGAGTTGAGCATAGAGTTGATGACCACATCTTCATTCACTTTGCGCAACAAAATTGCTTTCACCCATCATGTGAAATAATCCATAGCCATAAGGATGTATTGATCTTTCACCACATCTTCCCAAGCTTGCCTTTTGCTAGTGAGCTTCCTATCTGAGTGATGGAGGATTGAGGTGGTGGAGGCCCAAGTGGGGGATTCAGTTTCTCTGGTTCGCAGACGTGCCGTCAGAGGTTGTCACTTGTAATCTCTGATTCATATTAATAGAAATATCTTTTCCTGTCCAGTAATGTGTATTTGATTGAATATTGTATCCATTGGAATATGTCAAATGCTTTTACATTATTGATTATATATGCTAGAATAGATCTAACACCATGAAATATAGTATGCTTGTATTGTTTACTTATTGTTGAGGAAGTATTACATCAATTCAAGCTGAATATTGGAAAGTTCAATGGGGATCTACTTCAATCGTCCAGAATAAGGTACGAGGTTCGATCCTTTAGTGTTAGATATTTTATTTCTATTGCATATCGGGAAAGATTGATTTCTGGAGTCTAGCTGTCTATTGTGGTACCCCAAGCCATAGGAATTTCTCTCCATAACAGAATTGGCGACTCCGCTGGGGAGTTCCTAGTAATTGTCCTTTGGGGGTTGATTTCTTCGCATTCAATGTATTTGAATTGCTCTCTCTCTCTTGTTTCTGTGTCGGGTATGGGGGCATGTATACCTGGTAGAGCCTGATTGGTGTGAATTTAGTCTCAGCCTATCTGTTTACCTTGGATTTGTGCATCTTTTTCTTCCTGTACGTGGTTTTTTCACTTACAGTCGCGTATACACGTGGTTTCCCCTGGGATTTTCACGTATACACGCGGGTTCACTGCGCATAGTCGCGTATACCCTGGTTTTTACCTTTTTGTGGAAGATAGTGGATCACTGGGTGAATTCTGTTAGCTGCTGAGTCTCCTTTGGCACTGCCTGAGTTTGTTAATACCTCTATTTCTGACCAGAAACGTTTTTTTTAGCCTAAATTTTTTCTTTTAGGGAAGTTCTTGTCATGGCATATTTGATTTTTTGTTTGAGATTAGTGCATTAGAGTCCTTTTACCTTAGTGCTTTGCTGGAATGCTGTTTATGTGTGCTTGCAGATTCTGGCGTGGGTAGAATCATTCTTTTGCTTTTTGTATCTCTTTATTTTCAAAAAATCCAAAATCATTTGCTTATCATCATGCATTGCATTTTGCATTTTGCATTGTACTTGCACTAGATCTAGATTTCCTTTGGAGTAATAGTTAGGACTTCATATAGGGAAATTTGCATTCAGTATTTGAAGAAGAAATTGTGCATTACACGTAGTACGCATACCCTGTTTTCATGGACACAATGCATTTGCATTGATTGTTAGGTGTGCATTTTGCTTCTTGTTGTGTCATAACACCATTAGTTGCATGACCATATCCTATTATTGAGTAATAAAGCCAACTAAAATCAACGCTAATTAAAATGAATTACACTCTTTTCTTTTCTAGGGTGCACCAACAAGCTTAGGTTTTAGGATCTTGGAATAGTTCATTGAAAATTAATTCTCCAAGATCACTAAATGGCAACAACTAGGTGTCTTTCCAGGGAGTGTGTGAAATCCTTGATATAACCAGCGTTCTCAGGATCCTCCTCTCAAAAGGGAGTTAAGCACGAGGCAGTGTGAGCGGTTTTTGATTGGGATAACCCCTGGTCGGTAACTGTGTAGCACTGGCGATATAGCTAGGATTGTATTCGTATCTGGGGGCTCTTTCGAGAGTTTTGGGCTTTGCTACCCTGCCCATACGGTCAATCCCGCCTGCGACTGTCCGCCTGAGCTTTGATTATATTGAGGTGACCTTAGTGACCTTACCTAGGATATCGAGGGGGTACTTGTAGAGGTTATTTTGCATGTGTCCCGGCCAGGTTGGGGTCGGATAGCACAGTCGCTTTACGCGTTGAAGCTGAGGGCCACAATAATTGGTTACGTACCTCCGCTTGTGGTGACAAGGGCCTCTCAAGCCTCTCCTAGGCGAGACATACCGGCCACATTCGAGAGCTCACTTATCTAGCCCTTGTTTGATTTCATTTGGATTTAGATTTTATTAGTGATTGCTCTTTGCACGCTAGTTGGCATAGGGTTGACGTAAATAGAGAGTCTTTGCTATTTTTTGAGTCATTGTGGAGTCAGGTGCGGTCCCGCACCGTTCTCGTCGTTTAGCAGGACTTCCACCTTCTACTTCTCCTCCTCTTTTGGGAGAGGGACCTACACAGTCCAGGAAGACTAGGTCACACATTGATTCACACACCATGGGAGATCATTCAGAGGATACATCTGAGCCACCTCCTCCCATTCGCATTGACGATGGGGAATTCACGCCTACTTATGACCCTTCACCCAACCTAACTGAGTTAGGACCTGTGATTTCAGAGATAGGAACCATGCATGATAGACCTAGTCACTCTAGGGTTTACCCCTTGTTGGCACATTACCGGTATGGAATGCTAAAAGACGTCGAGACTCACTTTGAACCTGCCAGTACTAGCTATGGTAGTTATGCTACGACTGGTTTTCCTATGCACGATTTGACATTTCATGTCGAATCCAATTTTGAGCCTAGTGTTATCACTCAGAATGTACCCAGGTTGTAAAAGGTATACTCCAAGGTAACAGGAAAACCACTTTAGGAAGAAACTGGTATTTTCTTCCAGAGAGGGATCTCTCAATAAAGATTTAACAGGACCAGATTTAAAATAACATTTAAAGATTTATGTATTTGGCTGAAACAATCACATAACCATTAGGCATGGAGTCATATACAATATAAAGATACCACAAAGACATATACATGAGATTCATCAAAGGCAAGGTAATCACATCATCACAGTCATTCAAATTGATCTAGGTGGAACAGAAGAGATGAAGAAACAACCCATTAATACAGAGCATCAACAAGGATGAGTTCTATATCAACTTTAGCAGAAAAAAACATATAATATCTGAAATGATGACCAGAGCTTAAACACATGAATTCCAATCATCTAACGCTATATTCCAGATACGAGGAATAAACAAAATGGAGTGTTACACAAGGGAAATACAATCACATAAAGAAAGAAGCACAGACTGTAATATCAACGACACATGAATCTCTGACAAAAAATCTCATGCATTCACTTTGTTATTCCAAAAACAGATATGTTCTCTAAAAATTATTCACCACCCGATGGGTTCCAACCCCCATCTCTTAAAAAAGATGCAAATTTATACATAAAATCATAGGTCTTCCCAGAAGATCAATCACTGAATGATCGGCTTAATTTAGAGTTTGTAATTGAATTCCTAACCCCTAGGAAGTTTGTTACAAATCCAATACTAACAGATCACAAAGTAACAATCAACTTGATAACAAACTTTCGCTTGGCCAGCTCCATGTCTTTGTCCCATTAGCTCCACGTCATCAGCTCCACATCTTTGCCTCATCAGCTCCTCAGTGCATGACACCTGTTCCTAGGGATGAAGAATATACTTTGTCTTTCCAAACCGCTCCACGGCTTTCCACTGCTCCGAATTTGGGGTGTCACATTCTGTCATTTCCCAGATTGATACCTCGAGCTCCATATATGCTTCATAGCACTTTCTGGGAAATCTGCTTCTGATGATGGCAAAATTCTGCAGAATCTCGAAATCTTCTGTGAGCATATCCACAATGGTTTTCCTTGTCAGGATTTTCTCCAAATCATTGACTTTGGAGTGGTCCATGCGGCACTGAACAAGCAGGTTATGATAATGTTCCTGTGAGAACATTCGCCCCTCTCCATCCCAGAAAGAAGGCAATCCGTCCTCAAACAGCTCTTTAAAATCCTGTTTAAAATTATTAACCTGCAGAAGCAATCCTTCTGATTTATCTTGGACCATTTTGATTAAGTGATGCTTATGGATGATTTTCTTTGCCCACAGCACTATTGATACTCTGTCTTTTATGCCCAAATCATGCAACTTCTGATATGTCAGTGAATTCAGAAAATTCAGTGTGTTCTGAGCTGTAGTAAGAGGCCTTTTCTCCATATGTTCATTTACCAGTTTTAATCTCTGGTGA
>LPNX010661039.1:71460-94538 GCA_001517045.1 Pseudotsuga menziesii
TCCTGTAGTTCGACAACTTTTCCCTTATATTCCATCATCTCCTGATGGAATTTATCTTTTTCCTCTTGCAAAGCCATTAATTCAGCTAATTGGACGTGCTCTGAACTTGGAATCTTCAGATTTTTCTTTAAGACCTGGAGTGCATTGTCTTTTTCCTCTAGCATCCTCTTAACCGCCTGGGTGTTGTCTGAACTAACAATGTCTGTCTGCAGCTTTCTAATCTGAATGACATTTGCTTTATTCTCAACTTTCTCATGCTTCAATTGGATTTCTAGTTTGTCTATCAAAACTTGCAATTTATTAATCCTTACCATGGATTGCAACAAGTCTAAGTAAATGATGTCACTGGTCTGTTTGTGCAGTTGAATCTTATCCGGAGTACTGATTTTGTCCAGCCGGATCTCCATTTCAGACATCTTCTTATCGTTTACTATAGCCATCTTAAATGTGTTTCTCTCAACATCTCTAGCAGAAACTAGAGAGTTTTTTGAACCGCATAAAGTTCTCACTCTCAGGAGCAAATTTTTGGTCTCCTCCAGGGACTGCTTCCTCTTTTCCATATAGCTGGCTTTGAGCTCTTCCTTCGACTTAAATACTTGGCTTGATTCTGAACTGTCTACATCACCCTCTACATTTTTAAAAGATAATTGATTTACTTGTACAGTTTTCATGGGAATCAGGGAAACCTTTTTAAAATCATCAGAAACTTCCTCACCCACCATTTCACCACCTTCAAGCAGCTTTTCCCTTTTATGGGACCCATCTTCATCCAATTCCATACTCTCAGTCTCAGAGAGACTTCGCTTAACTAAAATGTTAGTATTTTCTGATACTGTAATGGGTGCAAGATGTGGGTCTTCCTTGAACTGTAATAGATTGGTTGTTTCAGCCAAATTTTCAACAGACTGGTGCTCAAATGGATTGTTCTTGTTGGCTTGTTTCCTTAGGGATATAACATGTTGCAGATCATAATTCACTTTTGATTCCCTTTGGAAATCCATATTCTCTAATAACTTCTCTATGAATATTAAGGCGCCTTTGCTTTTAAAAACGAAAGAGCCGACTTTAAGTGGAAACTTAATGTTTGAGGACTTCTTGAAAGCCCCAAAATGCTCCTCTTCAGATAGCAGCCTCTGCCTCATAAACTCAAGTGCAGAAATCCTCGGGGTTAAAAAGGAAGGTAACCTGTAGGGCTGACCAGTAAACCCATATATTCTTAACACAGTGTAATCCCTGTACAGAAACCAGTCTCCAACCCAATCTTCGGGTGAAGACTGCATTAAATACTTCATTTCATCCAGAACACGGGGCAAATCCTCATCAAATAACATTTTGTACATTTCAGACATGATCGAATTAGCAAATTCGAACATGTTGATTTGCTTGGGAAAATCAGAAGAGCACAGAGTACTTAAAAATTTCAACTCGGTGACATTGGAGCACAACAGAATGTTGAGCAAATAGGTTTGAAACCTAAAGAAACGAACTTTTGGGAACTCAGTTAACTGCAGATGGATTATTTCAGCGAGATACTCATCAAAATTGAACACAGGAATTGACTGGGACTTGGGGCTTAAGGAACTTATTCTTAGTAAAAAACCAAGGATGACATCGCCTACACGACAATCATCACTCATACCTAATACTTGACAAACCAAGGAAATGACCATTTGGACTTCATTTTTGAAAATGTGCACGGGGTAGGGTAGGAAAAATCCATCAAGGGATTGACCTTCTTTTAAAATATTAGACAGGAAATGACAGCGATTCTCAGTTTCACAATTCTTATAAAAATCAGCAAGGACCGACTCATTTATCGACTCACGAATAACAGGGTAATTTTCAGGCAAACTGAGATTTTCTCTGATGACTGTGGCATCAATCTTACAAAGAATTCTTGACGCAGACCGACTCACAATTATTCTCTGGGAGGGAGAATAGTTTACGACACACCACTCTGCAAACTCCAGGAAAGGTAGGGTTTTCTCAAGAGCAAAGTAATACAGGAAAGACTTACAGACATTTAATACATCGTTACCCTATGAGGTATAATACCACAATTTCTCTTTGCTGACCGACACGCTCCCTATGGATAGGAAGGGGTCACACACGTTCCTATCTCTATCCACTAAAAACTCTTCTCTGTCGTCTACAACCTGACCAAACACTTGAATTTATTTCCCCTGGTCCATTTCTTAATTTACAAAGGTAATTTTGGACAGAGGTGCTACAGGGTTTAAGTCTTACCTGGTCGACTGTAGAGGCGCGTGCTTGGAGCGTGCCCGAACTGACAAATGGAAGCTTCTAAAATGACCAGTCCTTTTCACCCTTCCCGAGCAAATAAAATAATAATGAGAAGTCAACTTTGCTTTTATAGGCCCCCATCGGCTTTCCGTAAACCACTTTTGTCTTCCGGATCCTACCACAATTCGCCACGTGGACAACCATTTATTTCCCGCAACCACCATCTATTTCTATCCACCGCGCACTTCCATTCTCTGGGTTCATCCAGGACTATCGATCTGAATCTTCTTTAATTTCTAGCCCTTGGATCGCGTGCCATGTACATCTTTCCGCTGGGCGCCTTGGCAATAAATAGCGTGCAAGTCTCCACCCCAGAAACATCTCCGACTGTTGATGAAATAACCTCTCATTACTCCGCCGTCAGATTGGGAAGGGGATATTCGATTCTGCTGAGTTTCTCGACTCTATCCTTCGTGCAACTTCACGTTTCGGAATCGCCCACAGCTGTAGATGCGATCAACCTTTATTTGCGAGCCGTTGGATTAGGTGGGGCCTATCACATTCCGTTGGGCTCCATTATTTTAACCACCGTGCAACTTTATATTCTAGAATCGTCAACCGTCGTTGATCCACTTTTCCTTTAATCCTCAACCGTCAGATCAATGGCCCCCCTACTCATTCCCCTGGGTGCTTTGGGATTATCTGTCGTGCAGATTTGGGCTCCGGAATCAATCCCTACCGTGGATGAGATCCACCTTTACCTTTCCACCATTGGATCGAGCATTACGTACTCGATTCCACCGGACCCCATTTCTTTAACCATCATGGAATTTCATAGGGCGGATTAAATATGGACCGTGGATCTGCCCGAGCTAGATAGATAGCCGTTGATCTGTGCACCCGATAAGCGCCCGGACATATCCTATCCTCCTCACATTTCTGAGAGTGCGGAGACAATCATAGCCATTGATTTCGATCCTTTCAACTCGTGCCATCAGATCCTTGATAATGGGATCACTTCTTAGGGGCAGCATCGTACTCTTGCAATATATCTTTTAACCAAGGTTCGACAAGCAACATATCATTTCTTCTTTATCATGATTTTTTATCCCCTTGATAAATAATGGTGTTAACACCTAGCACTATGCTTGGGGGAAATCCCATGCCTTAAATTGCGGAGAGGTTTGGGAGTACTAGTCACATTTCACCTTCCATCCCAGTGGTGGAAGCTCCATCTTATATACCTCCTAGGTCTAGAGTTAGTGATCCTATAGGGATACCAGGTCCCAGACGAGTGACGATAGGCACCAGTACATATCTTATTACAGAGATTCCTTCATCCTCGCTTTCGAGTTCTTCAAATGTAAACCCTCCACCTTACTCATGTGGTCCTTCAAGTCGGCACATAGCTACGAGTCAGATCCGTACTACGATTACTAGACCAATTGTGTCTCGAGCCTACATACCACCCGTGATTTCGGGAGGTTATGTTCATGTTTCTAGAGATCAGATTGCTACTTCCACGACATATATCCCTACTTCCGGTATGTATATTCCTACTTTTGGAATTTATATCCCTACCTATGGAGTGTCTCATGGGACTTCGCAAGCGGTGACCTATGGACCCTATTATGGGACGCAGTATGGACAGGTCTCTTCACCTTACGGAGGTGGGTATTCACAACCTGCGTACTCTCCTAATTACGGCTTTGTAGCTCCTACTAGTCAAGGTCCACCTCATTATGGTACTTCCACGCCACCCTATACGGGTCATACAGGAGGAGGTCACTATGGCCAAGTTCATGGTGGTAATCAATCCTATATGAACCAGGGAGCGGTCCATAGACCTCATCATCCTAGGCTCCCTTTCCTCGCGACACTCAATCTACCTGACTTATTGAGACTTACGAACGATCCTGTGGCTCATGACCCGGCTTGGCCGGCTGTCCCTACCAAGCTTCCTTCGGACATACTTAAGTTCGAAGGAAAACCAGGAGAGGATCCAAGTGAACACGTTACGACATTCCACCTATGGTGCTCTTCCAATTCATTGCATCAGTACTCAGTCCATTTGAGACTATTTCAACGCACCCTTACAGGACCTGCGGTGAAATGGTATATAGAGTTACCTAGGGGTGCCTTTACTTTGTTCAACGACCTTGCGATGACTTTCGTTAATCACTTCCAGCTACTAGTGCAGTATGATGTTGGTACTGAACTCTTGTCGACATTTCGGCAAGATAAAGCCACCCATATTTCTGATCATATTCAGGAGTGGCGTAGACGAAAGAGATTAATTAAAGCCTTTATACCGCTGGAGCTCCTCCTTGAGTGGTTCCTCAAATATTTATTGCCATATATAGCGAAGGATGTTTCCACATCCGGAGTGCAGAATGAGGAACAAGCCATATTTACGGCACAGGAACTAGACTTGATCTATGCTCAGTCTGGTTTGTTATATGAGATTATACCTAACGCTCCTCGTTCTAGTTTCGATCCCAAGGTCAAACCTGGACCACATGCCGACGACATTGTGGGTTGTGCAAGTAAGAAACCTGAAGGTTTGGTTGTGAAACAAGTTGCTCAGGTGTCAATCAACCAATCTGCCTCGGGACAAGCTACGGCTTCGTCTCAGCTTGCCAAAACGGTGAATGTACTTGCTGTGCAATCGTCCGACCAGAAGGGTAACCAGCAACCCGGACAGAATAGAAAAAAGGGTAAAAACAATAATAATAAAAAGGGTGGGAATAAGAATGAGAATGCCAATAATAATGACAAGAACGATAAAAATGTTGGGGGAGACAAGAAGAATAAGCGTAAGGTTAAGTTTTCTTGCAAGCTATGTAAGGACGATCAACTCACTTACTTGTGCCCTAGAATGGATGAAGCTTCGAAGTTCATAGCACAGGGCCCATCTGTGTTAACGAACCCTTTACCGCATAACCAGAATATGAACTCGAAGTCCCATGATCAATATAGTGATGGAGATCCAGCTGAAACTAGTGGTCGTGGGTGCATTAATATGGTCCGTGCTGCGAAAGTTGTGATGTGTGCGAAATATTATACTTTGTCACAACCCAACCCAGGCAAAGAACCTGATCCACCAGGAACCCCTTTGCGCACTGAGAAACCTGCGGATAAACCTGAGGCTGCACCTCACATTCCTAAGGGGGTACTTAAGCGTTCGGGTCATAACCCAAATGCCCAAGTCACCCAAAATTATTTAGTTGTCGAGGACTTGGGCCATACTCCTTGTGCGATGTTTGCATTGGAAGTGCTTCAGAGTTGTCCATCGCAAAGGAAGGCTTTGCTTTCTGCTCTTGGTGTGAATGGTGATGATTCTTCCTCAGTGATCAAATTTGAAACCACAGGACATCAGCCTCGCTTTCCCTACTATGTGTCCCTTTTGGTGCATGTAGAATGTCTTAATATGATCGTCAAGCGCACTGTGATTGACGAGGGCACTGCTGCTTCTGTGATGTCTTTGTCTTGTTGGAAGGGTCTCGATTATCCTGAGTTGTCAAAATATACGACCATGTTAACTGCTTTTGATGGGATATCGTTTAGGCCGCACGGTACCCTTTCTTCCCTTAAAGTCCATTTGGGAGGGAAGACCGTTGCGATAGAGGTTGAGGTGGTTGATGCACCCCTTGACTACAATCTCTTACTAGGAAGGAACTAGATGTATAGTATGCAAGCCGTTGTGTCTTCCATGTTTCACGTTGTATGCTTTCTTCATAATGGGAAGATTGTAACGATTGATCAAATGGCATTCAAGAATCTGCCTGTTACTGCATCTTCGGAAGCTTCGGTTCCGAAAGTTGAACATTCCCAGCCGGCAACTGGGAGTGTGGGTGTAGGCATGTATCCGTCCCTCATGGGAACCTTTAGTTGTCCTGCACCTGTCCTCATTATAGGATCTAGTTTCGATGGTGCTTCGACGTCTACGAGATCGGTGCCTTTTCGCACAAGTCATATGGGAGATCCTTGGATTCTTCCTTCACCGAGTCCTTCGAGTGAGGCCATTGAGACGAGCATGCCATTTCCTGCAGTCATGATAGCTTACCAAGCTAATATCCAGTCTGCTGCAGAGACTTGTTCTTCCTCTTCACGAAAGGAGGAGGAAGACCCCTATGTGCTACCGGCATGGGCAGTACAGTCTTCTCATGCCCACGACTACCTTGATACGGTTTTCCCTTCAGATGAAGCGATTATTGAGGCTATGTCGGGATTTGAGCCACCATGGGAGGAACTTCATCATAGATCATACTTCCTTCCAGAGCTTGACCTTTTGGAGCATGAGGATTATAGGGAGATTCTTAGTCAGAAATTTGGTAGACCCATGGTTCCATTAAGCTCTCCTGGTCAGATGGCTGATGGAAACATGGCTAACATATCGTCAACTATTCCTATCAACATTTCTCGCAATCCTGGTACAATTGAGAATGTCTACATTGGGGCAGATTGTTCTCAAGATGAGATTCAGGAGTATACCGAGCTGTTCAAGGAATTCTGTGATATTTTTGCTTGGTCTTACGATGAGATTCCAGGGATTGACCCTCGGATTGTCGAACATGAGATTAAGACTTACCCCAACGCTAAGCCTGTTTGAAAGTGTTTACGTGCGGTAAATCCTAGGAAAGCACCCGCCATAAAGGTAGATATAGAGAAGCTATTGAAAGTTGGTTTCATCTATCCCGTTCCCTTGACGGAGTGGGTTTCAAACCCCGTTCTGGTGGATAAGAAGCAGGGAGCGATCCGTATATGCACTGATTTCCGTGATTTAAATCGTGCCTGTCCTAAGGATAACTTCCCCACACCGTTTAGAGATCATATTTTGGATGAGTGTGCGGTAGCGAGGTGTTCTCCTTTATGGATGACTTTTCTGGGTATAATCAGATTCAAATTAAACCCGAGGAGCAACATAATACCGCATTTATTTTTCCTTGGGAAACATTTGCGTATCAGAAAATGCCTTTCGGCCTTAAAAACGCCAGAGCTACGTTTCAGCGGGCGATGACCTTGATATTCCACGATCTCAAGTCCATTATTGAAGTATTTTTGGATGACCTCGCTGCTCATTCTCGCATGAGGATGCATCATTCTTATCACTTGAGATTGGTGTTTGAAAGATGCCGGCACTATGCTGTTAGATTAAACCCTCATAAGTGCATCTTTTGCGTGAAATCAGGTCGTTTGTTAGGATTTATCGTTTCGAAAGAGGGTATAAGAGTCGACCCTTTGAAGGTTGAGGCAATACTTCAGTTGTCTCCCCCGCGAAATATTCATCATCTTCAGTGTTTACAAGGCATGGAAAACTTCCTACGAAGATTTGTTGTCATTTTTGCCAATTTGACTAGAGGTTTCATGCGTCTCCTGAAGAAGGATACTCCCTTTGAATGGGATGAGCGAGCCCAGGAGTCCTTCGATGCACTTAAGCGAGCCCTAGCATCAGCCTCGGTGATTAGTCCTCCGGATTATAGCCGTGATTTCCTATTATATGTGGCTGCGTATTTATAGATGATTGGTATGGTTTTGGTTCAAGAGGATGAGGAGCTCCAGGAGCATGTCATATATTATCTGAGCCGAAACCTTATTGACACAGAGATTCGGTATTCTCATGTCGAGAAGCTTGCCTTAGCTACCGTACATGTAGTGCAGCGTTTGAGACATTATATTCTCCTTCGCCAGACCTTGGTTGTTGCCCATGTCAATCTGTTTCAGTTCTTCCTCACATGTAGGATGATTGGGGGAAAATATAATAAATGGATTGTCATCCTGCAAGAGTTTGATCTCGAATTTGTTTCAGCAAAATCGAAGAAATCTTTAATATTTGCAGAGCTCATATCGGATTTTTCGAGCGAGGCTGAGGAGTTGGTATGTGAAGATACGTTCGTTGATGAACACATTTTATTAATCTCAATGGTTGACCCATGGTACGGGGATATCATAGTATATCTGCAAACGCAGAGGACCCCTACTCACCTCTCGCGAGATGAACGGTGACGATTACGTCACGTCTCCAAGAACTACCTCATAGTGGACAATACTTTGTACCGCCGCAGAGTAGATTCCCTTTTACGACGTTTTTTAACTCATGATGAGGCTGAGGTAGTGCTTAATGATTACCACGGAGGGGCGTGTGGTGGTCATTTATCTGGGCTTTCTACAGCTCAAAATATTTTGAGAGCGGGTTATTTCTGGCCATTGATCTTCAAGGATTGTATTGAAGTGGTCAAGAGGTGCCACCCTTGCCAGGTGTTCGCATGCAATATGCGCTCGAAGCCTGCCCCGTTACACCCTATTATCACCGCCGGTCCCTTCACCAAATGGGGGCTCAATTTTATGGATTGCACCCCAGCTTCGGCTGGGGGGCACCATCATATCATAGTGGCTGTTGATTACTTCACGAAATGGGCTGAGGCAATTCCTATAGTAAAATCCGATGGTGAGACAGCCGCTCACTTCATATTCAACCAAATCATTTCTCGGTTCGGGATTCCGAGAGAGCTTGTCACTGACCATGGCTTGCACTTTCAGAACCGTATGATGGAAGAGTTGGCATCCAAGTTAGGGTATAAGCAAGAGCACTCCTCTTTTTACTATCCTCAAGCAAATGGACAGGTTGAAGCAGTGAATAAATCACTTAAGTCCATTCTCCAACGAACCATCGCACAAAGCAAGACGAATTGGCATATTATGTTATACCCTGCTTTGTGGGCATATCGAACCATGGTAAAGACTGCCACTGGTTTTTCTCCATATCAGCTTGTGCATGGAGTGGAGTTGATATTGCCGTTTGAATGCGAGATTCCTTCATTGAAGTTAGCCATGGAACTCTTACCAGGCACTTCGCCTTTGGAGGAGCATTTGGTTCACCTTGAGCAACTCGATGAGTAGCATAGAGATGCCTTGGTGACTCTAGAGGTTAATAAGCATCGCGTAAAGGCCCAATACGATAAGTCTGTCCGTCCGAGAGTGTTTAGTGAGGGAGACTTGGTGCTTTTGTGGGATCAATCAAAAGAACCCTTGGGGGCAGGGAAGTTCAATCCTATGTGGCATGGTCCTTACGTGGTCAAGCGTGTGTTAGAGAAGGTTGCCTACGAGTTAGTGGATTACGAAGGGATGGCCTTGGCGGAGCCTAGAAATGGGCTCTATCTCAAAAAATACTATGCATGATCTTTAGCCAAGGATTCTTGTTGTATATTATTGTACAGCTTTTTTGCATAGTTAGGTCTTGTTTATCGTGATCAGGTTTGTGACTAGTTTCCATTTCTTGTGTCAGATGTCAATGGAATCTTCCACCTACATAGGATTCGCGGATGGTGCAAGCCGTCACACTCAACAGTCAGCCTCAGCTGCTTGGGTGATTTATACTCCTATGGGTCATGTACTGTCTTCAGGAGGTGTATGTCTACGGCCATCTTCCAACAATCTTGCTGAATATAGTTCCATTATCGAGCTTCTACGGGATGCCATTTTTCATGGTGTTCTCTCTCTTGAGGTACATCTTGATTCAGAGTTAGTAGTGTCACAACTCAATGGTTTGCACCATGTTAGAGATCCGACGTTATTAAGGAGATTCTTACGTATGAGATTGTTAGAACGACAATTTGAGAGTATAACATATATACACATTCCAAGAAATTATAATCAAATTGCTGACTCATATGCTAACTATGTGTTAGATTGGAATTTGTTTCATTCATCATAAATTAATCATAAACACAATTTTTACACATGTAAATAAATAAACCGATCACCATAAAACTTTTTTATATATCAAAAATGTGGTAATACATAGTGTGATAATACAAAATTGGGGCTTTGAAAGCCACCATCATATACACGGTAGTACAAAATAGATACACTCCCAGGTGTCTAGTCCTCTGGAGGTGGAGGAGGGTTGTGATCATGATATGTCACCACGGCTCTAGCTAGCCACTGGAATAAACGCACCCATGCATGTGGTACACCCACCACCTATCTCTGCATAGCCTCAGGTAAGTCCTCGACTTGCGCCATGGGAACCCTGTGAGTAAGTCGCATAAAGTTGGTATGGATGCTTTGGAGCATTCGCTTCGCATCCACACCGGTGATATCGTCTCCTCTTCCCCTCCGTCTATGATGTGGGAAGCCCTCTGGTCTCCATGGTCCCACATATGCACATGAATGGTAGATGTCATTATGTATTGTCACCCAAAACCATGTCTTTTTGATTCCATTAATCAAGAAAACACAAAAAAAAATTAAATAATTCAATTTTTTTTTAAAAGAGTAAGGGTCAAGATTCGTTACCTATGTCTCCATATGCTGATCCTGGTGGTAATGGCATGTCCGGATCTCCCTGAAAATCTATCCCTGCATAAGGGTAGTCATCTATGGCAACAATATGTCGTCGCCACCATGGAAAAAAGTCTACTGGATAAGGGTTGGCCACCCTACCACCCCCTAGTCTGCACATCACGTCTGCCCAATGTCATTGGGCCGGATCTTGAACCTCGTGAAGAGGAACATCCAATCTAGGGTTCAATCCTGGAACACGCTCGAAGAAAAACGTGCTCAAGATGCTGCTGAACCTGAAGTTTTGTATCCTACCTGCCTTGCACTCACTGAGCTGATGTTTCATGTTTCTCAGTAGTGAAGTACTCCAGTCATAGATGGTCGGTGTCATACACTCCACCGCATAGAACATCAGTGGCCGAGAGGCCTGATGGAGTGATGCTAAGCCTGCTATCCTGCCCAACGTCAGTAGTATGGCCTTTAGGCCTAGCACCTGTATAGCGTTGGTGGGAACTTGGCTCCCCACCTTCTCAGTCTCTGGGTAGTAGTACACAGCTATGTACTCATCAATAGTAAGCCCATGACTTGGCCCTCCTCAGGCACGAAGGTTCACCATCTCCCCTTGTCTAGATAGACCTATGATAAAGTAGATATCCTCCACCTCAATGGTGAGGGACATGCCGTCTATATAGAAGGACTCTGAGTCTGGATCCCAATAGTCTACCAGCATCTGTAGCAGTCTTGGTTTGGCCCTCAAGCCACCTAGGCACCAAAACTTGTAGAGTCCACATCTTCTTAGAGCTTCTTGAGCCATTCTGTCAGCCCTTACTGCTTCCTCTACTTCACCATGCTCGCGTTCTCACCACTCTAGCACCATCCTGCATGAGAAATTGACCAAATGTCCATTAGATTCTTGTAAATCCTTTTATGCGGCGTCATACGCGGCTGTTTTGCAAACAGTCGCGTATGTATGTGGTTTCTAGCCCCTTTTCTGTGTATAGACAGCCCTATACATGAAAAAAGATTCGATACCCGCGTGGGCCGCAGCGCTCATGTAGAATTGGCCTTAATAAACTCATTTGACCATGAAAACTTGTAAAACTTATATTGAAATGCAAGCAGAGAACATGAGTAAATACCTGGAAGAAACGGTTGTGAATTCCGCCTGCTGGATCTCCTGGAATTTGTAGTTGAAAATCAGAGCTCCAATGGGTAAAAGTTTCAAATGATTTCTATTTTTTTACTATTTATAGAAAAATTTTCAAATATTTGAAATTTTTTACCCCCTTTCCTATAGTTTTGACCGTTTCTAACCATTTTGGACCGTTTTTGACCTAATCTGTGATGTAGAAGACCGTTTTCAGCACCGTTTCATCCTATGGATTGACCTGTTCATAGTGATCTCAGGTATAACATCTACACTGGCATATAGGTTAGGTTCACCACAGTTTTCATTTTGCATGACCTTATGACCATGTCACTATATCCTTAGGTACGAACCCACTCTATTATGTCACATAACCTTCTTGCTGCTATAGAAGTGACATGATATGGGTGGTAGAGCCTCACCTTACATGGGTACCCTAGTTAGCACCTTATTTGCATTTGGTGCCCATGCCGATGTTTCCCCCTTTAGGGTGTGAGAGTCCATTGTATAGTATTGCCATGACATTTAGCAAGAGCCTCATACTCCTCTTGATCTTATGCTGGCCATGATCCCCCAAAATCCCTTGTATCAAGTTGTGGATGCATTATCATAAGCTTTGCTTGTCTTATTGAGCTTTATGCTGGCTCCCCTGACATTGCGTTTCAGCCATATAGCCCAAGCTTATCTCATGTCTAGCCATGCAGAGCCTTTCTTTATATCCTTCGCAACTTGATTCCCTTTTTTACCGGGAGGGGATTTTACCCCGAGTGTCGATATCCTACACATGTATCCTTGCATTGAGCATAGGTATGTTCCACTGCTTGGAACTAGTTTGTTTTCCCTCATGACACTCATCTCCTCCTAGTTTGTAACTATAAAGCTAGTTTATTCTTTTTTCAAGCTTTTCAAATAATTGAAAAAGACCAAAAAAATCAAAAAACCAAAAAGCCGGACAAGAAAAGATATTATCTTTGGCAGTTGTCGAGTCACGTCACCTTTGAACATAGCACTGTATATCACATCCATTGGTTGGGTTATAGTTTGACTTTATGAGCTGTCTCGTTTATCTGAGTTTTATCTCCACCGACTGGTTATGCTTCCAGTCCCTATGGAGCCTCTATTGATGCCTCCTGCGTCATAGAGATGTCCCAGTTTGTATATCGAGTCTATGCTGCCTTCATTCAGTCACCATACGCCGTTATGCTTTTGTTCGAAGGAATTTGAAACCTGAGTTGGCCATTCCTCAGTTATCTTGACTTTGCATGTTGGCCATTCCCAGTACAGCTACTGGTTCTTGTACCTTATGATCGAGTCCTTCCACATTATACAGCCTTGCTGAGTACCTCGTGTTGGATGATGGGGGATGCCCTAATGCCTTCCTTCCAGCGGATTTCATCCCATCGAATTCAGATCATTTATTCTGGGATTGGAGTCTAGAGTCATTTTGAGTTCCTTGAGACTTGCAGTCATCAGTGGTAGGTTCTCTCACCATCGACAGTTTTGGGAATACATCAATGTCCCCTGATCGATGGATTCTCTCAAGTGTTCGACCTCAACACATTTATTCACACTTGTTAGTTTGCACTCTAGTACCTTGATTCCCATTTTCATTATTGGTGGGTGATCTTGCGTCTGTTAATGGTATACATCAATGACCGGTAATCAGACGATGGACTACTATGTTGGACCTCAACACCTCTATTCGCATAGTAGGACATGTACTCATAGCGGTGTGTGTAGAAGACCTTCCAGATTGGTGGCATCCACTATATGCTACCTCCTTGATCATGCCAGTGTTCATGAGATTTCAGCTCTCGTGACTTGTTTCAGTATGTGTCAGACATTTCCAGCCACTATGGAGATCTTGATCTATTATATATCTTCAGCCTTTGTGGAGATCATGGTCCTTTGTATATCTTCATCATGGAGATTCTGATCTATGTATATTGTACGTGGCGATGACCACATATGTGTTATCATGTTTCATGCCTATTCATGGCAATTGTACTCTTATGTATCCGGGACTGCTATATGTATTTGCAGTTATATGCAGAGTTGTATTATTGTACTATGCTGATTGGGTGGCTGGTCTTCCATTTGGGTACCTTCATCACTTCACTTCTAGGATGGACTTATAATGTATTTCGGCCATCGTATAACCCCTCTGCTCTCATACATTAGGGGGCATCTGGTATAGTGGATTTCACCACACTAGGTGAATCACACATTGTATGGGATTCCCCTGTCCCGCTGCAGACTCATTAGCCCCTATGGACCACTTTTTGTCTTTTGATGTATCCTTGACCATCCCTAAAAACATAAGAAAAGTGATATACGCGGCTTTTTACCCGATAACCGCATACATACATAGATATTCCCTCTATAGTCGCGTACATCGGGATGTGTACATAATCCAAATCCTTTTGGAGCGTTCCTTGACTTGGATCTGACTCATATGACTCTTGGCCTTCCATATTCCTTGGGATCGCACGGATTCGACCTTTCAGTATCCCTTTGAAACGCTATATAAGGAACCCATTGAGACATTGAAAGCATAAGAGAGAATTGAGAGTAACGAAACTATAGTCCATTGTTTCCAGAACTTATGCTTGAGTCTGCATCCCTTTGTCCCTTGGAGCACTGTTGTGTTCTTCCCAAGCTTGCCTTTTGCTAGTGAGCTTGCTATCTGAGTGATGGAGGATTGAGGTGGTGGAGGCCCAAGTGGGGGATTCAGTTTCTCCGGTTCGCAGATGTGTCGTCAGAGGTTGTCACTTGTAATCTCTGATTCATATTAATAGAAATATCTTTTCCTGTCCAGTAATGTGTATTTGAATGAATATTGTATCCATTGGAATATGTCAAATGCTTTTACATTATTGATTGTATATGATAGAATAGATCTAACACCATGAAATATAGTATGCTTGTATTGTTTACTTATTGTTGAGGAAGTATTACATCAATTCAAGCTGAATATTGGAAAGCTCAACGGGGATCTACTTCAATCGTCCAGAATAAGGTATGAGGTTCGATCCTTTAGTGTTAGATATTTTATTTCTATTGCATATCGGGAAAGATTGATTTCTGGAGTCTAGTTGTCTATTGTGGTACCCCAAGCCATAGGAATTTCTCTCCGTAACACACATCACACTTTCTTACATAATCATGAGCATCTTTAAATATAGTAGTCCAATATTACCCATCTCTGAGTATCTTATGAGCCATGGTATCTCCGGATAAATGTCCTCCTACAGGATCGTCATGCAGTTCTTTCACTACTTTAGAAGCATCTTCCTTTTCCAAACATATAAGAAAGACTCCATCATAGTTCTTTCTGAAAAGTACTCCATTGATTATCTGATAAGAGGTTGAATTTAATCGAAGTTCCCTTCTCTTCTTAGAGTTCCAATGTTCTGGTAGGTATCCTTTCTGAAGATAATCCACCAAGCATCTGTACCATGATTCGGGAGAAGTGAAAATGTGACATGCATCAATTGAGTTTAATTCAGCTTCATTCTTCCAATCATAATATTCATTGGCATGAATTTCCACAAGAAACTTGCATAGACCTTGAACTTTTATTATATTAGATGGTTTGAATTCTAAATCATATTCTTGTAGTATTGTTACCCAATTTCCATTTCTCTCACCCAATTCCTTTTGTACAAAGAGGGACTTGCTAGCCGGATGAGGAATGATAACTTTTGTTCTATTATTCAAAATGTAGGGCATGAATTGTTTTAATTCTTTCAATAATGCACACACTTGTTTATCTACATCTAGGTAATTTAATTCAGCCACTTGTAATCTAGTGCTCTAAATGATATTGTATATCCATCTCCCAATTCTCCTTTCTGAGTGAGAAGTGTGAGAAAAGAGTTATTTGAAGAAAAGGTGTATAGAATAAAATCCTTTTGAAATTCTGGAATCCTTAGAGAAGGTGCAAGATATATTGTTGTTTTTAAAAGAAACCTTCTCAATATCAATCCACTTGAACTGTACGCTTTGATTCTTCATCTATTTCAAAGGTTTTACAATTTGTGCAAAATCTAGTACAAACCTTTGAACAAAATTTATTGTTCCCATAAATAATTGAATAGATTTTCTATTATGGGGAAATGAAATCTGATATATAGCTTCAACTCTCTCTGAGTCTATTGACAATCCCTTCTTAGAGATGATGTGACCCTACAATTTTTTTTCAAGAACTGCGAAAAATGCTTTTCTTTGGATTTAAGGACATGCCATATTTTCTTCAACGATAAAAAATATGTTTCAAGTGAAAAGCATGGTCTTCTCTTTTCTTGGAGAAAAATTTCACATTGTATAAGTATACTAGTACACATTGGCCAACTAATCCTTGGAATGCAATTTCCATGGCCCTCTGGAATGTGGATCCATCATTTACTAGGCCAAAATACATTCTCCTATAAGAGAATGTTCCCCACTTTGTATGAAATGTAGTCTTAAGTCGATCTTGTTTTGGCACTAATACATGATTGTAACCTAAAAAACCATCTAAGAAAGAGAACAATTCTGAGCCTGATACCATTTGCAGAATTTGTTCCATCGGTGGCACTAGATAGTAATCTTTGTCGGATGATATGTTCAAATTTTGGAAATAAACACAACCTTATCTCAACTAATTTATTTCTCACCGGCACTAAATTTTATACCCATTTATAGTGTCAAACTCTAAGGATAATCTTTGCATCTAGTATCTTTTTTCCTTCGTTTTGGATTAAAGGATGTAACTTACGTTGTGTTTTCTTTGAGTTGTTGCTGAAAACGTTTTATGCCTGTCTTAATAGGAATGGCATGATGAATAATGCGTGCATCTTATGTTTTCAAATCTTCAGATGTCCACGTGAAAATATATTTATATTGTTGAAATAATTTAATAAATCTGCATCTTTCTCCAGGTGAGCAACATTTTCCCAAATTAACATACTTTTGCTCAACCTCCGTTCCTAAATTTACCAGCTCATATCTCATCGGTGAACTATTTGTTTTAACATTGGCTGGTATTCTGAATTTGTTTTGCATATCAAACATTCCTTCAAGCATTCTTACTCCTTTAGGCATGGAATTTCCTATGAACTTATCTTCAGTTTGTAAGTCTCCCTAATGTTCTTCATCATCAATTATAGATTCTTTGAAAAATTCATCATTGGTCAGAAAATTAATAATCTTTTCATCATCATAAAACACCCTTAGATTAGTGATGTTATCAAGTACCTATGGCTTGAAAATTAGTTCAATAGAACATCTATTTCTAGTTGGCACTAACCTAGATGCAAAAGTAGCTAATAAATTAGCTACAACATTTTGTAATCTAGGAATTTCATTTTTATTAAAAGCATTTAAGTGTGATATTAAATTCCATACTTAATCCTGGTACCCTTTGAGGTGTGGACATAGACAATGAATGGTTTCTCTTATTTTACTAACAACTATCTGAGAGTCACCAATTTTTTTTTAATTTTCTACATTTAATTCAATGGATTTCTTCATAACTTGAACTATAGCTTCATATTCAGTGGTGTTACTTGTACACTCAAACACTATCCTACAAGAGAGAACATGCTTATTCTTTTCAGGATCAATAAGGACACAACCCTCTCTTGATCCCTCTTGTGTTTTAGAACTGTCAAAATACAAAATCCAAAATCTATCTCTAAAATTACTTGGTTAGTATCATTTCCTACACTAGTAACTAAATTAACTATTTTGCAATCAATGTCATCGACCTATGAAAATTGAAGGAGATCAGGATATGTATCTGATTTATAACTGACTTCCTTTGCTTGGTAATCTCCTGGGTCAAGATCTAAAAAGTAATTTCCCAAAACTGAAGGTGAAAAATTGGTCAGTTTGTTGTTTTCTTCCAACTGAGTTACATTATGTTTCATATGTGGTTCTTTCAGTATCTTAATCTGAATTTGACTGTTTCAGTACAAAAACCACATGTGAGACCAATCACTCACAAAATAACCATTAAGTTTCATTGACCAATCCCTTCTTAATATTAATCCATAAGCCTCAGGTATATCTACCACCATAATATCTATGAATTAGAACACTCTAGGGTCTGCATATAATATAATTAGCACATCTTTCATATCACCTATAACTTCAACAATAGACATATCCGTTGAATGATCTACGAGGGGGGTGGAATCGCTGGATATTAATCTTCTTACAAATAGAAAGTGGCATAACATTGGACGAGGATCTAGAATCTACCAAACAATTATGCACATTGTAATTAAAAATTTCAAATGTTAACAGGAAAGGAAAATTACTAGATTTCAATTTACCACCAATGCTTGATTCATTAATCTCAGTATCTAATTCAGCCCCTGAGGTACTGCTTGGTTATGGTTCAAAATATTCCAATAGTTTATTTATTTGCTAAGGAAGATTTCACAATTCAAATAAAGAGACATTTTCTTTGGTTTTATTAATATCTTCCACAATGTCATATCCCATGTTATACTCTTTAGTATTTTTTGTTTTATTTACCATGGTTTTCACAAGTTTATTGATTACTGAGCTAGTTTATTTCATGTTTTTTGAATTAAACTTATGTTGTGTTTGAGTAGCACCGATAATTTTATTCATGGTTTCCTTTATTTTCTTTGTTTTAGGAAGCACTAATCTTTGATCCACTACCGGTCCTTTACTCCTAGTTGTGACCTTAACTGATGATACCTATAATTCCTCACTCTGCTCATCCTTGTTTAATCCCAATGCGGGTTCCCAATCTCATACCACCAATATGGTTTGTTCATTTCTTTCTTCTGGCTCATTTTCTTCCAGTTGAGCATCTAATAATTGATTCATTACCAACATCATTGAATTTATCCATTGTAGGAAACTGTTTTTGGAATGGTGTTCTTCATGAAATGTACAGAAATGGTCCATACGAACTTCATTTAAATTCAAAACAACTAAATTAAGTATAGGTGGTTGGGGCTATACATTTTCTTCCTTTTTCTTGTAATAGGGATTGCATGGCTTTCTTGATGAACTAGCTCCCTTCTCCTTTTCCAATTCTACTATTTTTTTTGATAACTTTTGTTAGCACTCAGAATGTACCCAGGTTGTAAAAGGTACACCCCGAGGTAACAGCAAAACCATTTTAGGAAGATATTGGTATTCTCTCCCAGAGAGGGATCTCTCAACATGAAATTTGCAAATTGCAAGACCAAACGGTAACAATATTTAAAGGTTTATTTGGTTGAAACAATCACATATCCATTGGGAAACGGAGTCATATACATATAAAAAGATTACCAAAATGCATACACAGGATTTTTCAAAGGCAAGATAATCACATAATTGCAGTCATTTCATTTGTCAGGGTGAAAATAGAAGAAATGAGGGAACAGCCCATCAATACAGAGCGTCTAAGACGAATTCCATATCAAATTTAGTAGAAAAGATCATATAATACCTGAAACGGTGAATAGAGCATAAGCATATGAATTCTAAACATCAAACACTATGTTCCAGATACGACAGAAAAAATAGAATGGAGCGTTACATAGGGAAAATTACAAATCACACAGAGAAAGAAAGCACGGACTGCAATGTCAATGATACATGAATCTCTAAAAAAAGAATTCTCATGCATTCATTCTAGTATTAAAAATAAGACATATATGTTCTCCACAAATTACTTCATCTGATGGGTTCCAACCCCCATCTCATAAAAGAGATACAAATTTATAGATCAAATAATAAGTCTGCCTCCAGCAGATCAATAACAGAATGACCGGCGTAAATTAGAGTTTGTAACTGAAATCCTACACCACTAGGAAGTTGTTACAATTCCATTCCTAACCGATCATAAAGCATGAAACAACTGGATAACAAACTTTGGTCCATCAGCTCTGAATCTTTTCCCCAACAGCTCCATGTCTTTGCCCCATCAGCTCCGAATCTTTGCCCCATCAGCTCCGAATATTTGCCCCATCAGCTCCACGTCTTTTGCCAAATCAGCTCCAAGTCTTTGCCCCATCAGCTCCACGGTATCTGCCACTTGATTCCTACGGAGGAAGAGTAAATTTTTTTTTCCCCAGCCGCTCTACAGCCTTCCACTGTTCGGAACTTGGGGTGTCGCTTTCCATCATTTCGCGGATGGATACCTCGAGCTCCATGTATGTTTCGTAGGACTTTTTAGGCAATCTGGTTCTGATAGCTGTGAACTTCTGCAGGACTTTGAAATCTTCAGTTAGCACGTCCACAATGGTTTGTCCCGACAAGCTCTTCTCCAACTCATTAAAATTTGAATGGTCCATACGAGCCCTGACAATCAGGTGATTATAATGTTCCTGCAGGAGCATTCGACCCTTTTCGTTCCAGAAGCATGGCAACCCGTCTTCGAACAGCCCTTCAAACTCTTTTTTGAACCTGTTGACCTGTACCATTAATTCTTCTGATTTGTCCTGAACAATCTTCATTAACTGGTGCTTGTCAATGGTTTTCTTTGCTGACAGGACTATTGAGACTCTGTCTTTTATGCCCATGTCATGCAACTTTTGATATGTTAATGAATTCAGGAAATCCAGGGTGTTTTGGGCTGTAGCGAGAGGTTTTTTCGCCATGTGTTCGTTTACCACTCTCAATCTTTGCTGAGCTGAATCTATCAATCCACACAAATCATCAATATAATTAAGGTAGTGCCTAAACTTGGTAAATTCAATACTTAGGGTGTCCCAAATGATGTGCTTCGCCCCCTGAAGGGGGCCCTTCCCAATACATTTTTCTTTCAGTTCATCAACCTTCTGATGTAATTGGCTCCTGTCCTATAAGAGCTGCATTCTGATTTCGCTTACCTTGGTTACCTCGGCTTTCACCTTTTCATTCTCAGCTTGCAATTCCTTAATAGTTTCCTCCCTTAAACTCACTTGGGACATAGACTCCAACAGGTCATCTGCAGAACAATCAGCTAATGGCTTTCAGATATCTACAATAGATAAGTCGTCACCGGCAGGGGTTTGGCTTATTAGCTCATCCATAATCTCCTTTTCCACAGTCTAGTCTTTCTTCATCACGGAAATTTGGGACAGTAGTTCTTCCTTCTCGGCATTCCACTTATCCTTCTCCTCTTATAGCTCTCTAGCCTTCCCTTTGTATTCCATCATTTCCTGATGGAGTTTATCTTTCTCCTCCTCGAGGGCTAGCAATTCAGCTGATTGGACATGTTCTGAGCCTGGCATCTTCAACCTCTTCTTCAAAACTTGTAGGCCATTATCTTTCTCTTCTAACAACTTCTTTACGGCCTGGGTATTGTCTGAGCTGGCGATGTCTGCTTGCAGTTTTTTCACCTGAACAACATTTGCTTTGTTTTCCACTTTCTCATGTCTCAATTGGACTTCCAACTCGTCTACCAACGCTTGCAACTTATTTATCGTCATCATGGCTTGCAACAGGTCTGAATAAAGAATGTCGCTGGTTTGCTTGTGCAACTGTATCTTGTCTGGAGTACTGATTTTGTCCAGACGGATTTCTATTTCAGACATTCTTTTATCATTCACAATGGCCATCTTGAAAGTATTCTTCTCTGCATCTCTAGCAGAAACTAGAGATGTTTTAGAACTATGCAGGTTCCTTACCCTCGGGAGCAGATTTCTCGTTTCCTCCAGGGATTTCTTCCTCTTTTCTAGGTAGCTCGTCTTGAGCTCTTTTTTTTATTTAAACAAGGGGCCAGACTCTGGACTGTTACCGTCACCTTCTGAATCTCTAAAAGAAAACTGATTGACCTGTACTGTCTTCAGGGGAACCAAAGCAGCCTTTTTGAAAACTCCGGACGCCCCTTCATCCATGATCTCGCCTCCTTCGAGCAGCCTCGCCTTCTTATGGGATGTTTCTTCATCCATATCCATACTCTCGGCTTCGGCCAAACTCCTCTTGACAGCAACACTGACACCCTCCGTGATTTGGATCTCTGAACGAGATGCAGGATGTGCCTCTGTCTCAGCTTTGGACTCGTCAATGAATTGGAGCAAATTAGCTATTTCAGCTAACCCTTCAACAGCTTGATGCTCAAACGGTTTGTTCCTGTTTGCTTGCTTTCTTAATGATATCACCTGGTGAGGGTCGTAGTTCATATTTTCATCCTTAATGAAATCCATAGGTTCCATCAGTCTCTCTATACATGCCAGGGCACCTTTGCCTTTAAAAATGAAAGGGCCGACCTTAAAAGGAAATTTAATATTCAAATATTTTTGGAAAGCACCGAAGTGCTCCTCCTCTGATAACAACCTTTGTCTCATAAAATCCAAAGCAAAAATCCTTGGAGTTAAAAAAGAAGGCAACCTATAAGGCTGACCGGTAAAGCCGTACACTCTCAAAACAGTGTAATCTTTGTACAGGAACCAGTCTCCCACCCAACCTTCGGGTGAAGACTGCATCAAATATTTCATTTCATCGAAGACCCGGGGCAATTCTCCATCAAACAGCATCCTGTATATTTCGGACATGATCGAATTGGCAAATTCGATCAGGTGGATTTGCTTTGGCAAATCAGAAGAGGACATAGTACTCAAGAACTTCAATTAGGTAACATTGGAACATATCAACATGTTAAGTAAGTGTGTTTGAAACCTAAAAAACTGGACCTTGGGAAATTCAGTCAGCTGGAGGTGGATTGCTTCGGCAAGATACTTGTCGAAATTAAGTAGAGGAACTGACTGGGACTCGGGACTCAAAGAATTTACTTTTAACAGGAAACCAAGGATAACATCACCTATACGACAATCGTCATCTAGACCTAACAGCTGACAAACCAAAGACATTACCAATTGTGCCTCAGTTCTAAAAACGTGCAAGGGGTAAGGTAAGGAAAGGCCTTCCAGGGACCGACCTTCCTTCAGGATACTTGACAGGAATCGATAGTGAGCGTCGATTGGGCAACTTCAGAAAAACTCAGCAAGGATAGCTTCATTTACAGACTCACGGTTTCCAGGGTAACTTTCGGGCAAACTAAGATTTTCTCTTACTACTGAAGCATCAATTTTACACAATATCCTAGATGCGGACTGACTCACAATGACCCTCTGAGAGGGAGAATAATTTACCGTGCACCATTTGGAAAATTCAAGGAAGTGGAGGGTTTTCTCCAGGGCGAAAAAGTATAAAAAGGACTTGCACACATTTAGAACATCATTTCCCTGCAAAAAATAAGACCATAACCTTTCTTTGCTACTAGACACACTTCCTGTAGACAGGAAAGGGTCGCAGACACCTCTGTGTCTATCTACCAAGAATTCTTCCCTTTCATCTGGGACCCGACCAAACACAGAAGCTTCGCTCTGTTGGTCCATTTCTCAATTTATAATAATAATTGGGCGAAGAAGTTACAGGATCAAGGTCCTACCTGGCTCACTGTGAAGGC